>JAODUP010000455.1:427500-546520 GCA_025642065.1 Paralvinella palmiformis | reverse complement strand
AACAAATAACACTGTTTATTTAGAATTACTAATCTATAGAGTTATCTGCTCTCATACAGTGCTGGTGTTGGTCGTACGGGTACATTTATTGCTCTTGATATACTGCTTCAACAAATGGCTGATGAAAGAGTAGCAGATGTCCTTGGATGTGTACAGAAGTTAAGACAACAGAGAATGCTCATGGTACAGACTAAGGTAGGAAGAAAGTTATTTGATATAAATATTATATTTCAATGTTCAGTCGTGTATTACAGTTTCAAAATATTCAAGTAAGAGGTACTGGTTTCTGGATGTTGATATATTGGTACATATAACTGATGAATAATATAATTAGTGATGTAAAATTGTCTACAATTATCTATCACAAGGATCAGTTTGTGTTCTTACATGATGCCATCTTAGAAGCCATAAATGTCGGAAACAAAGCTAATCCTTGTTCTACACTGGCTGAAGAATTTATTGAAATTTGTGAAGAACAAGAAAATGAAGAATCTGAACTCCAGAAACAATTTATGGTAAATATAGACTAATATTTCTGATCATGATATATTTACTTTATGGCTGTGATATGTCAAAGATTCTGTATAAAATGTTAATTGTATTATGTATGTTTTAATTTATCATTGACTATGTGTCAGATATTTTATTTTATATAATTTCACCACACACACACACACACACACACACACACACACACACACTATAGTATTTAAGCATTTAATGTATTCATATATGAATACTTTCTTTATGCATATGAGAAGATTGAGTACTATCATGCAGATCTCCAAATTAGGATTCAAATCTCATTGTTACTTAATTGTGTTTGTGGGATATATCTGACATGTGGCCATTACCAAGGCTATAATTAGTACTCACTACTTTATTAATATGAGTGAATGAGTCATTTTTGTTTAGCCTCAGCAGTGTTATATTATCATGTGATATATTATCAGGTACCAAAACTCTAGGAAAATGAGATTATCTGATGAAACATCTTATTAGAAACTTGTGACATTGGAATTTGAAAACCAGTAGGAAGTGAAATGAATAAAAGATGTCATTCTGAAACAAAAGGACATCACTTGTACATGAAAACCTTGATTTAGAATTAACAATATTGTGTGTGTGTGTGTGTGTGTGTGTTGTTTTGTGGGGTGTGTTTGTGTGTGTGTGTGTGTGTGTGTGTGATGCCTACACCTAGCTGTACATATAATAATGTAGTAAGCATTTAGTACAGATAGAATTTCATTTTATTTCAGTTGTTGTGTACATTAAAACAAAGAGAGGAAGAACAATACAAGGAAGGTTTATTAGAGGAGAATAAAGACAAAAACAGAGATATATCTGTCATACCAGGTAAAATATAATATAAAATATTTGAAAATTATATAATTCTCATAATTAACAGCAACTTACTACAAATATTGTTGAGAGGAAAGTCTGTAAGTAAACAAAGATAAAGTTAAATATGTCAATACTTGTGATTATATAGATTACCTGAAAATAAAATAATGATTTAGTTTTTAAAAAGTAGCTGATGTCTAAAAGTTAAGCCCCATTATAACCTGATGTAACTCTAGTAATCCATTCAAACATTGGGGTGTATCAAAAGAATTATGTCAGAGAAAGTCTCGGATATAATTATGAGAGTAATTAACAAACAAGAAATGGAACAAGTATGAAGATTAACTCAATAAGATAACACAAGATAATGTGTGTTTTGAGAGTCAGTTGAAATTTTGTACCCAATATCTGCTGTTTGTGAATATTTTTATATGCTATGTCATATACCATAGTTTTTTTATTTTGTTAAATGACTTGTCATCAATTGTAATAAAATGGAAATGATAAAGATAATTGTCCAAAGTAATTCCATAAATCTATAAATCATAAATAAGTACCTGAATTTCTATTTTATTTCCGTTATTCATCTCAGACATTACCAAGTATTTGATGTAACTAAAACTTCCTTAACATAAGAAAAATTATTACAGAGAACAACTTGATTGGATGAATGTAAACAGATGTGTCTGTTTTAAATGGTTTTGTTTACTTTGTTCAGGACAACAAAGTGTCATCCATATCTCTGTACACTCTTCTTAGAATGGTTTCCAATATAAGGTTAATGGTAAATGATGGCGTGAAGAACCAACCGGTCTTTAATCTAAACATTATATAATAATACCATCAATTAATACAATTCTGAAATAGTTTTGATCATCTTAATACATTGATAATTTTAATTTTGTTTTACAGCTGAACATGATCGACCATATTTGACTATGAGGGGTAAATTCCATGATCATTATATTAATGCTGTTTTTGTAGATGTAAGTAATAATTTTAAATATATTTGTTTACCATCAAATATAAACAGTCTAATATAAAGCAAAAAAAGTCTATATATAAACAGTCTAATATAAACAGTCTAATATAAACAGTCTAATCAAAAAAATATAAACAGTCTAATATAAACAGTCTAATATAAACAGTCTAATATAAACAGTCTAATATAAACAGTCTAATATAAACAGTCTAATATAAACAGTCTAATATAAACAGTCTAATATAAACAGTCTAATATAAACAGTCTAATATAAACAGTCTAATATAAACAGTCTAATATAAACAGTCTAATATAAACAGTCTAATATAAACAGTCTAATATAAAGCATGTGTGTCTAATTGTTAAAAAAAAATCTACTTCTTACACCATTTACAGCTTTTCTCATAGTTAATTATTGTTGTAGTTACTATAATGGGTTTGTTATTATGCTGTGGGGTTGTTAGCTACACGTCCATCCCCCAACCTGGAGGACCAAGTGCTGGGTTTTGTCTGGTCCCTCCTCTGAGACCTGCCCGGAGGGGGGGTGGGGTAGGGGGAGGATTAAACCCCACTGGTATAGCTATAGAGTCCTCAAGATACACAAGCCCTCTCACCATTGGCAAGGTTCTATTACAGACACAATTATATATTTTTTCTACATTTCCTATAGAGTTTTAAGAAGCACAGTTATTATGTAGGTAACACAGATGCCATTAGCCAAGACACAGGCTGATTTATGGAGACTAGTTTATGATCATCAGCTTAATGCAATTGTTATGCTTAATGAAATGGATGAATCAGATGAGGTTTGTGTTTACCATTTTACCAAGTCTAATATTTCACTTTCACAAAGCTCTGGCTTTCATGAATCTTTATAATATATATTTTTTATACTAAATTAAGTTATATTATTACAGACCTGCAAGCAGTACTGGCCAGATGAGGGAAGTCAAGTTTATGGCCCGATAATAGTTACACATATGGCAACAGCTAACATTTCTCCTAAAGTAATCATGAGGGAATTTGTGGTTAATTTAGCACAAAATGAGGTAATTATATATGCACACATGTGTGTGCATGCACATATGTGTGTGCTTGCATGTATCTGTGTGTGTCTGTATTTATGTGTGACTAGTGAGACATTACATATGTCTCAGCATGAAAAGTTGATTCTTGTGATTCAGGTACAATGATTAATCATCCAAAGTATGACTTCGCTATTTGCATCAAATTTAGTATCCCATATACTTTATTTAAAGTTCATTTAATAATAATAATAATAATATAATTGTAATCTACATATTATTAAAGCATGATGACAAAAAACAGTCTTCATCAAAGCCATTTAATGTGAGACATTACCAGTTACTTGGCTGGCCAAACAGTGAAGTATTGCCACCAGATAAAGGAGCCCTGTTATTACTGATTGAAGAAGTACACAGATGGCGTGGACAATCGAAACATTCCAAAGATACGAAGAAAACAGGCCACATGGTTATACACTGCCTGTAAATATACTTCTTTTTTAATTCACACAGCAGAATATGATGATAGAAAATTCAAATTCTTTTAATATTCATCATCACTTGACATATTACAACACATCTTGACACAGTATTTGAGAATAATCAAATTGATAGGTTATCGTATTCTTCTTGATACACTGTAATGTTTCAGTTTAGTATAATAATGTACTATTATTTATTAAAATATGTGTCTAATTTATTATTGACAAAATGTCTAGGAATGGTGTTACTCACAGTGGCTTATTCTGTGGAGTCAGTCATATCGTAGACAATATCAAATTAGATGAGGAGGTTGATGCTTTGTCAGCAGCCAGATATGTGTCAAGAAGAAGACAGCAATTTTACCAAACACTGGTAAGTTGTGTAATTTTCATATTGTAATTAATTAAAGGATAACTAATACTAAGAAATGAAAAACTGTCTAATTAATGCAGGACTTTTCTTTCATTTTCATTTGGTGAGTTAATTTTCTAACTTGGTATCCATAATATTTATATTATTGTTAACAAATTTTATTTTACAGGATGAATATAAATTCCTGTATGAAATTGCTTTGGAGTACATAACTAGAAATGATCATACATATGCTAACTGTAGTTAATTGAAACATAACTATTTTTTACTAAAGGTATATCTGAACCATTTCATGTACAGCATTAGTAGATAACATCCAGTTGTTAGCTATGTCTGCTGGATATTTAATAATTACTCTAGGGGGTCACCCCACTCACTAATTTATATATGTCAGATCATAATCAACATAAAATAGTAGTGTATGATGCATTTAATAATACTATTGATAATTTACTAACATGATTGTATGAATGTAGGTTTATACCTAAAGTATGTTAACTTGTTTAATAAGAAATGAATGGCATATGAATTTGCCTATGAACTTTGCTCTCTCTGTCTCTCTCTGTGTGTGAATTGTGAAAATAAATTCACCTTTGTTATAAATATTTCTTATAATTTTTCTAACCTGAGCCTTGTTTCAGAAGAGATGGCAGAATCAGGATCCAAATCCATTTAATGTTTAAATATATTCCTAATTTCTGATTTATTTTATTGTCTAATACATTTTATGTTCTACACTCTGTTAATCCATACTATATTATAATTGTTGTACATTTTATATATTGTTATAACAACAGATGTTTATGTTATTAATTGATGCTGGAATGAATATAACATTTATCTCTGAAAATTATGTTCTGCTTATTTACATTATGATGCATTTTATGTCAAGCTTCCCAGTACTGATGTCATAATATATTAACTTGATATTGACAAAGATTATGGTACATTTCATATCAAGCATCCTAGAATTTGTTTATTAATATATTAATTGAATACTGACAAAATAATTGACCTATGAATTATCCACAGAATAAACATAATTGCAAATTTTATGAGCATATAAATTGTTGTATGTTTTCCTGCTGTATCCCAGATAGCACAACTCTGGTGGGCCAACGTTAGGTCATCGATAGTCCTGGTGGCCCACCGGCGAGAGTTGTTGCTGGGCCAACGTCAGTGTGTCCAGCTGACCAACAGTGGCATGCTAGCAACACAATTTCCGTCGGGCCAACGTCGGTCCACCAGCTACACTCATCCCATGCACACAGCCCAATATCCAATATATAAGTATGTCAATTTAAAAAACTTTTAATAATAACATACATTAATCCCTGTCACTTGTGTCCATTACTCCAGCCAATTCTTGTCTAACTTCTACACCCTCCTTCTCTGAAAAATATCAAACTATATCACAATTTGGATTGAAAGCACTGCATGACCATAACAAAAAATAAACTTCAAACAAACTATAAGAAAAGACGCATTAAACACAATGCATTATTATTATATTAGCAACTAAGCCATCAACCATTTGATACACAAGGCTCACACCAGAGTAATATAAACTGTATCAGTATATATGCATGTGTATGATTGATGATACACACATGCATACCCATATGATGTATTTTGTTACATTATAATTATACATTTTAGATGCTGCCAAACAATCTTCATATACATATATATCTTCATATCAGCACACAATTATTAAACATATTGTCAGATAATATGTATACACATGTACTAAGAGAGTACTAAAACAGGCAAACAACTTCGCGCCAAGACTAAGACTAATTTAAGGCTTAGATTCCATATACGCGATAATCGGGGAAGTACTGATAGTTGCTCACCGGACACTTGCTCACCAAGCAAATGATAAAGTGGACACTTGCTCACCAGTGATTTTTAATAAGAAAAGTGAATTTATAATAAAAAAATTTAACTGATTTTTTATTTAGAAATATAGATCTATTTCTTAGTATCCCATTACCTATATAATTATTGGGATGACGTCATATTCTAGATTCCCCGACCGTTTTTTTACGAGTTGTCGTACGAATCGCTACATGGAGCGTTTCAGTTTGCCGTATCCGCATCGATACGCAGACGCAAGACAAATTGTATGCCGCATCCGGATATATGGAAGCGGTCTCGTATGTTTACATGCTGTTGGTGTTCCATTTTTGCCGAATCCGCATGCCGCATACCGCGTATATGGAATCTTAGGTTCAGTCTAAAGTCAAAATCGATCATAACAAATTTTAAATCATCATATCATGCAAATATATTATCTAAATATTGTTTAGAAGTGTGATTACTGATTACTATCAGAAAATTAACATCCTTGATTGAAACATATTAACATGCATTATTCTCCTACCTGTATTAATCGGTTTACTTGTAGGCCTAGATGATAGAAAAAATACTGAAAACAAACGACGCCAAAAATATGATTAAAAAGATCCGCGATTTGTAAAAGTCACTTTTAGAGAATTTAGCCACTGACCTCTACATGAAGTCTACATAAAGCCATTGTTTTATAAATAATTGTTTTACAAACCCGCCAATCACAGCTGAAACCCGCTTCGCTGGGAAATATTGGAGAGATTGTGAAATCCCAAATAAAGGAAGAATATCTTATAGAAAACATTGTCATGGACCAGATGATCGTCGAGGAAGACCCGCCAGTGGATATCATTGTCAAACTGAATTTGAATATCTATGTAAAAATAAAACAAAAAACCAAAGTAATCCAGAATATCTGTCGCGGGACATTTGTAAATGATTGGATACCGAATCTGGCAATTCTTTCAGAAACTAGAACTTTGTGTCAATTTATTTCGACCGACCCTATATTTTCAATGATTTATTAAATTTTTGTCCCGACCATCCGACGCTAATTTTTGGAGGGAAATTTCCCGTAAAATAAGTATTCAATAAACAATGGCCTAATAAAGTGAATTGCTAGTGCCGCATCTCTGGTACGTGTATGTCGGCCATTGACCTGAAAGAAGTTTTCTTTCAGGTCAATGGTGTGTCGGCACTTGACACCACAACAGCTCCTGTCATGAGCGTGTCCATTCAGCTGTGTGTGTTTCAGGTCGATATGTTCATATAATCGTTGATAATGGTTTGCTGCTGCGCTTTTGGTTTCTCAAATCGACAATACGACAAACTACACACAGTGCGTGGGATCTCGTCCCACAGATTCTAATTTTACGACTTGAAGTTTTCGTGCGTTTAAGAATTTATGCATAAAAATATGTCGGTGAAGCGTTGACCCAGTGTTGATGTTGACTGTCCCACACTGTCTCACTGTGTTTACATCAAATAACAGCCAGTAGCTTACGCTCAAGAACAGTTGAAGTAATGTGAATATAATTATTAATGGTGGATTTTATCTTGTAGAAAAGTTTTTTTTATGTTATGAAAATATCACTCTTATAATATCATCATTTGCTATTTTATATTAATTAATTGTTGCCAGCATATCGCTGCTCGGAGGCGTCAAAATAACACTGGCGCCCGCTATCCAGTCTTTAGTATAGGTCAGTGACCTCTACAATGGATTTATCACGCTGTCGGGCCGACAGTGGCCAGCCAGCTAAAGTCGATATAGCTAGTGCCGCTCGTACGCGTGGTTGGCCCGACGGGTATGTGCTATCTGGGATATCTTTATAATATATATATATATATATATATATATATATATATATATATATATATATATAATTATATTTTAAATCTCTTATAGACATATTATTTGGGTTAATATTATATTACATATGATTTGTACAACTCCTTTAAATGGCTCCTGCTAGTAAGGACCCTTTATTACATTATTATTATTATTATTATTATTATTATTATTATTATTATTATCTCACATCGGACTTGTATATGAATGATGTCATAAAAACAGAACAGAGAGTGTAGTTAATGGATACTGTGATTAGAACAGAATTAAAGGTAAAGAAGAACATAAGAGAACCTCTAAAAAGGCCCTTTTACATCCTAGACAGGAATTGTATGAATGTGCATATGGATGAAAAAGGTGTAATATAAATATATAATCATATAAATTGTAATTTTAGAAATAAATATTTTATCCCCAAAAAATAATATATCTTTGTGTTGTATTTTTTCTGATTAACAGAAAAAAATGTTGATTTTTATACGATATCTTATGTAAGTTCTGAAGCATAATTAATCCAATCCTGACTGAATACATTTTGCCTCAAACTTGTTCTTGAGCGGCGCTTCACTAACTTGAGGCTATGCCCTCTGGTGTTTGATATATCAGCCAGCGTGAAGAATTGGTTAGATTCCAGCCTGTCCATGCCCTTCAGGATCTTATACACCTGAAACATGTCGCATCGTCTCCTTCGATAGCACAAAGATGGGAGTCTCTATATGGCAGACTTCTAAAATTTGGTATCACCTTTATGGCTCTCCTCTGGATTGTTTTGACTTCCAGCTTGTCACGTCGGAACCTTGGATACCAGATCACATTTACATATCCCAAATGAGAGAGTACCATAGTGGTGAATACCCTGGGGAATATCGTCTCGTCGATGCAGGTGAATGTTGCTCTAACAAGTCCAATCATTCTTGATGCTTTGTTCACCGTTTTGGACACATGCATATGTAATATCAGATCCCAGTCGATGGTGACACCTAAGTCCTTCTCCTCTGTTATTGCTTCAGATAGATAACTCATGAGAGATCAAAATGTCATAAATGATAAACTGAAAGAAGGTAATAAGACAAAAAAAGTAACAGACAAAAAGTATCAAATTAGCTAAGAACAAAGTATCAAGAAAACGTAACAGGAAACAAAGTATTTAATTTTGTATTATTTATTGCATTTAAATATGTATGAAATATGTATGTTGCGTTATCCATAGTATGAATGTATGATATATATATATATATATATATATATATATATATATATATATATATATATATATATATATATATATATATATACAGTATATGGTATGACAGTTCAGTGACACTGAATATTCTGGCCAAATCTCTCCTGGAACTCGGGGATGGTCTTTTCTATTGAAAAACGTTCTTGGCAAAGAGTCTTCTGACGCATCTGGCGACGTGCTAGACCTTTGTTAATATGCTTCTTTGGTGGATTCCTACAGAAGTACAGTTTTAACGGTTGAACCTTCCCTCTGGAGCCATGTGATTGTCTTCCACGCAGAGGGATGGTATTGTCCGAGGAAGCTGAGAAACTTGTTGTTCCGGCTATGCAGACACGTAGGCTGGAGCAACCAACGTTTTTCAATCAATGTTGTTCTTATGTCTTCCTTCTCGCTGCATTTGGGTTTAATCAATCATAGTTGAGTTTTCTCTCAACCATGGAGAATGGTTCTGTGGAGTTGATGCCATTCTAAGAAGTTATCTGATACTGTTAATCAACAGACTGCGTTCTCTCGGGTTGTATTAGGCCTTCCCGTCTCTAAATAGCCATGAAAATGGCCTTTTTATGACTATACAGCGTTATAGTTGCTATCTCCTTGTTAATATATCACCAATAAAGAACGATAGATATAACTTCATCTTCAAGGCTTTTATGGTATACAATGTTGAGGTTTTCGTGTTTATGAAGTTTAAACTCGGTATATTCATTAGACCAATGTAATTGGAACCATTGCCGGGTAATGTATACCCTAAATCAACAAACAGTTATGTTTCGAGTTATATATATATATATATATATATATATATATATATATATATATATATATATAACATGACTAGATATGATAAGAGCATTAAGAATTAAATCCTTGTTTGAATAAATGTATTTCAAAATGTCTTTTATAAATAGTTAATAATTTTGATATATATTTCTAATGTGACTGAGGTTATTCAACTCTAAACAGATATAATCTGCCTATAATTTTTGAGTTTGTACTTAGGCTTCGGGAGAGGATCAGTTTACCAGATGATCTGAGTGTTCAGATGTTGATCCAGGAGTACACCGAAATGTTTGGTAGAATCACTGGATGAAATCAAATCATTGTCAATTTCCAGCTGCAAATCAGTAGCGTGCTTGCTGAAATAGGATAATGCTAACACAGCGCATTTCTAACATTGTTACAGCCATCTTGTACTTCAGTCTTTCATTTTCGCTGCCTAGGTGAAGAACCTTACGCCTTGACTGATTGGAACCTGATTGCCACTTCTAATTACTGATTATAGATTCCATCACCTCTCCTATTACTAATGAAAGAGTTATAGATATAATGTTACCTGGAGTTACCTTTTATCCTTTCTTGTGGATCGGGGTCAGATGATCTTTCTTCCATTCTTCGGCGAGGTAATCTTCTGAAATATAATGCTCAGCGGAAACTTTATGGACTCGGACAACTCGCTCAACGCTTTAAGTTGGAGTCCATCATGCCCAGCCGATTTCGTTGTTTTCACTTTCCTCAATTTCTTCTCAATCTGTTCGACGGTGAAGGTTATTGGGGACTGCATCCAGGCTACGGTATTTCTGTGCAATATCTGGGATGTTATCTATATCCTTTCTTGGTGAACACACTCGCAAAATACTAGTTTAGGAGATCTGGGTGTCCAGTAGTATGACTGCTTATATATATTTGCCTATACTCGTAATCATTGTGCCCAAGTGCTATCAAACAACACATATCTTGATATATAAAATATGAGGAAAATTAAGTCGGCCTTCTTTTATTGCTGATACATGCTGCGGGACATTTGTTACTATTGGATATTAGTAGATATTGTGTTTTATTGGAGGTACTCTTATGTTTTGAATAGACGTGATTTTATTTCAACTATTGCTACTGATAACCATGGCTGCTGCCAAACTTACGGCTGGCTCGGTTACATCAAGTTTGAAGTCTGGAGAATATAAAATTAGCTTTTTGTATTAAGGGAAAGTCTGATGTTTGGAAATAATTTGGACTTGTGGTAGATCGTAACGGCGCTGAACTGGACTTTGCTGCGTTTAAATATTGTCATCAAGCACTTGCCTATTCAAGTCGTATTGCCACTTCAGCACTTAAACGTCACAAGTGTTGGTTTATTGAAAATCAAACTACCCTCACGCATGTTGTACAACCTCTGGTGCCAAAGTTAAATCCAGAATCAAGGATTGTAAAGGATAAGATTAAATAAGCGTGTGTAAAGTTTGTGTGTCCAGATTTACGCCCATTTCATGCAGTTGGAAGTACTGGGTTCATCTCGCTTGTACAGTGTATTATTATATGAACAACATCTGGTTTTGCCGTATATATCCAGCCGATTTTTATTAACTAAACTTCACCTACAATAATAATGTATCTGCGGTGACTTATGTGGCAATACATATAAAAGTAACTTTCCTATTATCAATTTCCCTTGTTTTAAATATTAACTGGTTAGCTGTTGCTAATTACTCTATTTGTTGTAACAAAATCTACAATTTATAATCGTCTTAATTAGGAAAGATTTCAGTAATTTCATCAAATATAGGAAACCAAAGTTTATCCATAGCAATGCTAAAATTGTAATAATGTATGCAAGATACTGAATGATAAATGGCTAAATAATTTGCTAGCACATAAACTATGAAAATTATTCTTACATCTAATTCACAACATTCATATAATCTAATTTATATAATGTCAGATAATTGGATATCAGAATGTAATCAATCAAAATAATACAAGTAAATAAACTAATCAACATGTGATTTTAAATTGTCATTTCAAATTGTTCAATAAGTCTCTGTGGACTTTCATTTGGACGGGAGCTAGTCTCTGTGCTACAGGCTGCTCTACAGTCTCTGGACCAGTAGTGTGGGTGACTGCGGGCATAATAGGATCTGCTGCTTGGGATGTTGGTTGTGTTGCCCCTGTAATATGCTCATCTGAGTGAGAGGCATAATCATCTTTGTCATGAAATTGCTCCTGTGTCTTCCTGAGATGTCTCCTATTTCTACGGAAACTGTGCCCATCCTCAGTAATAACATTATAAGATCTTGGGGTTTCAGAAGAACTGACCACTTGTGCCAATCTACTCCAACACTTGTTGTTATCATCCTGGATGCGCACAATATCACCATGCTTCAGGGGTTTAAGCTCCTTAGCACTTTTATTATAATAGCTACGGGTGCTATTTTGAAATTATGCATTAACAACACCACCACCACATACATTAATGTGGTCCGATAATCTGGGAATCCTGTTGCAGAGCTTTCTTCCCATAAGTAACTCAGCGGGCGAGTATCCACATGCCAGTGGACTGGTTCTGTAACTAAGTAGTGCAAGATATGGATCGTTTCCTGAATCTATGGCCTTAGTAAGCAGATGTTTTACAATTCCTACACCCTTTTCTGTCATACCATTAGACTGAGGATATCTTGGGCTTGATGTTGTGTGACTAAAACCATATTCTCTTGCGAACAAACGAAAGCATTCCGAGCTGAATTGGGGACCATTGTCACTGATCACTTGTTCTGGAATTCTATGACGTGCAAACATGGATTTAACGTGTGTAATTACAGTGTCTGATGTTATGTTTGTGAGCAATGCGATTTCTGGGTATTTTGAGTAGTAATCGATTGCTAATAAATATGTCTTGTTTCCTTGCTGGAATAGATCCATACCAATCTTCTCCCTGGTTTTGTCTGGTCATGTTGTATGATCGGCTCTTTCTGCTGGGACCTCTGATGTCGCTGACATGGAGTACAGGACATGATCATGTTCGATATATCATTGTTCCTGTTTGGCCAATACATGACCTCACGGACGGTACGTCTTGTCTTCTCAATACCAATATGTCCATCATGCAAACGACTTAGCATGAATGGTTGCATAGAGGAGGATACTATTATCCTCTGGCCCTTCAGGAGCACACCATCCACTAAAGATATTTCTTTACTAAAACTGTAGTATGGTTGACATAAACAAGTACATTCGCCAGACCATCCATCTAGAACATGTTTCAGCACTTGTGAAAGTTTATAGTCTGTTTTAGTTTCATGAGATATTTCCTCCCACTTCTGTTCGCTGACAGGAAGTGAGTTGACAATCATGTCTACGTGTACTTTTACATCTACTTCAGTCGAACTCTCACTATTCGGGTTTTGCCGGGAAATGTTGATACCTCCTTCCGGCTGGCATTCAAATGTGTATGGCTGAAGTTTTAGTAATAATCTTTGGATCCTGGGTGGACAGTCTGATAAGTTACGTCTTGCAATACTGATGAGCGGCTTGTGGTCTGTCTCTAGTATTATTTATTTACCATAAATATACTGGTGAAATGTTTCACATCCAAATGCAATTCCAAGGGTTTCTTTTTCTATTTGTGCATAACGCGTTTCTGCACTTGTTAGTGTGCGCGATGAAAATGACACTGGGTGCCAGCGAGAATCATTTTATTGTAGGAGGACATCTCCAATGCCGTCTTTGGACGCATCTGAATTATATCATTGTCGGTAGCGATGGATCATAACATTTAAGAACTGGCTCAGACACGATCACTTGTTTAATATAATTCCACTCGCCTTCATGTGTAGATGTCCACCGAAATTCCACATCTGTTTCTAGTAAATGACGTATGTTTGCTGTTTCAGCTGACAAGTTAGGGATAAACCTGCCTAGATACTTTATCAAGCCAAAGCGTGTTTGGAGTTCATCAATAGTTTTTTGGTGCTGGCATAGCCCTGATATCTGCTACCATGTCATTATCTGGTTGTGTTCTCTCAGCTGTCAGCTTGTCTCCAAGAAAGCTGATGCTTTGTACTTGAAATTGACATTTGTTTCTGTTTAGTTTCAGTCCCGATTTTCGTATACGATCCAGGACGATTTTGACACGTTGATCATGTTGATCTTTGTTTCTGCCCCAGATAATTATGTCATCTATGAACACTTGCACGCCATCTATCTCTGCGCACATTTGCGAGACTGTTTTATGGAATACCTCAGGATTTGAGCATATTCCAAACGGTAGTCGATTGAAACAGTACCGTCCAAATGGTGTATTGAATGTACATAATCTGGCACTGGGCTTGTCCAGCTCAATCTGCCAGAATCCATTTGAAGCATCTAGCTTAGTGAACCACTTGGCTCCAGCCATCTCAGCTGTGATCTCTGTCTTTGTTGGTAGATGAAAATGTTAACGTTTAATGTTCTTGTTTAGGTCACGTTGATCAATACACAATCTAAGTTGACCAATTTTCTTCTCTACGATCACCAGTGAATTTACCCAATCTGTAGGCTCATCCACTTTAGACACAATGTTTAGTTTTTCAAGTTTGTTCAACTCTTTGTGCAGTCTATTGCGCAATGAGATTGGAACTTTTCGTGGCGCACGCACCACCGGATATGCTTCCTCTTTAAGTTCAATGTGATGTTTCACCTGTAGGCATCCGATGCCTTTGAACACATCATCATATTCCTGGACCAGTTGTTTAATTCCTGGACTGTTTATAGTATATATTCGTTTCACCAATCCTAGGCGAATACAGGTGTTTTTTTTTCCTAAAAGTGAAATGTTATCTGTGTCTACGACTGCAAACATAACTTGATATGTCTTGTGTTTCAGTGTGAGGGTAAGCCTTGTCATTCCTACACACGGTATTGACTGGTTGTTATATGCTTCTAATTTGACACTGTTCTTTATGATTCTTTTCTTTGCTCGTATGTTTTCATAGTCTTTCAATGGCAGTATATCCATTTGGGAGCCAGTGTCCAGTTTGGTATGGGATGATAACATCTTCCGTTTCAATTGGCGTAATCCAATCGTTGTCATTTTCTGCTTCAATTGCATCGATCAAAAGTGGCATGTCATCACTCTCTGTGTTTAATGTTTCATTTGGCAGTGATATATTGTTGATGGCTCCAACAAATAACGTCTCTGTATATACTTCCTGTTCATCATGTTCATCTAGAGCATGGACCTTCTTGATCTTGTTTGTTTTGTGATGGCTGTTGGCCTTGCAGACAGTTGCAAAGTGATTTAATTTCCCACATTTATGACATGTTTTACCATGCGCTGGGCAATTACGAGCTTCGTGTACTTTCCCACAGCTGTAACATTTGACTTGTGTCACGGTTCCACCACGCGCACCAACTTGAATCTGCCCTCGACCACGATAGGTACCGTTTCTGTTTTATAGGTCTACGCAGAGCACCTGCGCGGAATGTTGTATTCTTTTGATTAACGAAATCAACATTTTTATCTGATGTAAACTGGAGTAGTTTTAACTGTTTACTTGCCGTTTCTGCAGCTTTGCATATCTGAATAGCCTTGGGGAGGTCTAATTCAGCTTCACGGAGCAATCGTCCCTGAACTGTTGGATCGTTAGTTCCGATAATTTAATTTATCTATCCTTCAATGTTCCAAAATGACAGTTTTTGTCAAGTGTGTGATGTCTGTCAACCAATTGTCAAACAGTTCATCCGTTTTTTTGCATTCTCATTTTAAACACAAATCTCTCATACGTTTCGTTTATCTTGGGCTTACAATACGCCTCACATTTAGCCCGAACTGAATCATATTTATCTTTCTCTTCATCCGTAAAAGTGAAGGTATTGTAGATTTCCAGAGCCTCCTGTCCTGCTACAGTCAGAAAGATGGCAATGCGCTGTTTATCACTTTTAGAATCTGCCGCAGTCACCATCAGATATAATTCAAATGCTTGTATAAAACGTCTCCAGCTTTCCCCAACATTCCCCGTACATTGTAAATGACTGAGGGGCTTGATCGGATCCATATTTCGTGGGTTATTTTTTTTGGTTTCTGGTACCATGTATTATTATATAAACAACATCTGGTTTTGCCGTATATCTCCAGCCGATTTTTATTAACTAAACTTCACCTACAATAACAATGTATCTGCTGTGACTTATGTGGCAATACCTATAAAAGTAACTTTCCTATTATCAATACATACAGGAGGTAAGTAGATATATTTTAGCAATAGACATCATTCAATGGGTAAAATAACTGTTATAAAAGTGCTGGTAGAAGTGGTGGTGATGATTGAAGTCAGGAGGGTAAATTTATATGGTCAAATTCCATAGCATTCGTACTTGTAAATGGTAAATATAAAAGGGAATTTTGTTGCACAATAAGTCAAATTATTTTATTCTTGTATTCCAGTTGTTGACTCAACAGCGCAGTGTATGGACTGTACAGCCCACATCATCAACACAGTACTCGCTTACACCTTTCGTGAAAAGACTGCACCAGAGCATGTGAAGAGTCCCTAACTGATGCTAAGAATCTCGTCCACTACACGAAGAAGTCGTCTATACAGAACCTGCTAGACCGCTCACTCAAACAGTCATGTGACATTCGCTGGAACAGCACTTACCTCATGCTAAAACCTGTACATGAGGAGTTTGCTACTGTGCAACGCATATTCGCTGATGCCACGAGTCACTGTCCTCGATATGGATCTTCTTAGCACCCTTGTGTTTTTACAGTTAAAGTCAAGCAACATTGTGAGATAGCTGATGAGGACTGTGACCACGCCACACTCCGACCAACAAATCGCCCGTGAGTCACCACCAAATGTCTGTCAACAAACTTGGAGAGCTCCAGGCCTATCAACAGGATGTAGTAAAAACTGTTCTTGTGTACTACAGTGGTGGAAGGAATACACAACTGAATATTTGTCACTCTCATGTATTGCAAGGAACGTCCTCTGCGTCATACCCACAGGTGCTGCTAGTGAGCGAAACTTCAGTGAGTTCCACTTTGAACTCGTAAATAACGTCCCATTCATGAATAGTGCTATTCATCATACTAAAAGGTTGAGTTCGTATTTCAATAAATTATCTTAGTAACAGGAATTTGTTAAGTTTCGTGTTCTGACACAATTCTTGTGGGTTGGGTACGGGTTACAGTCTTGTGGGTTGGGTTGGGCACGTATTCAATATCATTTTAAGTATGGACTCGGTTTGAGATTTGTGGGTTTCGGTTGGGTGTGGGTTGGGTAGTTGTGGGTTGGGTCGGGTTTGCGTTCAGCTTTCCAACCCGTGCAGGGCTCTAGTCTCCACTGTCATCACTTACGAGGTCACCCGTCCCAGTCTTAAGATCACCGAGCCTGCTGCTATTTTTCAGCTTTGACTTACATGCCAAAGTATTTCACTCTCAATTCAAATAAATTAACTACCAAAATCAAGCGGTGACTCTGTACAGCCATGTTTAATAAACTAATAACTAATGCATACATAAATATGTACAATATACACAACATCATTCATACCATATACATATTAAGAGATGTCAGACATAGACCCATACAGTAAATTACCCACATGTACAACGAGTGCTTTAGACTGACCTGTATATCTTAAAGTATGTCGGAGTAATTCTTAAACTGTATTACTGAGACGCACTGGAAAAAAATGAATCTTTGCTCCTGTGACCAGGCTAAAAACGCGCGCAAACCGATCTGACCAGCTCAAAGCCAATACATACATGTCCTGGGGGGAACTGATATGTAAAACACAACACTTAATCATCAAGACACAAAGCCTCACAATAGCATAGTGTATACGATGAAAACTATTGGTTTCCGAACAGATCCCCGCGGCACCCCAAACAGCAAACAGAGAAATTCAGACAGAGCCTCCCCGACAGATAAACACATTGCAACCGTGCAGCCGGATACGAGCGAAACCATGCCAGAAGTGTGCCGCGGATCCCTAGGAGTATAATCAGTCTACGACACCTCATATCGTGGTGAATGCTATCGAATACCGTTAACAAGTCCTAGTAGTATCAAAAAAAAAACAGGCTCCCTATGGTCGATTGTCGCAAACAAGTTGTTTTTCAAATTTAGAAGTTCTGTCTCCTTGCTGGGTCCACTTTTGTTTGCTGAGTGCACGTTTTCGTCTATTTACCGGCATATGATACTTTATGTGAGTGGGCACAAACATCTCTACGATATTTGACAGTGTGGGTAAGTTCGATACAGGTTGATAGTTTTCCACTGTTCCGGATCCAGATTGGATTTTTTTATATGGGAGGTTTAACCCTCGCAGCTTTCAGACTTGTCGGAAAGACTCCATTAATGACTGATTTAGATGTTTGTGGTCTACGTTAATACACAACTTAACGAGCTGATGCATTCTTTTCGGCATTTTGATCGGTATTGGATCTAGCTCGTATGAAACACCCGAAAGCTTCGCTACCACTTTTCAAATCTGTTCCTCAAAGCAAGTGGGTAGAATACAGGAAAATATGAAACTGAAGTTTGTGAATAATTAAAGACATCAATTGTTATAATACTTGATTTACTGCTTGCATTGTCCAAAATATGCCAATAGATGACTTACGCGACGACGACTACGTCGTCTAGCGGAAATTCGTTTCCGGGTCGCGTTCTAAAGGGCTCGTTACAAGCTTTCCAGTCTGTGGAATGTGATACGTAACTGTGGTTTCATAATATGCGATTATTTAATTATGATATGTAATATTTAGTAGCGTAAAGCGCGAGTGAAAAGGTTATAAATTTGTTATTCAGACAGCCGTTGGATAAATGAATAGCCATATTTCAAAGTCTTTCAAAAACTGTTCTAAATAACGACAATTTTGACTTCATATTTAGAGTATATTGTCTATACACCTGACTTGGAGTACAACAGCATCTTATGTATTAGCAACTAAATAAACGTTGTGGGTGATTATTAATATTAAGAACGGTACAGCCTCTTAAAAATGGAGAGATCTGGCATTCAATCGATTCGTTGACAACTATACAGAAAGGTCAAGGATGTTGAGGCTTGCATGTTATACGGATTTTTAAATATCGGTATAATATTGTCTCTTCGCGAACCGGTTCGTCACAGCCAGACAGCTGGAAGATGACCTCCGAAATGCCACTAACACCAGAATTACTGGTGACCGGACAGCTTGAAACAGACTCCGGGAGGAACGTATGATAGTCAGAAGACCGACATTAAGGGGGCGTTATACTGGCAGCTCGTCATCGGTACAGTCCGGTTGGAATTCAGTCGAAAACATCAGAATTGGTAGTTCGCTGAACGGGCAACTGTCCTGTTATCGGATATGTCAGTCGTTTCATTGCTGGTTCAGTTAGGACGTGTAGAGGCCAAGGAGGTCGATGTTCAGCATGTAATCAATAATGCGGTCGAAGTGAGTGGATTTAATGGTGGTTCTGTGATGGTGTGGGGGTGTGGGGGTGTGATGGTGGGTGTGGGGGTGTGATGGTGTGGGGGTGTGATGGTGTGGGGGTGTGGGGGTGTGAGTGGTGTGTGATGGTGTGGGGGTGTGATGGTGTGGGGGTGTGATGGTGTGGGGGTGTGGGGGTGTGATGGTGTGGGGGTGTGGGGGTGTGATGGTGTGGGGGTGTGGGGGTGTGGGGTGGTGTCTGTCTTGAGAGTCGGACGGATCTGTACATTCTCCGACGACGAGGAGGCCTAACCGGATTGAGATACAGTGTCGAGGTACTGGTACCCATCATACGGCCATTTGCTGCTTCAGTGGACGTTGGCTTCGATGACGTTGAGGATAACTCTTGTCAACATACTGCTCGCGTCTCATGAATTTCAATGAGGAGGGGGGGGGGCTTTTGCGCTGATCGCGAATGCCATCTAGAGGCACTTATATCTAATGCATATAAATATCTATCTATGCCTTGTTTAAGACAAAAATATAACAAAGATTTACTACATTGTAGATAGCAATTAGAAAAATCTAACAGGATGTTAAAAGGATCACATAAACAATTAGTTAATATATATATAAATAATAAATACCATTTATTATACTGTGAGACCCGGTTATATATATATATATATATATATATATATATTGTGATTTGCAATGTAATTTGTTCGGTTCAAGTTTAGTATAACCGTGTTCTTAATTTGATGAATCTGTAATGAATGCACGGGACACAACCCCCCCCCCCCAACACTCTTAGATAAGTACATCTACTGTCGATTTGGGGCTGGTGTTACTTTGTGGCTACAAGTGATTATTTATGCCTGTTTTTTAACAGACTCTTAAGGGGGGGGGGTCCCTTCTTTCTCTCTCTCTCTCCCTCTCTCTCTCTTAAGTTGTGTATGTGTTTAAGTGCACTCATGTGTATAGCCGTGTGTGTGTGTGCGCGAGAGGGAGTCGTGTCAGTGTGGGGGTAGCGTGTATAGTCTGTGCGCATGGGTCCGTGAAGTGTTGCTAAAAATACCCCAAAAAAGGTAGATCCACAAAATCGTCATCTTATAAATGGTAACCATCATGTATATGCGATAAATTGTCAGCGGTTCACAAACTATAATATGATTACACGTCCAATAACCGTCTGTTCGTAACCATACAACGACTGCTTAGTTCGAATGTGGTCAGACCACGTCCAATAACCGTCTGTTCGTAACCATACAACGACTGCTTAGTTCGAATGTGGTCAGACCATCTCCATTACTACAAAGTAAACGAACCGTGATCATAAGAGAGAGAGAGAGAGAGATATCTGCTTCGTAAATATTGGCCATGAGACACAATTACGCCTGGAGATCTTCAACACAACAGAGGTTAATGTCGGTATACACGTGACAGAGTACCCGACGGCTCAATTATACCGAACTGTAGCGTTACTGAACACACGCCGATAATCAATGGATTGAGTGAGTGAGTGTGGAAGTGAACAGAACATTAGAAAGTGACTTCAACGTCGAAATCTACGGCGACAACGTCCCAGCAGTGATTTCGGAGACAGTTGACAGGGGGTACTGTTGTAGTATTGGATAAGTGCCAGACGTAAGGAGGCTTCAGCGCGTCTTCTTTTCTAACTGCGGATGTTAGCTTTACATTAATGAGGACAGACGGGCGTGTTGACGTGCTACCGAAGTTGGTTTAGAGACGCCGTGAACAGCGTGAATGTGTTCAATCGTGGGGCTCGGTGTAGTGGCGTTGTTATTGCGATCGGATTGCGCAAGTGGGCCGAGGAGAAACACATCCTCGTCCGCCCGTCGTTGAGAAGATCAGTTAAGGGACGGATTGATAGCAAACTCGACCGTAATGAATAGGTGTGGGCCCCTTTGAAGGTGGCCTAGTGTCAGTCACGGTATAGTGTTCGCGACTTGCGTGTAAAACTCTCTCTCTCTACACACACACACACACACTACGTGACTGAATGTCATGCCGACTGGTTATGACACGGAGGCTCTCAGTTCTTTGATACCGTGGAAGTTATTTACTTGGCTTTCGCACGAAGCGCTGTCCCGAAGGTGTTGCTCGAAGGTGTGATGTACGCAAGGGACGATCACGAAATGCCATCTGCAGGTTTTCGAAAGCGTTCAACCATCGTGCAGTAGTTTATGCCGATAGATAGGCCCGTTATCTTTGGCGAACCACGTCAGGACTGCATATACCGACAAATTGACATCGCGGAGAGGAGATATTTACCGAATGTGTCATCATCGCCAATTTTAACATTCTCAACATGTCTAGGCTGCTAACTACCTGTTTATGGGCGCTCACTGTCCTCCTTGTTACGGCCACAGGTGGACATGGAGATGAAATTATTGGTAGGCTATCTGAATTGTGTTATTAATATTTAATGGCACGATGGGCATTTTAACACGGGTTTTTAACAATTAGAACGTAACCTAGTTAATATACACGTATAATTACTACATGCAATTATCGTTAATCGTTGTCGGGTAAAGTGTTATCGGTTTGTTAATAAGAAAAACACTTTTTCACGAAACTCATAGCGTACACGATCCTGGATAACTATATACGTGTATTGATGCGATTCGATGTTTGTTACAGATTGTGATACGGAATCCGATATCGTTTTCTTAGTGGACAGTTCGGCGAGCATCAGAGATTCGAATCCTCTGGATGACTCCTTCGACAACTGGCAGCTGATTAAGGATTTCATCATCAGCATCACGATGCGGCTTCCAGTCGAAGACAAAATCCGTGTTGGTGTATTGAAATTTTCGAACGAAGTAGACACGGCGGACATTATTAAACTCGGAGACTATTCAAGTCGAGCTGACCTCGGGGATAAAATAAAAACATTGACCTATCTCGGCCAGGGCACGAATACGTCCGGCGCGATATGGTATATGAATGAAAAAGATGGCGGCATGTTCAAGGGGGATCGCGATCGCCCTCTGGTGCCGAATTATGGCATCCTGATTACCGATGGATTATCCAACAAGGATCAGGATAAAACTCTTCCTTATGCCCAGATCGCGCGTCGCAGCCACAACACGAAGATATTTACTATTGGTCTAACGCAGTATGCCAATACAGACGAACTTCAGGAAATAGCATCCGACCCGGTTTCATATTATAGCTATATATCGGAGGATTTCCAGAATCTTAACGTCCTACTGGACAGTATCCTCACTAAAATGTGCCCGGAAGCTCCACCGCCGGAAGGACGTAAGTATTTATTTGAAAAGCACGATTTTAATAATTGACTTAATAACTTTATCCAATCATCATTAACTAGGCTGGGTGATGATTGATGTTTTATGGCCACTTTTGCGCACACGGTAGGGTAAATGGGCCGAACGACTTCCAACGGTAATGAAGCGAAGTCAAAGATGGAACACCCTTCAGGTATGCTCACGCCAAGATTCGAACACGGATTTTTGTGATCTGTGGTCCAACACGCTACTGTTAGACCACGGAGGCACCCCTTTAACCAGGCTGGAACTGCCCCGGAGAATGCATTATCATAGATCTATCTATAATGATCAGGTTTATATTTACCTGATATTTGATAGTTTTTCTTTGTACGTATAAAAGTGACAGAAGGTAATGAAGAGAAGTCATAGATGAAACAACATTCAGATATACCCACGCCGAGATTTGAACATGGGTGGTAGTGATATGTGATCCAACACGGTACCACTGGACCACGGAGGCGCCCGATTATTGAATTAAGGATTTTGAAATAAACAGTATAGTAGATATGTTTAATATTTCAGCTCTCTCTCTCTCTCTCTCTCTCTCTCTCTCTCTCTATAATATATATATATATATATATATATATGCCCACACTGATGAGAGACTTTTAAGGGATGGGTGTGATCTGTATTTCAGCTTTCTGGTATTTCAACGTATTTTAAAATCCCATATTGTTTCATCCTAAAAGACCCAAGAAGTTTGGCATTATATGTGGACAGGTACATGACATGTCATTAGATGTTATCTTCAAAGTTCAAACAGTGTACACATCTCTCGGTTTCTTTCTATCTAAAGTTTTGGTTATTATATCAGTTACGTTGATGGCTCTCCAGAGGACAGACTGCCTATGCTAAAAGTCGGTTATCTCTTATAAGTGTACCTTTATCCAAGATCATTCAAATTGATTGCCAATTTCCAGGCCGTGTTATAAAAAACTCAATTTAAGCAAAATGCAGCTATAAAATAGTAAAACGATAACAATATAACAACATCTACTACAACACCACTGTAATACATAAACAGTAATTGAACAGACTAGTCCACATTATGATAACCCAAATATCCAGTCTATAGTTGACCTTCACTGACTACTTATAGTTGACCCTCACTGACTACTTAACTATATCGGGCATGTTGGTAATTACTACTTGTATATACTGCAGATAATCTACTTTTATATACTGCATATAATCTACTTGTATATACTGCAGATAATCTACTAGTCATGTCACAGAAGTACACAAGTACTCTAGGAACGACCACAAACCAAATGCATAGTTAACTGGGATCACAGATAGTGTTTAACCACAGATACCTGGAGAAACGAGGCGGAATTGACATGTTTGGATTCATTCCTGATAAATAGCAGTCATTATATGAAAATAGTCCAAGATCATGAGGAGGACATTAATGCATCTGCTGTCTGCAAAATACAAGACTAACTGATTCAAAAATGTTTGAGATCTGGTAGCACAACTACGGCCAGTTGCCCAAGCACTTGACCACTGTCAAAGCAATAAGTGTAGCATAGCCGATGCTTGTCATGTGTGGCTGAAATAATTGTCTGATCCAGTTCTCCAGCCACATGTCAAACTGGTGGGAAAGCATTTCATTCGGGCTGTCCTCAATGAACACATAGTTGCCTAGATACTCCATTTTTCGTACAAAGCTGTAGATCTTGCTGCAAAGCAATTAGAGTAAATTAGACATTGCCAACAAATGGATAACTACGAAAGACCCAGGTTTCGTGGCCTCGCTGATAAACTATCCGACACAAACATTGCCTTTTCCATCTACATTTTTCACCAATGTTGCTACCAAACTCTTAGCAATTAATTGGTGGAAGGCTTTCAGATTTTATGGGGTGCCAATTGACTTTCTAGAATTAGCTGTCAAGCTGCTATCATGCCCAGCTTCATCAGCATCAATTGAGCAAATATCCCCAGGCTGTCGCTTATTCGGGGCACAGCCTCTATGTTCGAGTGGTTGAGAAATCTCCTCCCCCACCACTCGCAGGGGAGCAGTACGGAAAGATGGAGCCGAAATACCCTGAGGGTGGTCACTGCCAGAGTGTTTTAGGTCCTCAGGTGGTCGTTAACGTCCTGCTTTATTTTAAATAATTCAGTGGAGATGGCACCACCATTTAACATGATCAACCACCCACGATGTTGTGAGCCGAGAAATTAATATCTGGAAAAGTGTCGACCTCTTACGGGGTTTGAACCTGTGGTCGTTGGCACCAAGTGCCGGCTGCTTAATCGCTAGGCCACCGGAGCTCACTATCAGAATCGTTTAGGCAACAGCAAAGCTTTTAAGCTGGTATTCTGCTATAGGATTCTCGGAGGCAGTGTCGAATTAGACTATTAACTGTTCAGATATACATTATTCACTTTGTGTGCTGAAGAACGATAAATGTCATTATTTTGCTACATTCCTAGTATTCATGTACAAATTGATGTGTCAAATATTGAGAAGTGTATGAATAAAAATTCATGAATGTGAAAGACAATATCACATAAATGTGTTGAATGGCATCCATTAAGACAAGTAGAATTTGGCTTATAGTTATAATCATTTACATTTTTAAAAGTATTTTACTGTTTTTTACGGTTTCTATGAATAGTTTTTTACAATGTAATGTAAAAACAAATTGGCTGGGATAATCAACGATGAAAGAATAAACTGTCTGAAGACTGCGCTCTTGGGACACTGCTATTATTCCTTGAAAATTAATTAAAGTGCATTTTTTGCCAACATTAAGAAGCATTTATGTCACAATTATTTTAAATATGCCTTGCATGAAATTGGTGCCTTTTTAAGCACACACACACGTGTCAGTGTGGAGATTTCATTGTCAATCACTTCTGAAGGGAATGTATTCAGATATTTTGACAGAATGGATATTGGATGAAATGGTCAAAACAATGACAGTGTCTTATCTAGTCATGTATTTAAA
This sequence comes from Paralvinella palmiformis, assembly GCA_025642065.1. Taxonomy (NCBI): domain Eukaryota; kingdom Metazoa; phylum Annelida; class Polychaeta; order Terebellida; family Alvinellidae; genus Paralvinella; species Paralvinella palmiformis. The sequence goes on along the minus strand of JAODUP010000455.1, from coordinate 520,917 downwards.
GTGACAAACAAATTAGCATATGGCCCTGAACTCTTTAACTATGGCCAACGATTATCATAGAATTACCATCAAACGTCACATAATTTGTTTAGGCTAAGAAAGTAAGAGGCACATCATGTCTGGGATTCCAGGATTGTGGAGAAGATTATTATTCAGTTAATCTGGACTAAATGATGAATTCATTAAATCGCCGTTGCTATTCACACAGCTTGCCTGGATAAACGAGCTGATGTCACATTCTTGTTGGACTCGTCCGGATCCATTCAAACAGATGGATGGAAGAATCTGAAGGAATTTGTACTAGACATAATTAACAATCTGGATCTGTCTGATGATAAAACCAGAGTGGCTGTTATAAGATATTCTAAAGAGGTAATTGCTCAATTACCAGTAAAATATTTGTGGTATTTATAATATAAAATAGTGTGTAGTTGTTTATTGTTTAACATTCATTGTACGAAGCATTGCTTAGTTCCAGACATTGGGTCAATTCCATTTTGTCAATTCTAATTCGACTCAATTCCATTTGGTCAATTCTGCATCAAATTTATCAATTCCAAATTTATCAATTCCAAATTTATCAATTCCAAATTTATCAATTCCAAATTTATCAATTCCAAATTTATCAATTCCCACTCCAATCACTGATTGATACTTGGAATACCTACTGTAAGTAGTTTATATTCCAAGTAAGATTGTCATGGAATAAATATTTCTGAATTAAAAAATTATATGGTAAATTAATTTGAGGATTTAATGTGTTTTTGTAGCAGATTCCAAATTTATCAATTCCTGTTCCATTTTTTTCTAAATAAGCAATTCCAGAATTGGAATTGCCCATCAATTCCAGAATTGAATTGAACCTATGTCTGCTTCATTCAAGAGCTTTATTTCCCATCACTGTATCATGTTATTTTTCTTGCTATTTTTCACCAGGCCGAGATAGTATTTCCATTTAGTAAATATTTCGGCCAATCAGCTGTTAGCAGGTTAGTAGAAATGAGAGAAGAAATCATGAACCTGTCTTTCGTTGGTGAAAAAACAAACATCACTGGAGCTCTAAAGCTGATGAGACGGGATGTTCTTAATCCAAATAACGGTGACAGGCCTGATGTTAAGGTAGGCAAATGGGTTACTGTAAATCCTGGCCATTAAGTCGAGACTTTGTGTCAACATTTTGACCCTTATTTTGGGTGGTCGGTTTAATGACCGGTGCTATTTCAGTGTAAAAAAATCCAGTCATTGGGAGAAAATATTTCAGTGTGTTAGCAGCCTAAGTCTAGATGGAAACGGACATCAATCGTCATTTTTATTTAAACTCATGCAGTCATGGAGTGAAAATAGAAGTGAAACAAGTTGATGATAATTATATATGGCTTTATAATGAAATTCAATATTTATATGTAGAATTATCTGATTGTTAGACTCAGTAGCACATTTCACGACTTTCAATTCGAAGGCAGCGTCGGTAAGAAGACGACTTGTACTGAAGACATTCCATACACATTCGTTAGGCTGCATAGACATTAGGCTGCCCCCCATATACATATTTTGTTTCGGCATATTTATACTAATAATGGGATAATTAGTGATGAATTAATTTATTTTCATTACTGAGTTAGTTACTAACTGACCGTATATAACGTTAATTTAGATTGTCTCGGTCATTGCCGCATTATAGTGACCAAAACGTACCATGAAAGGCTCAGTAGATGTAGTGTAGTAATTGACAACATGTCTAATTATGTCTAAGTCATTGACTTCATATGCGGTTCACTGAATGTTTAATCACGCCATTAATTTAAGTTTGAGGTCCTATACATATATGCGCTAACAGTTTGTGTAAACAATCATTATATACAAAACACGTTGGTATGAATAACGAATTATGAAAACAAAACTATTTCCTGCGATCAAAACGTCACCTGTAAATACTGCAGGGAAAAGTTCAGATTTTTAGGTCAGCTTATTAGACGGTACTACCCTAAATCTTGATATTTTAGGCCTAAAAACTACCTCGGCTTAATGGCCGGGACCTACAGTAGTAGAAGATATTGGGGTTGTCCAATCGGCAACACCTACTTTGTTTTAAGCAGCTCACCAGATGGTCTACAGTCAATATGATATTGTGCATAAATCTACACAAACTAGGAATTATCACTAATGTGTTAAAAAAAATCTTGGTAGCAGATTTTCTTTACACTAGACACTATAACACAACACTTTAATAGAAGCACTTCTACTATTTCATTTTTTCTGATGTGGAAGTGAGATGTATCACTAGAACCATTTCGGGATTTCGTTTATCTCCAAATTTATTACCATATTAACTATTATTTAAATACTTTGCTATCCTTTTGTGGTAATTTAAGGAAGTTAACCTAATGCATGATGGTTACTTGGTAATTATTGCCTTTACTTCTCTATTACTTAAAATAATCTCATCTTTTTCTCAGTCTGCAAAGGTTTGTAATATTTGTTCGGGTGGCCGTCAGAGTGAGTAAAACACATGCATGGTGTTGGCGACTGCTCATCCAGGTTCTTATCAAGGTTCTCAATTAATGTACTTTTGGCTCTTGGAACTGAAATAGCTATTCAGTATGGCTGGTCATTAATAAAATTTGACAACCCCATAATTGATTCTAACTTTGCTATGTAACCTTTGAAAACAAATCTACTAAAACTTTATTCTATGGCAAAATGAAGGCAGCGGATATGTGTACGAATAACAGCACTAGCTGGTTTTCCGAGTACCAGTGCATCATATTGCTAATTAAAAAATTCAGAATGCTTGATCATGTTTGCCTCTACCTCGGTAAAATATAAGGAAATCCTTCACAATTCAAATAAAGCCAAATAAACTATCCAAAAGTAGTAACTTGGTTGGTGGAATTAGACCGTAATAATTCGTGTTCATTTAATGTTACTATACCTTATTGTTTAACAGGATATAGGAATCCTGATCAGTGATGGCAAATCAACGGAAGATGTAAATGAAACATCAATAATAGCCAGAAAACTGAAGTCCGATGGTGTGGCGATGTTTACTATTGGTCTGACTGATGAGATTAATGAAGCGGAACTGATAAACATAGCATCGCGTCCACTTTCCGTCTATTACCTAAACACTTCTCTGGTGTCAAGCGTATCCATATTAACGAGTCGTGTTATCTGGGGAGTCTGCATTGACCAGTGTGGCCCAGGTAATTAAATTTTTTCACTTACAACTGGACTTATTACTGAATTACTCTAAAGCAGAGATTAACCGGAATCTGTTCTGTAACTGATCTTTGGGAAGCAACTTCACGTATTTCAATCTTTGTGTACTTCGAGAGCTCCACTAAGTTTAAAATGAATCATTTATTTATCAGTTTTTATGTTAAACGGCTTCCAAAGTTAATACAATTGACAATGTTGTTGTTATTGTTACAAAGATATACAAAGACACAAACAAAATCTATTTTTCAGATAGTACAGATCCATCTTGTATGAGAAATATATCGGCATATCGTGAGTAATACTGTCAGAACCTACTAATGATGAGTGAAATAGTGTCAACAATGATTTATACAGTCTGGCTTCATAATTAAACGCCATCCAGCTGTCCATTGACCGCATTATAAGTGGACTGCATGTATCAACGGTCTCTGTGGTGGATCGGGAAGTTTTCTTGACCTTTTGCTGGGTCATTTTCGCATGTGCTTTTGCCATTTCAGGACATGATGATAATCAAAATATTGCATAATTTAGAAAAAGCAATCAACGTGTTGTTCTATTTTCTTTTTCACATAGTTGATACAATACAATAACGTTTTAGTCCATTTAAAATGCTAAATTGTGTCGATATCTCTGCTGTGGCTGCAGCCATATTGCCTAACCAAATGTCACTTTGAATTTAGTGCTACGTGCTGAGGAAACAACTATATTGCCCATATAATAGATGTCCATTTCTATGTTAGATTCTGTGACCATGTCCTGGTATTATACGAATCTGGTTCACAGTCTTTTTGGGAGGGGAGTTTACGACTGGCTCTTGATTCGCTTGCTGTACTCATGTGATCACCTCCAATTTCTCTCTAACAAAGTAAGATTTTTGTTTCGATATCTGTAGTTGTATTGTGCAGTCAGTATGGAAATATGATGGTCGTTATAGGGAAATATATTCTCTGCATGTAATTAATAAAACACAGCCGTGAATTGAAATAGGGGAACTTTTGATTATTTTATGGGCTGAACTAGGTGTGATAGATGGTGGTGCTTGGGTTATCAATGCGACATGAACAGATAAAACTGTCCCATTAAGCATGCATTTGCTCTAATGTCATTATATACATGTCCATGTTATACTGGACTGCCTTTCAATCAAGCCCGACTGTATCACTTAATTCATAATACATGGTGATTTTAACCTTTTTTTCCATTTAATCAAGGATTTTATCAATGTTCACTGTTGTTAAATTAAACAATTTTTTTTGCAAACACACACACAAACAAACAAATGTTTGTTTGTTTGTTCATTAAAAATAAACTCTACTGAGAGCTATGAGAACTCAAATAACATGGGCAATGCCAGTTAGTCACCATAAAGTGGTGCCACCTGGTGAATGAATATATATATATATATATATATATATATATATATATATAATGCATGATGGAATTGTATATATAAATTATTATTATATATATATATATATATATATATATAAACAATGTAATAGTAAGCCATAACAATCGAAATTATTCAAGTGCTAGATTTATAAAATAAGTGCAAAACAGTTGATATATGGACATTATTTTAAGTAATATGTACAAAGTTTAAAAGGTCATTAATGTTGTCTATTCGAATATCAGCTCATTCTATCAATCTATCTTTTGATTTATCTGTTTATCTTTAGTGTCTATTTCTCTATCTATCTCTCACTCACTCATTGGTCCCCTCTCAGTCAATCTGTATATATATATATATTTTTTTTTTTTTTTTCATTTCACTGTTATGACATGATATCATGGTTGTTTGATTTAAATCATTGCAAAAAAATTAAATCATGCATTTCGATTTTGATTTTTATGATTATTGCATTTATTTATATTTATTATTTTGTAAACATGTGATTTATCAATTAACTTGCAGTACAAAAATTAACAAATTTCAACTCCATGTAATCTAACAAGTCATATTGATCAGTGACAATTCCCTTAAATCTATGGTTGGGATGATCCTGGGAGATCAACACAACAGAAAGTGTCAAGTGAAGCCACTCTGCTTCAATATGGTAAATTGGATGAATTTGGGGATGTTCTAGAATCAGATCTAAAAGATGTGACTTAAAAACACTGACTTTGTGTGTCAAATCACCTTACATAGCCATCCTGGCTAAACACCAAGTAAATAAACATTAACTCAATAATCCCCAAAATGCATAGAAAAGATGCGGCTTCATGTGTCTGATTATCTGGCATGTGAAGTTAAATCTTGCATTCAAGGGATTATTAAAGAGTAAGTACTTAGTATCTAACTAGCAAGGGTATATAAGGTGAGCATTCACATAGGTTCATTAGTGAGCTCCGGTGGGCTAGCAGGTAAGCACCCAGCACTTGTTGCTAAGGGTCATAGGTTCAATCCCAGCAAGAGGTCCAAAATTTTCCAGGGATTAATTTCTTGTCTCACAACATCGTGGGTGGCTGATCATGTAAAATGGCACTGCTACCTCCACTGAATTATTAAAAATAAAGTGAGGCATTAAAGACCCCCTGAGGACGTAAAACACTCTGGCAGTGACCACCCTCAGGGTATTTTAGCTACATCCTTACTGCTCCCCTGTGAGTGGTGGGGGAAGAGATTTCTCAACCACTCCAACATAGAGGCTGTGCCGAACAAGCGACAGCCTGGGGATTCTCCCTGAAAAACAAAGCATAGGTTCACTATTGATAGTTATCTCATGCTGAATACATACCAGAAACAAACTCTTTGAAAATCACTACTAACTGCAGTTGCATCCAGTGCAGGAGTGGATCATGTGTTTTCAATATTCGGGCGTGTACAGTTGAAAATACAAAACTTGTCTTCATGTACAAATTGTTGAACAGCAACAAACAATGTTTGTAGACACTAGTGACATGTTATGCAGTTTGCTTACTTGTCAAACTTGGCACACTGTTATGGACATTGGCAATTAAACACATCAGGACATACCATATTAAAATACTATTTTGTTTCCTCATTTCTAGATGCTCAATGTATTTCCTCTCAGAATGTATATATTAGGGAGCAAATATTCAACTCGGAAGCTCCAAATTAAAGTAAGGCCATTGTTTTTTGAATACTTGTTTTACAAACCCGCTGATCACATCTGAAACCCACTGATGGGAAATAAAATTGACTTTTATTCTTTTTATTATTATTTTTGCGCTGACCCACCTGAACACCGGAAGCAAATTAGGCTATCACGCGGCCTAATTCAAGATGGTGACAGGTCAGTTCCACATCAAAATTATTTCAGTTATTACTAAAGTAAATCGGTCTTCAAGCCTAGAAATCTTGTAAATTTAAACTAATTATGAGTTCCCCTCAATGAGAAACACATAAATAGTTCAGACTTCTACTTAAAATTGCCATCGAAAATATCACTGTGATAAGGCTAGTGCTGGTAAAAGAATGTGTATGGTAGCCTTATCAAGCGATATTTTCACCATCTACAGTTAGGCTGACAGTGATATGTCTATTGTTTACTTTTCATGATCAAAAGAAAATTATAAAGTCTCAAAAAAGCTAAACTACTGGAGAGATTGTGAAATCCCAACTAAAGGAAGAATATTTTATAGAAAACATTGTCGTAGGCCAGATGATATCATTGTCAAACTGAATTTGAATATCAATGTAAAATAAAATAGAAAACCAGAGTAATCCAGAATATCTGTTGTGGGGCATTTGTAAATGGTTAGGTACCAAATCTTTGTGTCAATTTTTTTTATTTTTGTCACGACCGACCCCGATTATTGGAAGGAAAATTTCCCGTAAAACAAGTATTAAAAAAACAATGGCCTGTAAAAATGTAAAAATTGGCATCAGGATCATCTACAGTATCCGTTTGATGTATTCTCATAGTCTAATATTTTAATACATTTTCTTACCAGACTACAAGACTGTAATTGTGTATTACTATTAGTTAGAAACTCTATGTACAAACAAGTTTGATACATTGTGCTGGTAGTTAACAATAACTGGTTACCAACAGCAACGGCTTTCTATTCTGACATACTGCAATTAACTATGATGTATTAGTGTTTTATATATTTATTTCAAAGTGATAATAATAAGTTGCAACTTAATATAAAGTAATGTGGGTGCTACCTTTGACAGCACTGCCTTTAGATTAGTAATTGACCAATAGTAGAAAACTCAGGTGTTAGTAACTAACCAGTAAGAACCATTCCTTGTATAGGTAATTGTTTCCTGTTAAAATGTCAGTCAGTAGCAAAAATAAGAGTACATGCAAACAAAAGAAACACAGAGAATGTTAGAGGCACAATGAGTGAGGAAGTCAGGAGAGAAGAAATACACTGTTTCATTGGACTTCAACTAGTAGTAATTGTATTTATTACAGAAGTTGTTGAATGAATCAAAATTTGTTTTACAATATCCAAAAACATATATATGGTATTAAGTAAGGATATTTAACTTAAATTTTAATCAGTAAATAATGTGGTATACAGGAGGGCTGGTATACTGCTGTCTTCCCCAAGGTCCAAAATAACAATTGAATTAACTTAGAGTGTGTGAAATCGGATGTCAGCCAAGACAAACCAATAACATTATATAATGATGAGGTGGAATAATGATATTTGCGGAAACCCGATGGATTAAAACTGTATCGGTGCTTTATCAGGGTGAAAGGAAAAACTATATATAATAATATAATAATAATAATATGTGATATTTATATATAATACCCCAACAGCACACTTGTGATGATATATATGTATAGCACTTTATTGTCAAATCTTCACACACCAGATATTAGAATATGTTTATTGTTTATTTTACTCCAGGGCGTAAACTTGTATTGTGGTTATTCTATTCCTTGTCTAGGATGCATGAATGGAGAAAAACCGAAGTGGCACAAATATCCAAATCACATACTGCTAGGCCATAACTTTGACAGACTAGAAAATGTTATTACAGCACAAGAATGCCAGAAGTTGTGTTATCGGGACAAGAAGTGTCGATCTATAGATTACGTCAGGTGAGTAAGCCAGTTAGGAATGTTTCGCCCTTTAATCACCGAAAACATTGACATGAAAGTAGGCTCATTGTTACCATTGTTTTCATGCAGTTCTCTAATCTAATCTGAAATAGCAATTCAAAGTGATAACATATACACTGATATATATATATATATATATATATATATAGTGATTTTTGAATGGCTCTTTCTAGTCACGCGATACATTATATACAACTGTGTTCCAGGGGCCAACTTTGGTAAATTTCTGATGGATTTGTTTTTCTTAAATAAGATTTGTTTTCTGTTTAAAAATATCAAACAAAAAGATTGAGATCAGATCAAGCATTCGGTATCCATATATCTATCATACTGCTTTGCTGAATATTATTATTGGCATGTGATTACTTCATGATATATTTATGCCATCAACAAGACCGATGGTGTGCAAAATTGATGCTGGACTCATTTCATTCAATGATTGATAATAAGTTGGCCGATATTAAATTGCACGAGTTAGCAGAGACATTATATAAATAGTTGAGTTCATGTTGACAATGAACTCTCACCTATCGGTGATGATCTGCAATGTTTAGGAACTAATTAACTTCGGGATCTGATAGATAATCAAATAAGCAGAAACTGTTCAGGTAGGAGTTTTGCTTAATTATTACCAGTCAGTGGTCAAAGTTAGATTTTTACATAACTACAAGTTGTAACACTCACACTCTGTTGAGATATAAATTAATGGATGAAATGATAAAAAAATTACAAACCAATAATTTGTTTAAACTTTTATGCTGATTTAAATTATGTTCTAAACAATATGATTGGGAAACTGTCACTGGGAGAGATTTAATTTTAGTTCTGTACGGTTGGCAGACATGGGGGCAATTATCATTTAATCATTTCCAATTCCACTCCCCTCTTTTTACCACGGGTAGGTACTCCAAGTACCTACTTAGAATACCTACTCTGAGTAGTTTATATTCCAAGTAGGATTGTCATGGAAGAAATATTTCTGAATTAAAAAATTAAATGGTAAATCTGTCAATTCCAATTCCTTTTTTTTAAATAATCAATTCCAATTTTGGAATTGGAATTGACCATCAATTCTAATTCCTGAGTTGGATACTTGAAAGAATTCAAAAATTTTAATCTTTCTGTCAGCTACAATACATATCATAATACATAACATACATCTAGTCTATGAAGTGAGTGATCGATCAATCAAAAGAATGTTCACGTTTAGTCAATAAACACAATGATATATGATCACATGAACAAGATAACACGAACAGGATAGCATGAACAAGATAACACAAACAAGATAGGGTGAACAAGATATAACATGAACAAGATAACATGAACAACAGCTGGACTGGATAATAAAACTAATATTTTTCACTTCCGTCTTTTCAGAAACTTCAAGCAGTGTGCGGTGTCCTACATTTATAAAGATCAGGCCAAAGACAGTTTCGTTAAGGAACTGGCAGCTGATTATTATGAACTCATCTGTGAGTCAAGTTTTAGCACCACTGTTCATAGTACAGCACCGACAGAATTTCCAGGTGAGCAGCAAGAACTTGCTCAATGACTGACTTCTATGCTAATTAATGTCATAATGCTGTACGTGTAGTAGAGAGTCGAGACAGAGATTCTAAACAAAAGATGATACAGTATTAAATCTAGTTTTGTCTATGTTTGACTTGTAAATGTAAATTTTTTATTTTCTAATGTTGCAGCATCAGGAAGTCCTGGATTACGGAAGTCAACGTGGCGCTATATTATTTTTATATTGCTATTCAGTGTAATAGTATATAATGAGGAATGAGTAACTTCATCTGTGTGTGTGTGTTTGCATGCCACCATGTTACTAATTCTCCTGTTTGTTAGAGATTTAAGTACATCGCATACTCAAATGTATAATATTTCCCAAATATTCAAACAATTTTAAATCTGTTCATATAATTGTGAGGCAAGGGTGGGAATTGCTGGGGGTATCCTGGTTATGAATTTTCAAAAAATAATAAATCTAGCTTACAAAGATAATACTTTCCCTTTTTTTTCATGCCCACGAGACAATAGTCCTTTGTGATTTTACAAAGACAGCTATTTTACAGTTACAATAATGATGATAATATTGATGTCACGTAGCATAACATATAATATAGTATATCATCTTAATTTTATTTACTGTGATAATCATATGTTTAGGTGATATACACTGTAATCATGTTTGTAATCAATGATATCATAATTGTAATCAATTACAATCATGATTACAGTGGAGTCATAACTGTAATCAATAATCAAAATTAAAGTAATCATAATTATATCAAGTAGTCATTACATAATTGTGATCACTTACTTTAGTTCTGTAATCAGCCCAACTTTGAGTACAGCCTACCTACATTATAATTCATCAGGTTGCATTTCATAAACACATAAACTCTTCTATTGTACAGCTGATAGTAGCACAGGATTTAAAAAATCATATTCCCTCTACTTTCCCTCAATTTTCCCTGTGTACTATGTGCGAAAATTGCATGTTGAATAAATTTTTTTTTAGTAACAGCTGCCCTCCGTCCACCCTTAATGCTATAAATTTAGTTTTTCCTGTATTTTTCCAAATTAAACATTTTCCTGCAGTCATTTTCCCTGTGCTGTGGGTACCCTGCCCAGACATCCAGGGCACGGAATTGAAACCTGGTGTTACCCATGTACACTGAATGTCTTGTTCTTCATTTAGGAGGCATTCATTCTGATCATTTCAGTTACCCGGAGAGATTTAACCTCAGTGTAGTCCTATGGCTGTAAGTCCCAATGTGAAAAGTGCTTAAGCTAAAAAACATTCCCTCACAGACTCGCTCATCATTTGCATTAAAAGATGCTACTGCATGGCTCAAATGTTTATAACAATTTACATCGCTGCTGGCAGCTTATATGGTGTTTTGCAATAATAATTTACCTGTTTTTGTCAATGATATATGTTTTGTTTGGTTTCTGGTAAAATTCACCTGTACGTTTTATGTATGCATGGAGTGTACCGCATATCGTGTCATTAAATCGTGTCTGTAGTTAGTGTATTTTTATGCATGAACATGATATGCCTATGACAATAATAACTGCACTAAATAGAAACAGTTAATGTTATTATAGAAATAGGATGATATGAATAGTGCCAAGTGTGCTATGTAAACCACACACACACAGACACATATATACAGAGAGAGAGAGAGAGAGAGAAACACAGACACAGTTGAACACACTGTAAACACATTCTAATATCTGTATATTTTAATAATGGAAGAATACATAAATTTCTTTATAGGCAATAATCTAACAGTAACATATCTCTAATATAACAGATAACTCAAGATGACGAGAAGAGACATGCAATAAAGTGCTGCTTAGCCGTAAACTAATAAAAAATCCGAATTATGCTGGACGAGATGTTCTAACATACGGTTAAAGAGCTCCTAGTATAATTCAACTAGATATGGTTTCGTTTGTGGTTATTCAGGATATATGAATAAATAAGAAGGAAAATATTTCCTATGCTCCACACGGGATTTATTTTAGTGTCCATACAGATATTATTCAGTTCTATTACCTTCAGAGCCGTTATGATATTCTAAAGCATTACATCAAAATATACCATTATGATTTCAGACTGACTTAACACAGACGAGCTTCAAGTGATTTACACTTGCCATATATAACAACAAACAATCGCAGCGCATCTATTCTGGGTGACAGTCAAGTGTCACGAGTAAAGTTACAGTAGAGGCATCGCACAGAAAGACATTAAGAAATGCTTCAGCATTCCCGGATAGGTGACCAATTTTAGGACTCGTTGAACTAGGCATTGAACAACCTTGTATATATGTTACATTTAATCTGTGTAATCAGATAATATGTACATTACCTGAAATTTTCAGATTTATAGTGTATTAAATCTCAGTTGGCAATACACGTATTACCTGAAAAGTTCAGGTAATATACATATTACCTGATTATACAGATGTAACATATATGTATATACATGAACATAAAACAATTTTAAGTACTCATAAAAAAGATAAACCAAACAAACAATTAGAATAATGCTGTTTTATGCAATACAATCTTGTCCGACATTCTCTTAAAAAGTTGGCCATTTGTGGAATGTACCGAGTTCAGTTTGAATGTGTGTGGTGATGTCAAAAGTATATTGGTAAAAGAATGTTTATGACTTGGTCCAGATTCATTTGAAAAGTGCACATTCATAAAGCTAACAAGAGATGCACATAAGTACAAGGTGCCTGATGGGTTACCGATCTTGGTTGGGAACAACAATAATATTAATATGCTAATAGGGTGTAATATGAATGATTGTAAGTCGTCATTAAGGGATAGTTTAATTTAATTAGTGTAAACCAAAATAAAAATATAGAAATTGTATTACCCCTACTTTGAACAAAATCAACTGGTAATGAAAACATTTGGCTTGGCCTTTAGTCCCCGCTTGAAACTGACTGATGAATAATGTATACGAGTGTAGCAGATATATTAAAATAGTGTGTCGAAAGCAGCAAAACAATACAACATAAAATAACTTAATAATATGATTTATTGTACACATCATCAGATAAACTAATTAGCTTTCATTTAACCATATATATATATATATATATATATATATATCAGAAAAGATGCTTTATGGTTTCACTTGCACAAAGCTAGAAACCAAGTTTATACAGTCTTATTAAAAATATACATATGGTCTTTTCTTGTAAATAAAAGTGATCGACATTACAATTTATATAATTCATGACATACAAATTTCATTAATATTAAAAACTTTCAAATCATTGTCTAGTTTTATATACTTTTAAATATAGCAGACAAACGGTTATTAACCTAAGTATGTAATATTTTCTTAGTAAAACTGTTCAAATACATGTATTTCACCTTTTGTCTTTTAACTCATCATATTAGTCTTTTATGTATGAAGCTGGATAATAAAGTGAAATAAACCAGAAGGAATAAACATTTATGAATGAATCGTTTTAAGTCTTTCCAAGCTGTACGCTATAGGGCTTCTATTAGACATTATTCAATAATAAAATATCATTATGTACACACGATTGTAGCTCGGGCTAAATTTAGTAGATACACATTAAACTGATCGCATTAAACTGTCGGGACATTAGTTTAGTTCTAAACATAACACTGCGTGTAAACGGAACCAGAGATCAGTTCGGCCGCGGCCCGCCCAATGTCGGTACGGAACACAATCTAAAGCACTTTTAACAAAGACAGCCTTACTTGAGCACCTTGTACTATGTGATTGTGCAGCCAATTTGTCATGAAGAACTAATTTAAAACATGGTCAACGCGATTGGTGGTGGAGCGGGCACCGGCCAGACAACGCGTTCCACAACCGGAAATCGATCCAACCATCCGCACTAACACATAATAAAAGGACAGCACTGGGATAAACCAAAAATAGGATGGTATATCATGGCCTATCTGTTCACCCATCTCCTCATGGCATCTTCCCATTCTGTATTTCCTCCCTCTTCGTCATCGGTTCGTATGTAGGATTCCTGGTCTGTTTCAAGGCAGGATTCCTCATCCGTTGTGTACCGATGAGGTAACAAGTCCTAAGCAAAAAATAGCAATTGATCAATCCAACTAACATTAATTTTGTTTTAAGAAGACCTGCACACACAGCTGTGATCAAAAGATTGAGTAACACACTTACGTAATGGTATATATATATATATATATATATATATATATAGAGAGAGAGAGAGAGAGAAGAGAGCATTATAACCAATACAAAATAATTTAATTACCATACAGTTTCAAAAAGTGTTAAAATCATCTGTTAATGATATAATATTTAGGAGCTAATCTATAAGGTTAATACACTAATATAACCAATGTCATCCCTTCATGGTTGGTATTAATTATAAGCTTTTCCAAAAACTAGTTATGGTGCGGATAGGAACATTATCACTGGCTTTATGTGTGGGCTTATCGTGAAGTTATTATGGTAAAAAGGTTTAACTTGAACCCATCCATAAGTTATTACAATACAGTTATTTTTGTAAAGGAACCCAGTGATTTTCACCATTGGATTATAATACAAAGTTATTATCATGCACTCAAGCATAGTTTATTATACCGTACAGTCATCCAGAGGTGATCAACATTGGTAAAGGTAATAGGGTATTAGCATGAGCTAGAAATTTTATTATTTTAAAGTAGTTGATTGATTAGTAATATTAAACTAATTGTTTAATTAATTGTTGGGAGGGGTGAAATATTAGGCTAACACTGACCTCATTAACTATATATTATGATTACTGATGTAGAGTATATTAAAATATGCTGAGATTAAAGACGCATGTCTTGGCGCTTGCCTCGGATATACATGGAACATATGAACTTGTTAATTGTATATCGTTTGAAATATGTGTACAGTTCGAAATAAACTTACTTACTTACTTTCGTACTTACTAGTCCTAGAACTAATAGTGCAAACCTACCCTGGGGTTATTGTCATAGAGTTCAGCACCTTCGTCATCCGTTTTGATAAAGGACTCCGCGTCGTCTGTGATTAACATCATTCCCTCGTCATCAGCCCTGGAATACATCCCGCCATCTGTATGACCTGCATAGCTAGGAGAATACAGAAATAAACCTGGCATTAAAGAAAGCATCGGTAACCAACTAACATATTCAGGTCTCGGCAGTCAAGTTGGAAATTGATGACTCGTACAAGGATTCCTTAGCTAACAGAGGATGGAAGGAACGTGCTACATAAATGATACATAATAAATGATAGTAGTTGTAGTAGTTTATTGGCAAGATATGTACAAGGTAAGAGAATATACATGAAATATGAAAAAAAAGTTATTTAATATCAAGTCTGATATAAAGAGAATGTCTTTCTGCAGTATTCTGTTAATTTAATTTAGTTCATCATTGTCACAGCAATTGAAGAGTTTATGTATTGATTGAGGATATAAATTGTAACTGTCTCGGAGATGTTCAGAAAATGGGAAGGGTGTGAGTATATGTTCCTCAGACTGAATTCCATTTTGATAAGTACGTGTCCGCTGTTCCAGTGGGTTTCGCAAAATACATAAATAATCCCATAAAGATACGATGTCCCCCCCCCAGTTAGTTTTTTCACTTATTTTCTCCATTCTCTACAATTTCGGAAAGTCAATCAGTTCTTTGTTCATTCTTCATACAGATGTTACAATACACTCCAATTTTAATCCAATTAGAATGGTGAATTGTGACGACAGCATGTAGCCTTTTATTCACAACCTTGAAATCCCATCAGAGGCTGTGGCTGTAAAGGTCATTAAATGAATGTTTATTCCTACATTAAATTATGTGATCCCATTATGATACAAGCTTGGTATAAATAAAATAGCCATTCCCAGTATTTTTTGGGGGTAGGGGCTCATTTGGAGCATCACTATGTGTTGTGATTTAACCTTCCTGTACTCTTGTGATCTTCTCTCCAATTTCTCTCCAATTTCTTTCCAATGGAGAAACATTCTTTTTTTGCATTTTCTTGTTTGAGATCTATCATTTTGTCATGCGTTCAATGGGGAAACATGACAGTTTTCTTCCAAGAGATTTTCTCTGCACGTAATTAATAAAACACAAATTATAACTGAAAAGTAATTTTGATTATTTTACGAGTGAAGACGCATGTGACTGAAAATGTTTACTGGGTTATCAATATCACATGAACAGAGGAAATCATCCATAAGAAAATGTGTTTGTTTTAACATGCAGTTAAGCTCTGATGAAAAATTTACTTCTCCAGCTTAGTTCAACTACTCAACACACTGGATAATTACTGAACCATGTGACTGTTTTGGGTTATGACAAATACGATGTGTTAAAACATGGTTTGAATTTATGTAAATAGCAAAGTATTTTTATATCTTCGGTCCAAATAATTTGGAAGCCAAGCATTCCCGCATTATATCCACTTCCACGGTCAGACATGGGGTCAATTCCATTTGGTCAGTTCCAATTCCACATCAAATTTATCAATTCTAATTTCATTTTTACCTATTCCAATCAGTGATTGGAGTAGGTACTCGGAGTAGGTGCTCGGAGTACTTACTTGGAATACCTACTCCGAGTAGTTTATATCCGAAGTAGGATTGTCATGGAAGAAATATTTCTGAATTAAAAAATTAAATGGTAAATTAATTTGTGGAATTAATATTTTGTAAGAAATTCCAATTCCAAATTTATCAATTCGAATTCTTAAAATAAGCAATTTCAATTCTGGATTTGGAATTGACCATCAATTAACCCCATGTCTGTCCATGGTATAATGGACTACATTATAATGGAGCCAAATAGTACAAATATAATTACTATTTAATGCGCTCTCTATTAAGTAGAAACTAGAAAGAAATTAACATACTTATCGGGTTCATTATGAGAACCATGTCTGTGGTGGCCTGGTACAGTACTTTTTCGAGCTTGTAATTCCCTCAGGAATTCAGATTCCTGCTGTAGCTTCTGCTGCATTTCTTCCCTGAATGCAGTCAGCTCATCCAACATGGAATCACCACCTTTTGGATATTGTGCAAAAATATACAAGTCTGAGAGAGGATACAGACCAGAATATATATTTGATGAAATGTAAAGCACTTTATAAGTATACAATAACAAGTTATAAGCTTGATACCTGAACGATATCGCCTGTTATCATCGTCATCATCTTCAGAACCACTGGAAGCTTCTATAATAAGTAAGAGCGCATATATATATATATATATATATATATATATATATATAGAGAGAGAGAGAGAGAGAGACTTTTACACCACACACACACACACACACACACACACATATATCATTTACTTTTGCCTACACATAAAATATTCTGTATAAGACAGTTTACATATATTTATATCTCTAACTGTACGTCATAAAAATAACAAAGAAACACACAAAAACATACAGATAGTCAAATGAAATAATTAATGTTCTTACATTTAAAGAACTTCAGTGAATACCGAACATCAGCATTCGCTAACACATGTATATAAATAATTTATGGGTAATAAAAACAAACATCTACAAAGACATTCCATTTCATAAGAAATATTTTCATAAACAGCACTAACGAGCATCCATTAAGTAAGTTTTCCGTCTGAAGTTTACATTACATTAACATCGTTTCTACCTGAGTTCAGTTCCTTGACGAGCGATGACATGGCATTAGTGACAGAGTCGGCTGCCACGAGTAGGTCATCTCTCAGACTGCGAGCACTGCCCGATGTGTTGGTTCCACCATTTGATTGCGTGAAGGCTTGCCTCACATCGGACCCGAGCCCTGCCAGGGTATCGCCCGGGGTGCTTGGCGTACTACGTGTGGCCAGCCCCAATGGTGGCGAGTGCGTACGCGCTCGTGGCGAGCTGTTTGGAGTTGATCGTGGCGATACGTGGCTCTTAAGAAAAGGGAAATAAGACAATTGTTAGTAAATCACCCAAACAGGTTTATATACAACACAATGCCTGTATTACGGTCACCATTGGGACCAGTGATTTGTGGCTGTAATTGAGGACTGGCCGCAATACAAGACAACCCAAATTTAGTTCATTGAGAAGTTTGTTATTGAAATTTGAGCCATGCCGGAATAAACATTAGTTCTAACACATGTTATAATCAAATTTTATTCACAGAAACATAATAAAAATAACAATAATATTACGCAAGTCTGATTCTAATGAAGCTGTTGTATCATAGTTTTTAGTGAGTCCTTTGTTCAGAAAATAATGTTTTAGATGGGATGTCCACTTGAGAACATCTCCAGCTGTTTTAACCAGACATTTCATGAAACACATGTAAAGTGAGGCACACTGATAATCAAAACCAACTTATCCAATTCAACAGTTTATATGTTTTCCCTATGTCTCTTCTAATTATCAACACGTGTGAATTACTGAGGTCAGGTGAAATTGAGATTGGCCGCTGGCAGTCAGTTTTATATGTTGATTGGCTGTTATTGAGCTCCTCGATTGGCATTTGGGACTTCAAGTGTTGGCCGTAATACGCATTACAGGCATGGCCGCTATTGGCAACATAATTAGCATTGCGTTAAATGGGCTGATGTTTGGGACCATAGAATCTGGTCGCATTATAGGCACTGACCGTTGTTCTGGCATGGCGGCAATGAGGCGTTGTACCGTAATACAAATTCAGACAATCTTCTATTTATTACAGATCTTGACGGATATACAGGTGATGTAAAAAAATTAACTATGATGTGTACATGGCAAAATTGTAAAAGTGCTTATATCTATCTAATCAGTATATATATGATGGTATTTTTCATCAGTTTCATATTTCTTTATTATAAGTAGTGTCATTCATTGGTCAAATTTAAGACGTTGTATAGGTTTACTGGTTTTTAAATTAATTCAACAACTGTTTTATTGTTGTTAAGGTGTCTCTACACTTATTGTATCGCACTAATGAATAAATGGTAATATTATTTTATTCCTGGCATATTGAAAATTGATGATGATGATTGATGTTTTGTGCACATGGTAGGCTAAATGGGCTGTGTTGTTGAAAATAAAAAAAATTATTGTCAAAACTGTCAAATCAATTAAAATTCATAACAAACAGGCTGAAAACGATTTACTAGCTGTCGCATATGAGAGAACACAGAAATAGGGTGCAAAGGCATTTATTCGAAATATATTATGTTAATAATACCCTGACAGATAGATGGATGAGGACCACTATTCCAACTGATATTGTGTATCAGCCTGATAAACGCCTTTGTCATGATCAGTCACGATGCGTAATAAATCAGTCAAGTCAGGAATTTTGTGACCAGTCTGGACAGCTGCAGCTGTTGCCATCAAAGAAACCTACTCGGAGCACACTAGAGAGTGCTCTTTTGGTAGTAACGTAAACCCAGCATTTCAGCTTGTCTGACAGTGACATGGATTATCCAGTGACAAATCATGATGTATTGTGCCAGTCTGCTACGCCATTTTTACTACACAAACAGTGACACCCCGGGAGCTGGTGCTATATAGTCAATGTTTGGGTTTTTATTGTGACTGGAGACAAAGCTTTCTATAAGAAAACAACACGGAAGGAACATGACATCAAATACAAAAACTTTATGAAAAACGAACGTGGAAGTCGATTCCAATTTGTCAGTTCTAATTGCATTCCGTAATTTGTTATTAATTGCCATTATACATAAAACTCTTCATTTTTAATCTCAAACAACATAATTTTAATTTTTGCTAGGATAATTGGATATATAGACCATTTCAGTTGTTAGTACAGATTGCTATTTGCAAACTCATCAAATAATGAAATCTTGGATCAAAATAACCACTTATGGCGAATCTGTATTCAAATCTTATCAATATTCTCAAATTATGTATGTATGTTAATAAAATCTTCAATAAACAGCATTTACTCAACATGACTAAAAGGAAGAAATTACATTAAATTATTTACGGAATTAAAACATTCTCATTCTAAGTTTATTAATGCCAACTCCAGTATTTCTCCATTACTATGCAGCAATAGGAACTGATCATTATCTACAACTTCCAAGATGGGAAAAATGGAAATGCCCAATGCAAAGATAATGAAATTTATATTGTGATCACCATAAGTAGTCCCATTATATGAATATGTATGAGCTGCTTAAGGTAATTCATGGGTCACTGATAATGATGTAAAGATCAGATGATGATGAATAACAATTATAATTTATATACTTTGTTAAACTTTTTATCTGAGTTTACGTTTGTAGTCTGCATTAAAGACTTCTGCTCTAAGAACTTTTTTAATGTCAGGATTTTGTGCCTTTATTTATGTACCTGTAAAAGTGAAATGCCAATTAGTCAACTGCCCAGAAATTACACACATCTGTAAGATGTCAAAGAAAGAGTGACATATGATTTACAATGATCCACTGAAACCATCCAGCTACAGATTCATGGATTTTTACTTAAAATTACAGATATTATAAAATAATTGTACTAAAGTGTGAATTTCAAAATTCCAAGATGGTTGTCATTAATCTAACCAAGGAATCCTTTGAACATTCAACAAAATGAGCTTTTATGGAAGAATAACAAAGTCTTGTGACATATTGACAATTATGTATGTGTTACGTTATCCGTCTAGTATATCTATACCAGTTAAATCTAGTGCATGTCGCGCACATGTGCGTGCACATACACACACATATAAAAGGGCCAGAAAAATATTTGATAGATTCCAGCCTGCACTTGACTTGCCCAACAAGGTTTTCAAATACTCAACGTATAAATAGGAATTCTACAATAAAGTGTTATGCAATCCCTGTACATGTACTTGAATTAAAAACCAACAGAAAATTAGTGTTTGATAATAAAAACTAAATTATTTTCAATTACAGTTCATAAATGAAAAAATATTTAATAGAAATTACAGTTTTATTTTATCTGTTTTATACCACAAAGCTAGACTATGACTTCCAAGTATTTGAATATTTAATTAGGTGGCCCAAAGTACTAATTTCTGTGTTCCACTTTGGTCATTTGATGTAATTTTGTGATTTTTCATTAAAAATACTTTTACTGATCCCGAGTATAATCTTAAAGAATTTTGGTTGCTACATGTGTCGTTCAAGTACCAGATGTTATGTATACCCTCTCACAAGCCTTAAAACATCCGGACCAATCAAAAGTCTTTTGTCCAAGTTTCATTAACATATTCAATATGAACTTTTTTATTAGGAATACAACACATATCAGTGAAAAGATTGATCTTGCACCTATAAGTAATTGCTTTTAATTGGCAATTTCACAATGAAAACAGGCATCAAGTTATCTGTAGCCTCATGGGTAGAATGTGGGACTATTTACCAATGGTTATGGTCATGCTGCGCGAAAGGTCGGAGGTTTGAATCCCAGCCATGGCACTATAGTAAGAGGAGATATTCATCCAACCAGGTAACTGGCAAAGATTTCTTCGCCGAATATGCCATCTGTTGTAAATTAATAGGTCTAGATATACTAAACAGTGCCACTTCTGCAATAGACTGCCGAATAAAGCTACATTTAACTTTTATAGGAATATGATCTCCAACAACTCTGGAACTGTATAAATAGGAATCTCCGTAGAAAGTTTTCTGCTTATCTGCCTGCTCATGATTCAACTAATTCACTATGCAATTCTTCTCCCAGACGTTTCAAGGATAAGATCACCTAAATTTATGCTTCTTTCCCAGGTTGTGCTTCCAGTTGTAATATTGATTTTCCAGTTGTACATCACCCTTGCATGGTGTTTAAAACAAGCTCACTTACTGAAGTTTCTAAACTGATTTTATCATCCCCTAATAAGTCCTGTGAACTCGATCCTATCACTACATTTCTGCTAAAATCTTGTCTTCACACACTATTTGTTCCAATTACTAAGTTAATACATTTATCACTCCGGGGTGTTCCCTTCTCATTTTAAACATGCCCATGTAATCCCTCTTTTTAGGAAACCATCTTTACCAGCCAATGGCCTGAACAGTTACAGAAATTATTTCTAATCTATCTTTCATATCTAAAGTATTAGAAAAGGTTGTATCCAGTCGTTTGGATATTCACTTAAACTGTAATCACCTGTCTAATGTTTTTCAGTCTGCTTACAAACAATTTCACTCTACAGAAACCGCTCTACTAAAAGTTCATAACGACATATCACTAAACATGGACATAGGAAAGGTCACAGCACTAACACTTTTAGATTTATCTGCAGCTTTTGACACCATTGATTAGTCCGTTCTTCTAGATCGTCTCTCTGATTGGTATGGCATATCGGGCATAGCAATCACTTGGATCCGCTCATTTCTAATAAATAGTATTCATTCAATAAAAATAAGACTGTTTTTCAAAGGCAGTGCCTTTGTTTTGCAGTGTTCCCAAGGCTCTGTTCTTGGACCGTTATTGTTCACACTGTATGCCAAACCACTGAGTTCTCTTATTCACAGCCACAAATTAGACCATCACTTATATGAAGATGACACCCAAGTATAAATATCTTTATCTACAGCAGACACTGATCTTTCTTTTACATAGCTAGGTGAGTATCTCAATGATATCTCTAGCTGGGTGACAAACAATACACTTAGGTTCAAGGTGAACAAAACAGACTTCATCATTATAGGTACATCCAGACAGCGCAGTAAAATTACTCATTTATTCCCTATGCCCATCCTTAATCATAGCATCACACCATCAGACACTGTACGTAATCTTGATGTTACATTTGACAGCGATTTTAATTTCAGAAAATATATTTCTCTGACAGGTCGCTGCTGCTTCTATCATATTCGGGACATTCGTCGTAATCTTCACTATATTTCTCTTTCAGTCGCCAAAACCATTGCTACAGCACTCATTACTAGTAGGCTTGATTACTGCAACCCTCTTCTTTATAACAGCAAATCTAAGGATGTTGCAAAACTTCAGTGTGTTCCAAACTGCTTAGCTAGGGTTGTCACATGGCAGCCTCAGTTTTCTCATTATGTGCCACTCCTTAAATCTCTTCACTGGCTCCCTGTTCAATCTCGAATCATTTTTTTCAAACTCTGTACCATTGCCTATTAAACCCTTTCTTCAGGAGAACCGTAGTATCTATTTTCCATACTTTCTCTAACACCCAAGCCAAGAGAGTTCCGTTCATCTGGTTTTCACTTGTTCTCTGTTACCAAGGTTAAAACTCATGATGGGACTCATGCTTTTTCAGTTGCTGTCCCTACTCTTTGGAATAAACTCCTCGGACAAGTTTAAGTCATCAAATACAGTTACTTTCCATCACTATTTGAAAACTGACCCTTTCAGACTCGCTTATCAATGCTGGACTATGAGTTTACCCAACCCCTGGACCAAATGGGTCACTGAGCTCGATTTTGGCGTTATAGAAGTTTGTAATTATTATTATTATTACTATTAATTATAAATTTATTTAGAATTAGTTCCCATTATGAAGCTGTAAATTACAGACAATATGCGTCTTCCTCATTTGAGGTAGCAAAACCACATAAAATAACTGCCATTTCGGCCATTATTATTATCTTGGGCGTTGATTGGTCTCATTTCTATGAACAACATGGAATTAACCAGTCACAGCCAGGCTAGGGTGTATTTAAATTAGGTAACTCCAGTCCATATTAAACGACAGTGATGGAACATTGCTCAGTCAATTTAGCATTTGTTTGATTGATATTTGCATGTGCAATTGAAACTGCATATTGAGGGCTGATGTAGGTTTAAACTAAATTTATCGTGGCATCTAGATACCGTTTGCCAGTCGCCGCTCTTGTTAACTCATCTGATAGGTGCACAGGTAACTTGTTATACAGGAGGTGTTTACTGAGGGGAACATTCTAAAACTAGAAATTATTTTGGAAGTAAACTGTATTTTGTGCTAATTATGACGGGTTATATCAACATGGTAAGTCAGAATTCCAAGTTTGGGCTACAGTAATCTTCATTCTGGAGCACTGCTGGGAATATGACTGAATTCTCTGAATTTGTTAAAACAAATGCCTAAGAAAACGTAATTTCAGATGTGTAAGTGTATGAAGTGGTTGAAGCACACACCAGTGCCAAAAAGACCACTCACAATTAAAACAGACAGATTTCCATTTGGTAGATAACCAGCACTGTCACAATAAATCCATGGAATCATGGATTGACCTATATTTTTTGTTGTTGTAATGAGGAAACTAGTATTAAGTAGAATTGCCACAAAGTTTTACTGCTACCGAGTAGTGTTGTTCAGTTGAGTGAGTGAGTGAATATGGCTTAACAACACATCAGCAGAAAAATTTCCATTTGGTGTTGTCTTCCTTTTGTAACTTCTCAGAACAGATAGGACGCACACCAAGACCATCTAAGAATTGTTGTATAAGATGAATCATATGGTGATGGATAATAGTCTAAGTTGGTTCTATCCAGTTGAAGAAGCTCATCGGGAAAAAAACTGGGGAAATAGATTAAGTTTGCATTTTAAGATGTGTCAGCATGTCATCAGACCCACGTCTGATATACTTATGCTCATATGTTATATTCACACCCAGTTTTCAATGAATGAATAAATATTTGCAAACGATGCAGTTTTTCAAACATATTACAGCCTTTTTCAAGTAGAATGGGAAATTGCTCATCGACACACAGTATCCTACTTTTTTGACAGAAGGAATCACGCAGTTGTCTAATAAGATATTTATCCAAGCATCGTGTCTAACAAGTAGCCTATCTTTACCATGTGTACCTGATCAAAATCGGATATTTTCCAATAACAACGCACAGCTCATGATAGGATGAACATCGTACCATAACATTAAGTTCGGTGGTCACGTGGGTCTATTACAAAGGAAATTTATCTACTTCATAAAAATCTCTTAGCCCTGTGTGTGTTATTGGCCAGTGTAGTAGGTGGATGTCATAATACCAGTAAAAATCACATCTATAAGCATTTGCTTTGGTCTACTGACCAACTGATAGTAACATTGTGATATGGCTGTACGGAGATCCATAGATCCAGACTATGGTATTGAGTATTTATGGGAAAACCGATGCTCCGAGTGGCGTTTGATTTCAAGCAACAATGTCTTGCAATGCAACAATAAAAATATATTGGCTGAAAGAACATCCGAAGAAATTTTCATTTTCCACGGGCGGTGCGTCACCCGGTGTAATGGTTAAAAGAGGAGAATTTCTTCATGTGGAGTCTTCTGCTGATACTTAACATTGAGCAAGCATTAAGTCAGCAGAGTGCCTTGGAAACTGGTAAATATGAAATGGTTACTGCTTGGTACTACAAGTCAGACCAGTTCTAAGTATATATATATATATTTTAATATCCAATTGTTTGGTCAGATCCCCCTCCCCCACATAATATGTAAAGCTTCAGAGACAGAACACTCGACAAAGGTCAAAACTCCAAACAGAAAGAAACGCTATTACATGTTATAGCAACATTCTCCGCGGATTAATGGCACACTTATCGTTATTTTATGGCGCACAATCAGCGCAGTTCATTCCGGCCATGTTCGACCAGGTATTCTTCCAGTGAGTGTTCAATCAATGTTTATATCTCGAAGAGACGGAAGCTCCTATTTTCATCAGTCGCACATTAGCAACAGAACATCTCCGGGTAGTTGTGGGACTGGTTATTGCTGGGCTGAGGCATCTAGCCTGAGTTCATGTCTGTCTCACCTACGTCCAGGGGTCGCCACTGTACTGTCGATCTCACTGATCAACAACGACAGTTTATGGGACAGTGCCACAAAATGAGCAGCAGCGGCTATTGCCACTCTTAGGCTTTGATAAATCAATAATGATAATAAACAAGCCACCAGTGATTATAACCTAATTATGATATAAGTTTATGTCACATTAAAGATGACAATATAATAATAATAATATTATTAATAATAATAACAGCAAAACCGTATCCACTGTGATGATTCGGGTTCAAGAAATGTATATTGATTTGTAGCTGAACTGCAACTGCAAGCTATTAACCTTTGAATAGATAATGATAAGATCAATCAATATTCTATACAGGATAACTATTTATTATGTCACTATAGCCCAGCACGTCCCACTTTGCCCAGGGTTCGATTCTGTGTATTCTAATTGGTGATAATAGGGTCACAAATAATCATCATTAATGCAAGTGCTATAACTGAGAAAGCTACCATTTAGGTATAATCCTGCTTTTATATATATATTTGTTTACAGTAAATAATTGTAAAGCAACTGTAAATAAACGTCATATCAAGCGAGACAATGAAGGTATTTTGTGAGAAGGATAGATTAAGGTAATTAACAAAAGAATATGATGGTTTTATTAATGGAAATTAAGGGTTAACTGTGAATAAATTAGAAATGTAGATATATTATATGAACATAATCAAGGTGTTGGGGTGTATGAATTGACAATTCTGTAAAAACTATGATAGTGATGATGGTGGTGATGATGATGGTGATGATGGTGGTGGTGATGATGATGATGATAATGATGGTGATAATGATGATAATGGTGGTGGTGATGATGATGATAATGATGGTGGTGATAATGATGATAATGGTGGTGGTGATGATGATGATGGTGGTGGTGATGATGATGATGGTGGTGATGATAATGGTGGTGGTGATGATAATGATGATGATGATGATGGTGGTGATGATGATGGTGGTGATGATGATGATGATGATGATGATGAGTGGTGATGATGATGATAGTTATCATTATTATAATAACACCACATGAAGCTTCACCCGATGACGAAATGTCGTAAGATAACGGTTAATCATCGAATGTTTGAAACACAGAAAAGGTAAATTTAAGATTAAGTAAATTTTATCCCAAAACGGAATCTGTTCAATAAAAACAAAACCAGATCCGTATCAAAGTAAACTCCTCGACTCTCATCCTATCAAATTCCTTGACAAAGCTATTTTGTTCAGCTCTAACCATTTCAACGTGCCAACAGATTCCGTTTTATTAATCTACATGCACTCAATTCTTAACTTCTTAACTTAAGTTAACCTTGAATCATTTTACCTTCAGCAGTTTCATCAGGCCTTCCAGTTGTACCATAAGTTCTCGGCGGCTTTCTTGCAGTGCCGTCATTCTCGCCTCGAGCTCATCTCGCCTCTGTCGCAGCAGCCTCAATTCGGCCAATAGCGTCGGGTTTCTTTGTTGACCGGCGACTTCTGAACTGACTTTAGCTTGCTTCTCTTGTTCTAATCTCAAACGCTGAATCTCTCGCATTATCTCCCTAGAATTATATACGTTGTCATGTGTGTAAACTATGTAACTGATCAACTCATGGTAAACATAAACCACACACACACACACACATACTGATTATGAATAAGGAATAATTTATGATCAATGTAATCTTGTTTACTCAGATCTGCAGCTATAAAGTATGAAAACAAATACAAAGAGTTTGTCACGTTGTAATCCATTGACAGAAGTACATCATCTAAATTGCCTAAGGACGAATTTTGTGAAAAATGACATAAAATTATTCTGAATAATAACTGATACGTTATCTAATATATCAGCAAATATTAAAAATGGATAACTAATAAATGAATGATTAATGCAGTTTACCATTCATAGTCCACAGTTAGTGGACTTCCCTCCATCATAAACAAATCATTCAGAATAAGTCCCCACCTCATGTCATTAACTGGTTTCAAAAGCTATGACGTAATCCCCCGTTTTTGATGTAATGCCTTAAAAATGCCTTTGATGTAAATATTTTATTGCACGTGCATTTTTAAATGTGTTTTTATTATATTTTACAATATTTTTAGCTTCTTTTATCTTTTATTGTTAACCCATTTATTTCTTATAGTTTTGTTATGACGTAGGTGGCATAGTTGAGTGACGTAATGTCTGATGTAATGATGTTCGTTAATCTGAAATTTAGTCAAGAAAAGTGGCGTAAAGGCAAATGTGACGTAGGCTAGAATGACGTAGAGTGGGGGATAATAACGTACACGCAAAAAGACAAACGATATTTTCAATTGAAAGAAATAACAAAATAGATTTTTCAATCCGGGTCAATATTCTTCTGCAAAAAAAGCTTTTTAGGCGAAACAACGATAATAAAATAATCGAGCCGTAATAGCGCAGTTAGTTAGAGCGTAGGACTCGTAGCCGAAGGGTCGCGGGTTCGAATCTCTGGGAGCTGCAATTGTCATGTGGCGACCGGTTCGCTCATCCATAAAAAGGAGTACCTGACAGGACGCGATGTGTTTCAGTAACGCTTTGCGCCTATAATGGTGGCATGCGCTGTATTCTCCCTTGGAAGTTGAGATGTGTGCTGGGTGGAAACAGGTCCGAGTCAGGGATAATAATATTGTACAGCGCCTCAGAACAGGGTTACCTGGTTCTGGCGCTATATAAACATGCATTATTATTATAATAAAAAAGCTTTTCAGTTAGGTGTAGGTTTTATAAACGTGTATGAAAATGTGTGGTAATGTTAATCTGAAGGTGGCTGAACATTATTGTCAGTGCTTATAGCAGCATCCAAAGTGGGTCAAATCTTAGCATAAGCGTTATGGTACAATGTGCTTATGCAAAACAACGATTAACATTCGCAGATGAACCAGTTCTATTTACATTTCATCATCTCTAACGGCATCATTAAAATAATGAAACAAAGGGGAGAAATTCTGATTCTGGTGAGTTTTTAGTATTTTTGTTCACACCGGATAAATGAACTAATACTCGATAACATCGTTCAAGTGGAAAAGCAGTAACTGATAGAAAATGTGATGCAGATGAATAATTTAACAGAATTGATTTTAAATTCTATGGCAACTTTATTATCAATAACTGAGCATGAAGTACAACAAACAGCTGTCAGTTATATATTTAGTAAATCATACATCATAAATATAAGTTCTATTTTGGACGCGTTATTAGATACGAAAGAATACAATTAATGTGAAGATCCTGGAAGGATTGATGACACGAACCACAGAAAACGGTAAGCTCAAGTTATAACAAATACACGCGTTCCCACAATCTCATTTCCCACACGTCTCTCATACAAACCTGTTTTTGGCCTCCAGTTGCATGACTAAGTCTCTTTGAGCTTTATTAGCATCCACATTATAGTTCAGTTCTGTGGGACTTCGAGACTGTAATATAAATATTAGTAATTAATTTATGCATTGTAGACAATAATGATCAATGAATCTGTAAGTGTGTATGGGTCTGTCTGTTTGTTTGTGGGTGTGTATGTGGGACTGGTGAGACATCACACATGTCTCAACGTGAAAAGTCGCCAGTTCCCTGAAGAATCTACCATGTTTTGAATTCACTCTTCGAGAAAATATATGTGCCAGTGCCTTATTCCACATGGCTAAAACACACACATACACAGGCACACAAACAGATACACACACATCATGGGTTAAAGAGACCTGTTTAGAGATGCCCAACACGAGTTATTTAGACCTGTTGGCACAAGCCTAGCATGAGATTACCCACAGCTGTTGACATATGCCAGAGATGACTTTTAAAGACCCGTTGATAAACGTTAAAGATGGGTTACCTGGATCTGTTGACATAAGTCCAACATGGTTTACTTTGGATTATTGTTAAAGGCCAACATTGGTTACCTAGAGTTGTTATTATCTAAAGACTGGATTACACAGATCTATTGACATAAGTCTGTTTAGGTAGACATGTCGACATAAGTCTGTTTAGGTAGACAGGTTGACATAAGTCTGTTTAGGTAGACAGGTTGACATAAGTCTGTTTAGGTAGACAGGTTGACATAAGCCTGACATGGGTTACTTGGAATTATTGACCTAATCCAAACATTAAGCCTAAGATATCATTAAGCCTAACATGATCTACCTGGATTTCCTTATCGCTGGTCATTTGGATATGATTACACATTTAATAATAATAATAATAATAATAATTACCTGGATTTCCTTATCACTGGTCATTTGGATACTATTACCCATTTAATAATAATAATATTAAATATAATAATAATAATAATGTAGAGTTACTAAATGACCCTTTAGAGGGAGTCATTTAAAACCACTGTACAGTGATACCCTAACAAAAAATGTTTGTAAAACCTGAAAAATAAAATTTAACAATCAACAATATTTCTATTGGTAAAGGCATCCAGAGATGAACACTCTTCTAATTTCCGCCATCATCTGTTTCACAAAGTTGGGGGGGGGTCTGACACAAAATGTCCAATCACCGTATGACTTGGGACCAAGACAGAATCTTATCTGATTGGAAGACCTGAATTTTGGGGATGACCTTCTGAGATACACAGATTCGCCATATTCGGCAGATATCATTATTTACACCACATTTGCTGATTTAAAGGATAGCACAGCACGTGTCACGTGGGGGGCTATTCGGTTTCCACTGTTTGTCTGTATAACTCTCACAACAACAACAACAACAACAACAACAACAGTTCAGTACGTCATAAGCTAATCTAAATACAACATCGGCTACTATCATTGTTTGGGTGGTCAATGGAACGCTGTGTATCCTGATTAACATGGATGGTAACAGAGATGGAAGAATCCTGACTCAATGACAGGATTGGGAAAAAGTGCCATTAATAATGAAAGTAAGGACAGTAGCTAACAAGAGTACAACAGATAACATGCCACATTCATACACACCCACACCCACTCATACACGCACACGCTCCCTCTACACACACACACACACACACACACTCATGCACATACATACACATGCACACAAACACATGCAAGCGCCCCCCCTCCCCCCGCCCACACATATGTATCAATACATCAGAAGACAGCCAGTTTCAGCCTTTTAAAGGTATCTTTTTCAGGGTTTATGATAATATCAGGTGTTATTCTCCCAGAATATTTCTAGTTGTTGTTGCTTGGCCACACTTAACAGAACGGTCTCCGGGCATAACGATTGGCTGACACGAATAATGTCACTGTATCTAGGGAAGCCGGGAGAAGGACTGGTTCCATGACTCACCTAAAGGTCGCCATCGTGGTAACGGCAGGACGAGAATAAAACTAAACATACGAACAATGCCTTTATTAGGGAAAGTAAAAGAAAAACTTTTAAGTAATTCAGTCAGACTGCTGACTTGATGCTGCATTTAAATTTCTGCTAGGAAAAGCTATAATTATTACAACGAATAATAAACGGAGAATCGGGTTTTTGCAAAACAAAATGCTCGGCTTATAAAAGCGGACAAAATTCACGCATCTGATAACAATGGCATTGCTTAAGTAGGAACAAATGCGAGATTAATTTCCACGTATTGAAACAATAGAAGCCGCATCAGCAGAGCATCAATTAGTGCAAGTCGGGCAGTTACAAGTATGAACTAATACATGTTGTGATATCGTATGGTCAAAATCATTCCATTACAGCAGGAACCAATATGAGCCATCCGAACATTATAGCACAAGACATGTTAGTAACATGCAGACGGGTAGAAAATATGTCAGTACAATATAAGCGAGTATAAGCCGAACGGAAGAAGATTAATTCCACGAGGCAGACAAGGTTAGAGACAAACACGAGCTTCAGTCTACGATGGTCAGTCTCCGGTGACGTCGATAATGTTTATGATTTGTCACCAAACAATGACATTAGAGCAAACACATCAAGTCTCCCCACCAATAATACTATGTTTGCCGAAATACTTCAATTATTCTTGGTTATGCGGGGCCTCTGCGGGCTTAAATATCATGGCAACGTCACTAACGCGGCACTCACTTTTGCCGATATCGCAGTAATTTGAGAATTATTGACTTCACGTGAAATTCCAGTTGTGGAAATCAGTCGAAATAAAACGCATCGATATTTAATTTATAGACGCATCGAAGTAAAGTTTTCATCTCACCTTGAGGTAGGTTGTTACCATAGTAATGGAAATGAGACACATTAACATCTACGACGAACTCTCGGCATGCTTAATACATTGTATCAGCAGCGTTAAATGAGGAGAATGTGTCTATTTGATGAAACGGTGATGAGGGGAAAAACACAGGTACGCAGCAGATAATCCATATCGATGGCATGAAAAGTGCAATCATAGGATTACAAACAGTCTGGAAACCAAACACCTGTGTGACATTTTGAACATACGACATTTATCCGTTTTGTGACTAGATATGTAACATCTATATATATATATATATATATTTATATATATATAGGTGGTTGTGAAATTAATTCTATTTAATAACTGACATAATTATAATGACTGAACAGGTGAATACCAAAACAATAGTGACAATGTTCAGTTTTCTCACTTCACTAAACCATAAAACTGATCAAGTATTTGTCAATCATTATAATTTTAGCAGAATGTCAATACTGTATGTCATCATCTACTTAAAATGTATTATTTTGTCCCTCTTTTTTGGTGGTCTTTATTTGGTGATGGAGATTTTAACTGATTGAGGTGAGTTGAGTTGACTCGAGATGAGTAGCCTCGACACTGGTCACGTGTGGGATGTATGGCCGAAAAGGACTGTTCCCTAGAGAAACATTAATCCCACAATTATAGATGTTAGCAAGTTTCGAACACACAACCCCCAGCTTTACAGTGCAGTGCTCTAACCACTGCAGAATACCGATACAATTTTAAGTAATGAAGATTTGTATCACACACACACACACACACACACACACACACTGACAAATCATTAAAAAATCTAGTTGAAGTTAATTACGAAAATAATGTAAATAAAGGCTGATGCTTTTTATGTAATTATGTTTGATAAAATAAGCCAAACACCCCAGATGTCATTATAGAGAAAGAATAGTTACAAATAGCTGGTAAGAGAGACACGTGACCATAATATCTCCATAACCTGCACATGACCGAAAAATCCAGAATTCTAAAATCAGAATTTTTTACTGGTGGGTAATTCTAATCTCTTAAAATATAAACAAATACATTAACATCATAATGGCGTGGCCATTTCTCGTTAATGTTCGGTGATTAAATTGCTCTGGGACAATATGTCGACGGTGCGGCGCTTTGTTGACGCTACACGCGATTATAATTCGGACATTAGCGATAGAGGATTCCTCATAAAATTGGTTTCGCATCCCTCAGTCAGGCAAGTTTCCACTCTTCATTTACAGAATTGGATCAGCTAAGAAAGACCTGGCTAGTCGTCGATATTGTATTCACACATCGTATAATGTGTATTTATGAGCTGTTGAGTTCAGTTGTTTAGCCTCCGTGAGTCCTGGTCACACCTCCCGAGGCTAACAGCCGAACCCTATAGGGAAACGCGTCCAACAAACGCAGATATGAGCTAGATTCAAACCCGGAGCCTGGAGGTTTTCAGCACCGCGCCCTAACCACTGCCAGAGCTGTCATCGCCCTATTCACGATGCGTGTTAATGTCTTTGGGCCACAATTCGGCGGATGTTGTCAACTAGAAGACAAAATGTCATTAACAACTATTTGTTTGTCAGAATGCTGGAAGAAAGATCCGAGAAAAAAATGGAATTCGAATAATGACATACAAATTTATTTTACGTCCAGCGGAGTAAGAAAATGTTTAATTTAATTTGTTCGGGAAGCGAACACATCAATTTACTGACAAAAGATGGCGTACTTATGTGATTCTGGATTGTCACAGTGAGTACGAGCTGATATTCAAATTGGCATCAACACCATACATAGTACATACAATAGCTAACGTGTTCAAATTAACACGAACCAATACTGGCAGAACTGAGTGCATGATAACAGAATGTAGGATACGGTGGCAGTTCTTTATTGAAAATAAAATCCATGTATTAATATAGTCTTGTGTATGTGTTTGGTAAAATTACAGACAGAATGATAAAATAGCACACCCACCCACAACCACACACCCACCGATCAACCAACACATACACACGCACACACGCACACACACACACACATATATATATATATATATATATATATACGAACGCACATAATTGATAGATTATGCCAGTACAATATTCCTTTTAATTATTAATATTATTAAATCCAAAATTCATAAAGTACTCCAGGTGGTGTTACCACATTGCAGTTAGTAGTAAATATTGTCCGGATCTACAGGTAAACTGATAAAGTATCCTAGTATTACCTATGTCTGGATGATGTCTTATCAATCTCATTTATCTCGTGATTACTGAATTCAAATCCAGATTGGTACCTTAAATATTAAAATATAATAACCTAGTGATGGATGATGATGATGATACTGTTGAAGACGAGTTTTGGTTCTTGAAGATCAATATTCTGGATCAATGTCCACGATTGGTTCGCAATTATGGAAATACGTTTGAGGAAGATTCGTTGCCTAACAACACCAGGTAGAAGATGGCTGGTCTATTTGATATTAGGTTAGACAAGCCTGGTACCTTATCCCAGTGTCTGCAAATCGTTAACATTTTTTGTATACCAGTTAACAGTCTAAATCATTTATAAAAAGTGTCTTTGATATTCGGTACTGACTCTAGGCTATATCTACCTAGAGTATGTTGCATGCTCCCTTGACAGTTGAGGTGTGTGCTAGATTAAAGCAGGTGAGATTTAGGGATAATAACGATAATATTAATGTAAAAGCAACTCAGAACAGCACAGCTGAATGTGATGCTATATAAATCAACAACCATCATTGTCATTATAACAGTTCATTGTCACTGATGAGACGAACACACGAAGCTATAACTAAATCTGTTTACATCGGTCGCTTAATCGTAACATCGTACTCTAACTATTCCTGTCACAGATCCCCCCCGTCCCCGCCCCCCATTTAAAGCAGATAAATCACGTCTCTTCATTACCGCTTTAAAAACAATTCTGTCCATCCGACGAACTCCGACCTCGGAGAACAATCGGATGCTGACGAAATCTACAACACGATGGTGGGGGAGCATGGGAGTGAACCGTACGCGGCAACATGATACATTGCATCAATAAAAGCCTACTTCCATTAATTGTAGGCGGTCAATTAATGGCCCGGTCTATTGAATGGCGTAACATGATAGAAACATTGTTGGTTCAGCGGCGAGGAAGTTTGACAATTTCTACCACTGCCAGCTTAGTTTTGGGAATTTTTTATTCATGATCGCCAGCTTCATCTGGAATTTTATCGATGATTGCCGTCTTAATCCGGAATCATTTCACCTCGCGTGAATTATAACAATCGAGATGATAAACTTAGCAGCGACGAGTACTCTGTTTTATTCAGAAGTATTTCTATGGAGGAGGTTACTTGTTATGATTACTGTTAATAGGAAATGCGCAGGTTATTGAGTATATCACAACATCACAATGGGATACAACTGGAAGAACGTTGGCAGAGAAAAATATATCATTCGCCAATCACCAAATATGGAATCACTAATCCGGTTACTATGTGCAGCTGTAAACGGCGGTTATTTTTATACGTGCTCCCGATTTGGAAATTCCAGAAACCAAAAGCAAACTTTTGTTACAGTATCCTAGCAATGGAATTGGTGTAACAGACCATTGATGCAAATGACATTTTCGACACAAAGGTCAAACTCGTGCAGAGATACGAAATAAAACATGAAGTGGCCGGGTTTTCTAAACATGACATTTACCAGTTTGTTGCAAATAAAGAACGGCTCTTAAACACGGTAATTGGATAAACATGCAAGTATAGAATGAGACGAGGAAACTTGGCTGTAGTACTGACAATAAAAGCTTGTTGTTAGTATGTATAGAGGAGGAGGAGGAGGCCAGGTTAAAAAAACGTACAGATGCAAAGCAACAAAAACAAATACAAAATAAATTTAAAATAATTTTAAAACCAGGACAAATGCAATTGATACTTGAGAGAAGAATGATCATCGACCTAATATAAAAAAGCAAAAGACCACACACACACACACACACACACAAACACAGAATGCGCAAACTTAACAAGTGTATCACCTGATTTATGTTGAACGCCTCAAGCATGTGCAGCGGGAGGCTCTCCACGTTCTGAAACAGCCATAAAATAGCACAAAACCATATAAGGATAAACCACAGCACAAATTATACAAGAAATATAACAAGCACTTCAAATAAGCCACTATGTATCATGAGGGATATTGATACTAAGCATTGGTGTTATGATGATAAACTAAATGTAACTTAAACTATGTGTTTCAATATCAAATTTAAGAAACATATAACTGTTACATATATATATATATATATATATATATATGTTAAGCATATGCATACATATTACTCTTCCATTTGTATAACACAGTGAAAATAGATAAGGATTAGAACACCTTTCACAACTGTATGCATGTCTCTTCATGGATATATATATATATATATATATATATATATATATATATATAGAGAGAGAGAGAGAGAGAGAGAGAGAGAGAGAGAGAGCTGTATACTTGTTTTCTATATGTGAGGATTGTTTCTAAGAAATTACACACACACACACACAACCCAACATTATTGAAGTGAGAGAAAATGCTCAATATTAAAAACCAACAGTTACTATCAGCTATTTAATATTGTCATATTGTTGAGAGTAAACAAAAATATTTCTATAAATGTCATATCTGTAGCTAGAAATACCAAGATTATAGCATGAACAACAACATAACAACATTATAAAGTCATATAACAGTGTCTTTAATTAGCACTCCACGTGTACTAATACTACTACTACTACTATTACTACTGCGGGTGTTGTCTCTAATACTGAATCAGTATTAGTATCAGTATTAGTACTGATAGTATCAGTATTACTGATACTACTTCCCTCACAACACCACCTCCACCATCATCTCTACCGCCACTACCATAACAGCTAACTACTACCCCTACCACTACCACCACTACTAACAAAAACATAATAATAAACTGTTTAACAATCCAACGACAAGTTCAACAAAATTGATGTACACAGGATCAATAAAACATGACAATCAGTTGTATACATGTATACCTTTACAATTTATCCAAATGATGACTGTGTGTGTGTGTGTGTGTGTGTGCGTGTGCGTGCGTGCATCTGTCCACGAGATGTGCAGCACACACGAGTCAGAAGTGCACGCGTAAATAGGATAGTCCACGTCACAATTGCGACACGATTACTAATGCACGTGTAGAGTGTGTTACAGATTAAGAATGCAGCCAGTAATATCTTACCCTGTCCAAGCTATCCAGACAATCCCGACTCCGGCGACGGAGGACAGTTTTGAGTAAATGTCTGGACATGGCCGAGTGGCTGCACAGCGAATCGTGACTACGGGATTGGGGCAGCATGTGGACTGATGATGAGGCTACTACGTCCAGTAATTAAGTTGCAGTAAACACCATATGCTAGAGCGCTAATTTGGGCTAGCTACGATCGGTTTGATCCGGGATAGTACACCATCTGCTGATACAACGCAATCTATCAGCAACAATACCTGGCTCCCTACAGACATTAATGCATAGAAAACATTTGCTCTGCTCAGTACACGTGTGTCTGTGTGTGCGTGTGTGTGTGTGTGAAAGAGGGAGTGAGAGAGTGCCAGAGTGAGATCGGCCCTCGCATCATCAGCTCACGGCACGGGTTACAAGTCTCCCGGTCAGGGATCTGTTGGCGAGAAGTCACGGTAATCGTTCCCTAATATATAACCAATTCTCCTGATTTCCCCCGAGAACACGAACGATTGTGTTTATGCGAGGTAGCGGAGATTTTTTTTAAAACACACACCCGATGCCATAAACCTCCCTCAATCGAACGCGGCCTTCGTCCCAAAGTTTGAACGTCGCCTTAAACGGAATGGAATTCTGCGTCACGGTTGAGCGACAACCTCGATGACGTCGCGGCTTAGGGAATAATCCAACTGTCAGAACTGGCCTCGGTTCCTTCCCGTCGTAGCACGAGCTCCTGGACATCGTCTTCTCCGAACATCGTATAGGAGAAGGCCGGATCAATCATGACGATATATATATATCCGCGTATCGGTTCGCAATTACAAACAGCGCGTTATCTCTGCAAGCACGCACGCACACGGCGTCACACGACAGGCGAGTCACGAACAAATCCTATACGATGATGATGATTGGTGTTTTACGCCACTTTTGTGCACGTGGTAACTGGGCCGAGCGACCTCCAAAGGTAATGAAGCGAAGTCCAAGATGAAACGCCCTTCGGATATGTCCACGCCGAGATTCGAACACGCGTGGTAGTGATCTGTGGTCGAACACGCTACCGGTAGACAACGGAGACGCCCAACAAATCCTATATATATCGTACGACTTAACGGAACGTATGGATAATATTTTCCCTCGTCCGTTTGCTATTGCTACAGTCTGGATCTAACGTATCGGACGTTGTTCTTTGACGCCGAACATGCAAATGTCAGCTCTCGCTATCCATATCGGATGGTTCATTCCTGAGGCTTGCCGGTGCAACACTTAGATGTCGAGTGTTAACGGGGCGATATTTTCCCTCGCCCGTCGTGTATAAATAACGCACTAATCCCGGGAGGAGACCATTCACTGCCACTCACTCGCTCGTCTCTAGTCGTGAGAGAGGGACAATGTGGGAGCAAAATGGATGTTCAATTGTTTTGCCAAAATCAATGTGGTGGGTAAAAAAGCATGTGGCTCTCTCTCTCCTTCTCGCACACGCTTTCCCTCTCTGTCTCGGTCTCTCTTTCGCTCCCTAATTGTGTGTGTGTGTGTGTGTGTAAGTGTGTGTGTGTGTTTACAGTATATGCGTGATGCCGAGGTGTGGAGTCACGCAAATGCAAATGCAAGGTCATTACCATGCGAACTTGCAAATGGGTACATTTATTTGACTCACACATACACACACGATTACGTCTCATAATGATCAAAAAGGTAGCCGCCTGGGAGGCCGCGCACCATCAACTGAAACCAACGCTAACTGAAAACCAATTGACACCCTAAGATAAACATAATCACAAAAAAAAAACGAACAAGGACCATGCCTTAAAAAACCGGAACGTTAATAAACTGATTGGCCGAAACAGAAATCAATAACCGATCATGCCCCCGAAGAGGCCCTCAACAATTCTCAACCGGGATAACCAACTCGCCGTCGGAAGCCCAACGCGCTGCGAGTCTGTCGAAGATAACAGGACTCGGTGCCGCAGTGTACACGAAACGGCGCCAATAATAGGAAGGGCCAGAACATCCAGATCGGCTAAACGCTTCGATGGTCCAATCCGTAATGTCTCGAAAATATAAATGCCAGACGACCTATCGACGACGTGGCGAGCTCCATTTCCATATAGATGTAATATATCCATAACTGCGCGCCGTGCTCCCGCGCCGTGGCATTATTATGCATTTATCGCGGTCTGTAATTTAAGCCGACTTCATTCCCGTACATACTAATACGACGTTGTCGTCTTGTAGCGGCGACCGGAATGGCCATCAGGTACAGTATACACGCCGCGTCATCGGGACTGGGTCGCTTGATCCCGGTTCCATCGCGATATGTCAACTATGGACTCCCGGTGACGTGACGCTCATTCTGCGATGTATGTGTTTCGGGTGGTGGGAGGGTGGATGTGGACGTGAGCGAGCGGAACGAACGCCACGCTGTCAACTAGCGGATAAACTGGCCCGTGGTTAGGTCATTGTACGTCTAAATAGTGGTGAGAATGAAGGACGCTCGAATGTGGCGCACGAAGATGCTCCCGATATCGGATTGGCTTCATCCTTGTCGTATACATTCTATCGTTAGACGCGAATACACTGGATCAGATGGAGAATGGCGAATGGTCGTGGATCCGGCGGGTGGAAGGACGTTGACCGATGACCCCGGGCCAAACTTAAAATCCTTTACTGGCAACTACTGGTAGACCGACTTTGTCAAACACTTTCGTGTCTATGCACGCACGCGTGTCTGCCACCTGCCTGCCTGCCTTCCAGCCCACCTGCTTCACGTCTAGATGTTCATCTCTGGCTTTACGGCTGTTTTTGTAAACATATAAATCTATCTAAGTTCGTTTGTTTGCATGTGCGTATGTCTTACCAAGTTGGCGCTTGCCTACCGTCTATCGTGCCTTTACTTGCGGGCCTGTCCGTCGGTTTGTCAGTCTGTCTGTCTGTCTATCTGTCAGAGTTGGTCAGTCTTCCCGTCTCGGGATGATTCCATCAGAACACGTACATACAAACCCGAACTGATGTTATTCCACTGGATGGTGACTTCGGACGCCAACAAAGCCCGATAAAGCCTGCCTCACTCAGTATACAATGACAACAACACTAAGGCTGAATAACAATGGCACGGTGATGTAGCACTTAAGGACGACATTCGAACCTGACAACATCACCAACAGCAACAGCAGCAGCCGTCTCAGTCCACCTTGTCACGCGTTAGCCAATCTCGGGTGGCTACATTCGGCTTTGGTGCGAAGTTTTCCCGATCCGAATCAGCTGTTCGCCGAATGGCTGCGGGGAGAGTTGGCTATGATTGGACGACGGTATCGGGTCGAGTTCCTACACAAACACCATTGATTGGATCAGCTCTGTAAGCGTGTAGCAACTGACCAGTACTGGTACACATTGTATTTGACGTGTGACAGGAGAGAGAGAGAGGGGAGCAGAGAGAGAGGAAGAGAGAGAGATGGGGGGGGGCTCGGAATGAGGGATCTAATTAGAAACGGAACCCGATGAGCATTTAAATGAATGCTCAAATTTCAGCTTTAGAATCCCAGAGGCAATTGCAGAAGTGTCTCCTCAACAGCTCTCGGCCTCGCATTCGGAACTGTCCACGTTCCACTGAACATGGATTTCGCATTAACTTAAGTAAAACGAAATTGCAACAATTAGAAACTTGTTGTCCACACCCGGGACACCGACAACGGAAGTGTGCGGTTCTAACTAGTTGTTGGTGTTGTCGTCGTCGTCATCGTTGACATGATACGTTTACTGAGGACGGCTGAATTTAAAGCCGAGTCTTCTTGTGTATTGGAATATTAGTTGCTTTTAGGCTTTAATTTTATTGTCCGTTTGTCAATAACTGCCGAGATGACGATGATAACGATTGATGTTTTACAGCCACTTTTCTGCAGCTGGTAAGGCTAAATGGCACGAGCGACCTCCAAAGGTAATGAAGCGAAGTCAAAGATGAAACAACCTTAATATATGCCCACGCCGAGATTCGAACACGGTGGTAGTGATCTGTGATCCAACGCGCTACCGCTAGACCACGGAGGCGCCCCAAACTGTTGAGATAGTCCCCCATTTACGTGGAACTCTCTGATAGCGCAGTGGGTAGAGCTATAGGGTTGTAAACATCTAGGTTGCGGGTTCGAATGTGAGTCATAGCTGCGGTTGTGGGATTGGTTTCCTTAGGGTGGTCCCCCTCGTGGTCTTATGTGCCTTGTACGAGTGGCGTCGAGGCTAAATAACTCGTACCCAACAACGACAACAACCCTCCATTCACTCCAGCGGAGGCATAGTTCTTATGGGTATGAAACATTAATCCAATGCGTTTTAAAATGAACGCCG
Source organism: Paralvinella palmiformis (assembly GCA_025642065.1). Classification (NCBI taxonomy): domain Eukaryota; kingdom Metazoa; phylum Annelida; class Polychaeta; order Terebellida; family Alvinellidae; genus Paralvinella; species Paralvinella palmiformis. The sequence goes on along the minus strand of JAODUP010000455.1, from coordinate 479,588 downwards.
AAGAGAACAATAAAGCAACAGGCAATATGAAAGCAAATCTCGGCTTAGAGGCACTTTTCTTTGGTTAACACAAAATTCATTTCACTCATCCGTCACTTTCCCGGGCAAATTGTCATAACGAGGCCCGCGTTCCGGACTGTCCCGTCCAGTACTCGCGGGTTCGCGCAGAATTGGAGTTACGGATGAAAACTAACCGATCCCGGTATTAGTCATGGGGCGTAGTAACCGACTGGAGGAAAGGTCATCTACGGAGTGGCCGAAAATATGTCAACTCCTAATATCACTCGGCATTGTAGAGTTGATCCCGATATTGTCATTCCTTGTCGTACGCACACACACACACACACTAAGCCATGCCATTAACGGCATCAGGCCCTATCCCGTGCACAACATCCTAACATTATCACCAGTTAACACAGTAATTAAACTCATTATTATATTGTGTAGCCTATATCCAGTATGTTGTTATCAGAATGGCCTGTGTCCAGATTATACCGATGATGGTGATTGATGTTTTACGGCCACTTTTGTGCACATGGTAGGCTAATTGGGTCGAGCGACCTCCAACGTTAATGAAGCGAAGTCAAATATGAAACACCCTTCAGATATACGCAAGCCGCGATTCGAACTCGGGTGGTAGTGATCTGTGATCCAACGCGCTACCACTTAGATCACGTAGGCGCCTTCCAGGTTATACCGAATTAATATATATATATATATATATATATATATAGTGGAGACCGACTCCCCCCACCCCCACCCACCCCCCTCTCTCTCTCTCTCTCTAGGGCGCCAGGCATCACCACCCAAACTCAAGCTTACCCTCAGTACATACGAGTGAGCTAGCTATATCACAACACAGTGGCCAGACTGATATTAATTAACTCATGATTAAGTTAACTGTTTCCATGGGGATGAGCCATTTTACTAGAGAGATTGAAGCCTTCTCTATCTGATCTCGAGAAGATTGCTTTATGTCATTTTATGTTTCATTAAACAGAGAAAACTAAGCGCTACTTGCGCGGGCCCAGTTACCGGGTTGGGGTGGGGGTGGGGGGTCGGGTGAGAGAAGGGGTTCGTCACCGAGCACACTCCCCCAAATATCGCCCATACCTGACAATTTATTTGTTTTTATCGCCCGTAGATGGCGCATATCCATCACCAAATGTTCCCGGCGTACTAGGAGACGGATTTGTTATTTATGTGCTGGCGGCCCCGTTTCCCGCCTTTCTCATTGTGCCCATCCCTCACTATGCCGCATTAATAATACGACGTCGAGGTCCCGCCTCATTTCATTATTCGCATGTCTACCCATCTCCGCCGGGAGTACGCGCTACTCGGGTCTACTCAAATCCGGAGTATGCCGAGTGGAGTGAGTCGTGTAGAGCTCGAAAGAAGTTGCCCAAACTCATAATGGCAGCAAAATAAACCAATAATCCCCACTTATGGGCAAAATAGACTATTAATGGTGATGCTTAATGTATTTACATTATAAGTTGGTCTATTGTAAAGCATTTATATATATATATATATATATATATATATATGTGTGTGTGTGTGTGTGTGTGTGTGTGTGTGTGTGTGTGTGTGTGTGTGTGTGTGTGTGTGTGTGTGTGTGTGTGTGTGTGTGTGTGTTCGTGTTCTCTCTGTCTCTCTCTCTATATATATATATATCTCTAATCTTAAATTACTGAACAAAACTAGTTTTTAATTCTAAGTTGGCTGATAGATAATTGGCAGGTGTTTTCAATAGCTCATTAATTACAGACTGGTCCAAGTGTTGAGATCTTTGATGCTTTGACATTTATTTCCGATACGCCATATCTGGATTTCCCGGAAAATATTCCAAGCTCACTGTTGCTTTTCGACTGGATCATCGAAGGAGAAAATTTCTTCTTATCACTCGTCATTGGCGACTTTGTGTCTGTCTCCTATAATGCCACATCGTAGCTCCGGATAAAGATCAACTGATCACTGGCTAGACGGAGATCCAGAGAAATGTTTACACTTGTATTGTATGTAAACAGGGCTAGCCTCAGAGTTAGACGGACTGACCTCAGTGAAGAAGCTTAACAAAAGCTGAAGATATTCTATTTCTTTTATGGAGTGACATGTTCCATTATTCCGCGGACACATAACGTGATGTCAGATGGTGAGAAAAATACGTGTTATCACAAGGCATCACCGTTATATATATATATATATATATATATATATATTCAGAAGAAAAAAGTAGGTCAAATGATTTCAGTTTATTTATTACGTGTCCTATGAAAACACACACGCGCACACACACACGCACGGCTACTGCATCCTAAGGAAATTAGCTAATTAAGCCATTTTATGCTGTTTATTGAAGAATAACAAATCAGCTGACACATGCAGCACTGTGATTTGATCTCAGATCCTGGTGGTCTGTAGTGCAGTGAACTACCAACTATACTACTGGACTATCCCTATGGGTTACAGTTATAACTCTCTGACCGAAACCATGATATCCATAAATAAGTGAATTTTAATTCGACATTTTTTCGAGATTTGAATCTCCTGGCTACACTGTCCACCGATTATTATATTAAATGACACATTACCCATCCTGACTGCTGTTGTCGCTGACGGGACTCGACATCTTCGTACCACAAAGATCAGAGACACGTCACGTCGCCAGTTGGTATATAGGGAATAATAACCCGCAATTATCCCGCACACCCGAACGACAAGAGGACAAAGAACGAGTTGTGGGTTAATACCGGGTCAGCGTGGGCGTAGAACGGTTCGACCGCAAAACTCGTACCAATCTCGACCGTCACCAATCATCTGAACGGTCTCATTCAATCCGGGCAATAAGCAAACGTTCTTCATTGAACTGTTGTCTTATTAAGATCCGTTGGTCATTGAGTAAACGTCAGTGGTTTGGCAACCGTTTACTGAGAGCGTACTCACTTCTGATGGACACAACAATCCTATCCGTCCGCCGGGATCTCTGGATCGGATCAGCGGTCACACTTCTCACGTCACATGGAATCAACGCGGGAATGATGATGATGATGACGATAACGCCCGGACTGGGAACATCTTACACTGCCCAGACACCGTCTCAGATATTGAACATTAATGGACTTGAGTGTATACAGAGAATAATCCCTTCAGGGAAATTATAGTCAACACCCATACACAACATAATTAGCATGATATCTAACAAAACCTCTCTCCCCCCCCCTCTCACACACACACACACACACATCCATATGTGTGTACGTGTGTAAAATATGAATGGTGGTGGAATGAAAAACAGATAAAACAAATAGAATGGTTGGTTAGCCACGGTGTGCCTAGAAAACCTTGAAAACAAGGAATCTACCAGAGAAATAGAGACTCCTAATAAATGAAGACATACAAACAGACAATCCTACGATGTCCAACTCTATCAACATACTGGGAATGGTTCATTTTCATAATGTCCTCTGGGAGAAAATTCATAAGTCAGTGGACTGTAAGATATGAACACATCCACGCAGTGTGTTTGTGTATATATATATATATATATATATATATATATATAGAGAAGAGAGAGAGAGAGAGAGAGAGATTAAAACTATGACTGCATATATATTGCAACCAATGCAATGATAACATGTACATATGTAGGAACATAATAAAGTATTTAAATGCTTTTGTACATGTGTACTTCCTGATTAATAGTTCTTGCGTTCTATCCGGATGGTATTAATGAGGATATTATATATTATAGGCGTACACGTGTCTGCACTTTGTGGATAACTCTGTCGTGTCAACTTCTGCACATTTAAATGTCTAAATTAGATCTTCAGGGAGTATTGTTTTGAGGCGGTTTGCCTCAAAGAACAGCAATACTTATCGGAACCGAATAAAATCGTCTGTATAAATACGTATCATTTCTATATTTCCAAACCGAGTAGATGGCTGCCAACAGTTGATGCTCCGACAATTCTAAGAATATTGGCGCCTTAATGTGAAGGCTGCTATGTTGACGTCGGGGAGAAAGCGATGTATTCAAATCAGTGACTCGGTCGCTCATATACAGATGAGCGTCTGATTAAGACGTACGGGACGCTTCGTGCGCCAGTCATCCCGGTAGAGGGCAGCCGTGGTATCGGAGATACACCTCCGGCAACGTTAGCCCACTAATTATGCCCAACGAACAATGGACGGGGGCGGAGCGAAACGATGTCATTCTTTGGCATGGATTAACTGCATTCTTATCCCACGAACATAAAAATCTTGTCGGCGGTAATACATTATCAAACAAGTATGCCGACATCACACCGCTGTTGGGCCATTGCTGCCACTTTCCCGTTTGGGCATTATATATGGGCAGCCAGACGTGAAAAAACACATCCGACATCATAGGATACGACTTCTTCATGTCTTATTGTAGTAATGGTATCTGAACCGGTTTGGAAGCTGAGTTGAGGATGACAGCTGAGAGGAGATTGCTGAGAGTCTGATATATATATATATATATATATATATATATATATATATTTATAGGTAAGTAGAGCGGAAGAAGGTCGGTAATCGGATTACAATAATCTGGTCGAATAGAACATCAATAGAACATCGGTATGTCTTCGGGTCGGAGTAACAGCGCAGTGTAGAATCCCAATTATTGGCGCCGTAGGGTCGGCACTAAATGATTTACACACACACACACACACACACCAGCAGCAGCAGAATGCTATGACGCCAAAATTATAAAGATAACAGTGCCCTTAATGTGATTTCAACCCATGCCTATTCCGATCAAGGACAATGGCAATGGATGTTTCTGATTTGGGATCAGGAAAGATGCCAACACTGAACAAATACTATTCGTTGTCCCTATTCTCATATCAAGGACACGAGAGAGGTCAGAGTGTTCAATAATAGCTCTGCTGTGCACTACTTAGTATATCCAGTTGATCGATTTGAATAATACCAATCAAATAAATAAAAAATGACTCTCGTTGCAAAACACAGATCTACTAACATCTTAACATCGAATTGTGGCTCTGAACGAATTAATATTGGCTCCAAACCTGACAACCAATAATATTTCAGTCCAGTGTTCTAAAAAATATATTTCTACAGTATGCAAGCATGCATGCATGGATATTCGACCATGCCCAAACACACAGGGCATTCTTCTTGAAGCGGACACGTCCACAACAATTCTGACAACTTGGTCAGAACAATTTGAATTAGAAATCGCATTTCTGAATGTAAATTATGATAAGTCGAAATCCTGAAGTAACATTATCCCGAATGTGACTAACACAAAGAGCCGTATTTGGTACCAAACAGGGCGAATGAAGAAATAACTATTAATAGATGGGCGACCCCCCAAAAAAGTTAGATGAGACTTCAAAGATGACTCTGGAGTAATTATCATTCAACGGTCAAAAGGGCGGCTTTAATCTGAAGAAAACAACAGATTGTCAAAATATGAAATTGTATTTCTCTTCTCTGTGAAGTATCAAATAAAGAGAAGGAAAAAAAATCAAAGCGTCAACTGTTTATTAACGGATGTAATATGGACTAAATGGGCAATATTTACTTTAATCAGGTATGTACATATGCAGACAGAGGCACAACATTGAGGAGAAAAAAAGTACATTTTATTATTATGCCGTTCACCCGAGGGACAAAAGGTTCTCGTATTTACTCATCTGTTAGAGGATGGTGAAGCTTTATCTACTCAACTATTTCAATTATTCATCAGAAGATAATTTAGATCGTAGTGCCCCTACCCCCCACCCCACTCCCACCACCACCCCGCTATTGATCTAAGTTTGGGGGAAGGTCGGTGCGGAGTTATCGGCTAAAATGTGTTCGAATCGAATCTGAGCCTCCCCGGCGCCACATCTGAACTGTCAGACTATTCTCAGATCGGGCGATGTATTTAGAAAACTACCACACCGAGACCACATTCAGATGACGCATCTGAAATACAGATTGACGACGACGACGACAACAACCACAACAACAGCAGCAGCAACAACAACAAATATAACAAGATTATCATAAACACAACGGGCAGTCTACAACATGACAGATGGATAAGGTAGCATTCAGTTTTGAATATGAGACGCTTTTAATCTTGTTAATTCTTTTGGTCGGGACATCATATATAATACAGCGTTAGGTATACCTTTGTTCCAAAAGTGTTTCGTCAAATTAGAGATCGTCATGTACAAAATCTGCTCGCGGCCGGGGAATAAATGACGGGTATTATCGATGCGAGAGAGATAAATTGTATCGACGAGCTATCTCTGATTGGGCATCGGAAGACGGAAGCATGACCGGGGCTGAAGTTTTATTGATCCCCGTCCGAATGATATCAATATGTTCATTAAGTTGCGGGCTAGTTGTATTATTCGGATGGTGTGAGCTTATTACATACCCCCGGCTAATAAGGCGCAGTATTAACCTCACATGCCCGGTAAATCAATAATTAAATGTGGCAGGAGCTGGCTTTCCCGACACGGAGCAAATCACCGGCGTTCCCGATCCACCGGTTATTCACGATCTAAAGACGAAACGATCGAAATTATATCGCAAACGGGGTGACGAGTAAAAAGCGAGGGTGAAATATTTCAGCCGCCGGATAACATCTCCACGAAAACGATGCTCTAGCGCGATAGTCGCCAAACGAATGCTTCCCCAACGAGCATCGGATGACCTCCGGAACGGGTCTACTTTCGCAGACGAGGTGCTCCCATTCCGTAACATCTCACGTTTATGGACGTCGGCGATGCCTATCGAAATTGTTGCCAGGCAACATCCCATGGCAACAGGCTAACGCCGCGCGAAGACGGGTCAACGAGATCGATAGTGGACGCTCAGGAGGTAGACCAGAAAACTGGCAGCGAAACATAAACGGGACAACCGGCGCGAATAGAGGAAGCCGTCCGAATCACTGCTCGCCGACCGACTCTTGGTAGAAGTGTTATCAGCGTTGTCGAACGATAAATAAGACTTTTGCACCAACCCGTAGACACCGAGAGACGGTTTACTCTGATGGACATTTTGTGCCATGATGATGATGATGCTTGATGTTTTACGGCCACTTTTGTGTATACAGTAGGCTAAATGGGCCGAGCGACCTAAAAACGTAATGAATCGAAGACAAAAATGAAACACCCTTCAGATACGCCCACGCCCAGATTCTGTGATCCAACACGCTATCGTTAGGCCACAGTTGCTTAACTCGTGTTTCATATCGAGTTAAGCAACTGTATTATTATTTACGGGCTGTTACGTTCGCTGAATCGAAACTATTGTGCTTTTTTGAAAGTTTTCCCATATTGTAAACAGTGAATATTTATTTCAATTGATGAAAATCATCAATTGATCATTTTTTATTGTGCTAGGCTATACTAGGCTAAAAGAAATGTGTTGAGAAGATGCTCCATATAAAAATAAACAACATTCCAAGTGAAGCCGCTTATTCATGCCACTGAACAATATCGCGAGATCGAAGAGTGAAGGACATAATCTATCTTGTTTAGCGGATGATACTAATATTGATAAGCGGGGTTCTTCACCGATGATTGATGATATCGTGACATGCCAGCGACCTTGATCATCGTCACCCTTTATAATTGTCGCACATCGCCGAGACTCACGTGTATACGTGATATCTCTTGATCGAGCAGAATCTGTATCGATGTTCGGTGATCGGCAGTGGGTCCGTCCGTTGGTGCGTGAATTTCCATCGGGGCTGGAAATAAATCGACCCCAACCGACGGCTTTATGCTCATCGGGGAAAAGTTGACCCTGAATGGGTTACGTCGACGATAATGAATTCTGGGCTGGTGGCATTCGGCATTGCTGGTCTGAAGCGATGGCGTGCGACCAGTGTATTCGGACAAATGCTAAAACGCTCTACGCGGCCTCCAAAGGCCCATTGACAAGTGTTTTACCACTCGGCAACGGAGGTGTCATGTCAACATCCAATCACGAACTAACGCTGCTTTAACGCCCCAGACACCACAATGGACGCTACTACACCTTAGATAATGTGTGATCTATAATTATAAACTTCTGTTGGACGCTGTGAGCCGTTCAATGTCGTACTGTGAGAACGGGCAGCTTGTAGCCTGAGGCTGTCTGTCAAGTAGCTTGTAAAACTGTTAACAACCAGCATCTCTCGGCTCGTATCATCTATAATTTTACATATTACTCGGATCATCGCCACCAGATGGCATACTCCTAGAAAATTTACACAGTTGTGTTACACCACATCAGATGTAGGGTTCGTGTTTTCATTCCTGAACAGAGATAGATTTGGTGAAGAGTGAGATAAATACGGAGAAATTTTCTCTGTCTGTGTCAGTGTGTGTGCGCGCGCGCGCACGCACATGGGTGCGTGTGTACGTGCGTAAATGTTTAGAAATGTAGCAATTAAAAATCTGCAGCCCTCGGATAGAGGCTTCCAGTTGTAATCATAAAGAGCTAATGTAAGTTTATATTAATCATAATGTAACCATGTAGCGCTAACTTACAGAAAGGCAACACACTCGTGATAAAGACGCACGCATCCATGCGCACGGTGTACATACGTGTAATAAAAACACACTGAAGGTTGCCAAACAAGCATCTTAATATTACAAAATCCCTCCACCACAGGGGTAGAAATAACCTAAAAACTTATAGTACCCGACTGGAAAATCTGGTAGTCCTTATAGATATCTGAGAGATTATCTTAGAGATATCTGGTAGTCCACAATAGCTCGCTGTTATATATATATATATATATATATATATAAAAAAGCATGTGTCATTGTCAAAGATTATAATTATTCCCATATTTGGCAGTAACCCATCGGGCTACCGCCGATGCCAGCGTCGGTAGTCTGACCCCTATTTTGACCCCTGCACTATCATAATGAATACTGATCATTTATAAAATGACCCCTTAAAGATACGTTAGTAATGTGTGAATACATAAAAATATACTAATTCTTCCAAATTAATACTCAATACCGTAATGACCAATCTGAAAATCTGAATTATTTAAACAGATGATCCTTCTGTTATTTGGCACACACACACACACACACACACAGACAAACCTGTTAGTGAGACCAAAAAAATTACTGAAAGGCTGAGATTATAATATTCTATTGTATTGATTATTTTCCAGAAAAAAGCCATTAGCAAAATCGGCAGTATTAAATAACGGATTTATTCCATTCAAGAGAAGAACAAAAATCAATTTTCTCTCTGTGTACCCCGAACTATTCGCAGCAAATGTACTTGCTGGTCCATTTGAATGGTTCTAAGAAGCGTGAAAATGTTGAAGCCATGTAAAAATTTAATAGCCACTTGAAACATATGGATGACAAGACGATTACGAGTAATACAGAGTTCAGATTAACCGTACCACAAATATCTCGAATTAACATCACATAGATGAATGTAAAAGTCTTCCTAACTGATATTTTACAATATCAAGATAATGGATTTTATAGAAACCAAATATACGATGAAATGCTTAACAGAAGTGAGCATAAAACAGCAAGATTGTGTGCGTGTGTGCGTGTGTGAGTTTAAACACGTGTTTCGGATTCTTTTGCTAAAAAACAAAACAATGAAGGTGTATTGATTATCACCAACCCTGGTGGCAAGACCAGTAAGCTGAGATAATGAGGACTACAGGACATGGTATACAATCTCTTCCTACGTCACTCATACATGACATCAACTGCTATAACATCCCCCACGAACACCACCAGCAGCACCAGAGCTTTAAATCATGTTATAAAAAGGTATGTGACTTACTGCGTTATTAGCATCAGCTGCCAGTCTGGCAGCGTAACGTGCTATCAGTCTGTGTTCATCATCGACACGGCAGCTGTCTATGCTACCCTGGAGCAACTTACTCGGACTGTATTAATCAGATGGAAGAAAACATCACGTCAGTAGTTCTAGGAACACAATCCGGCTGATTATTATCATGCATGCGTATAAAAAATGGTCTTAACATATCGTTCTATGTGAATTGAGACTTCTGGGTTTAGGAATAATAATAATGTAGATTTAATCAGGTGCTTTTACAACCAGCGACTATTCAAATGGACTCTAGAATAAAACCACAAAATGGTTTTTACGAGTCGTGAAATATTAACAAATGATAATTTCAAAGAAAACCGATAAACCTCTGTTATAGTCACACCCTAGAAAACTGAACTTCAGCCCGTTGCTGAACGATGTCAGCTTTTGCCACCTAGATTTTTTTAAAGTAACTAAACATTCGGTAACTGACCTCTTTGTTGCTGAGCTGCTGTCCATCGATGAAGCATCGCCTATTGACCTACAGCTTAATGTTGAGCCATTAAAGCCATTGTGTATGGGGGGAGGAGTAGGCGGCCTAGCAGTAAAAAGAAGAATTAAAGTTAATTATTAATGTCTGTGTGTACCAATACTCTGATACACTGACTGATACTGAAAGTGTATGGTGTCTGGGATAGGAAAGATACAAGGAACACTAGATGGGTGGGTTATGATGAACTTAGTATATTGACCGTTATGATGAAGTCTGAACTAGGCATCATGAGTTAGAGTAACTAATGACAATATTTTACAGGAAAACTGATAAAAACTAAAACCATATATATATATATATATATATATATATATATATATAGATTATCTGCAGGTTAAAATTAGGCATGCAGTCAGTGATACTCTTTATTTAGGGTGTTCGTATATCTTATATAAAGGACTTATATATAAGCCTATTCATGGTGTTTGAACACTTTCAATCCTGTTTTATTAACTCCTAACACAATTTAATGACAAAATATTATATTTGGTCAAACAAAATCAATTGGTTAGCCAGTAAACATATTTTGTTTTAAATGGAGCATTAAACCGAGCTCCCTTCTGACTAATTATATTTTAATAAGTCGGAATTTAAAGACCCTCGGGGGGGAATGAACATTCCGGTAGCAACCGCTGGCTGGATATTTGTGCTCCATCTTTCCTTACTGCTCTCCCGTGAGTGGTGGAGGAGAGGTTTTGATCAGTGAATCAGTAAAAAGTTACCACAATCGAAATGATTCTTATTGCTTTCTTATGTTATTCCAGTTTCATAAATCAAGATCATGTTCAGAAATCCCATCAGATCCAGCCTAAATGATCCAGACCAATTACAGGTGCATTACTCTAATTAATGGTGCCACTAACAGGATATAAACGGTGACGTCTAAACCTGATTAACTTCATTCGAAGATGGAGTGTCCAAAAATTAACAATTGAAAAATTCAGTGCATTTTTCCAGAAAATATAAAGCAAATCATTATGCAAATCATTATGCAAATAATAGAACGTTTATAACAAACAAGGCTTATTGTTAATATAAAATGTGTCAAATATGATGGATGGGTGGATACGGTGAAGAGCAAAATCCTGTTCCTGCATCATCATGATAATTTACACCTGTCATATATATATATATATATATATATATATATATATATATATATATAATGTAACAAGACAAAGCAAAAACAGTAAAGCTGATCTTAATATACATAAAATTATTTATAATCCTATTCTTATATTCCATTATAATAATGCTGATAGGTGACAGATAGCCAGAGGTCTGTTCCCCAAGATTTCAACAACAACAACAACAATTAGATCATAGCATGATAAATATACAAAACTCACACTATGTGTGTTAAGTTGATTGTTTTTTCGGGCTCTTCAGGAAAATGAGGAATTCTTTGGTTAGCTTTGGTTGGTATACAGCGAAATGACTTCTTCAGCGACTGACTCAACTCTTTGGCTGGAGAACTCTGTAAGACAGTGGTACGAAACGACACATTTCATACGTAATCGAACAAACGCGCGAGCTGATACAGTCAACTCATATATGAGGAAATGGCAAACAAATTAGTTACTACATCATGGCAGTCATTCACACAATCATAACTTGTTCTGTAAGTGATTCCGGATTCTTACTTCTTTTTATCAGTCTCACACTTACCTCGCTCTCACTATTCCTGTATTATTATTGGCCAGACCTATAGACCCTGTGACTATTGTATCGTATACAGTGTCGCCTCTAGTGACTGTGGCTATTGTATCGTGTAAAGTGTCACTTCTAGAGCGGGGGAAACTATAACATACATCGAACACCGACGGAGGCTGAGCCCCATCTGCTATAAGTTGCTGCACGTCAGACCAACAGATCTGATGTCCATAGAGTGTTGTGATATAGCGGTTAACGCTGTGTGAGTGTGTCCAGCGAGCATCTCGCTAACAAGCCAGCTTCCTTTATCAATTCCAATCTGATTCTCTCTAACTCACTCTCTCTCTCTGTGTGTGTCCAGTCAAGGTTGACACAGCTGCCTTCTGTTATATCATTATGAGCTGTCTCTCGATGTTATGGGCATATAGCCTGTACCATTAACACTAATATATGGAGTGGACTTACTACATTAGGATATAGGCCAATCTTGTTTGTGGCAGGCCACCGAGAGAGGGCATCAATGTCTATTAGGTAAAACCTTGAATGCTAAACGCTAACATGGCATTAGGGCGTTGTTGATAAAGGCCGAGTGCACCATTACACGCTTACACACGCACGCACGCACGCACGCACGCAAACACGCGCACACAAGCATGTAGGCACACACATGAATACTTACATACAAACACCATTTAAAACATGATCATGAGGAAAAGTTACAATAAAGATATAAATAATTATGTGAAACTTAGTGATGACCACAAAAATATTGATACCGAGCGTTTTAATGATCATAAATAAATTATACTAATAATCAGAAAATAAAAAAATCCTTGGATCCACGGGGGAAATGATATGCATGAATTATGAATCGGTATTGATATTGTTTGACATCGTAACATTTACCATCAGTTACAATAAAATAAACTTGGATATATAACAACCTAAGTTTAATATTGAATAATATACGAAGTAATAATAATTTGTCGAAATAACTGTATCCTGTAGGGTAGGTACTTAATGTAATTATCATTGCTTGTTGTCATGGAAACTAATAATTAATCCAATTGAATTCAGTTAGTTATCCACAGAACACACACACACACACACACACGCACACAGAAAGAGAGGGGGGACGCATTTTAAATAAATATTAATTCTAGCCCAAGTCATATTAGAATACAGTAAAAATGTATCCATAAATTACATTTACAGTAACGTTAATAACAATTAGGAGAAGGTTTGTTAAGAGAGGGAAACCTTCCTTGACTGTAACTGATCCAGTATAACAGCACTAACAATAACAACAATAACAACAGTCCAATATCTAAGTGACGTCAGATGAAACAAACGCCTAAAACCGCCAAATGACAAAGAACAATGACAGATAAATCAGTGATGAAATAAATCGTTATCTCTAACGTCCATCAAGTTTTTTATGCTGTGACTTCTTCCCGGTCACCAAGAAAATGATCCAAGATTATCTGATATGACTTATATAGTTAATGAAAAACCTAACGACCTGATTACTGGAAGAAACATCGCAGTTAAGGTGTTGAGAGAATCACCTGGCTAAGAATGGAATAAAATCATCTACCTATAGCAATTATCACAGCACCAACCAGGGTACCCACAGGATTTCAAAAATCAAATTCCCTGCGTTTTCCCTGTCTCAATTAGCAAATTTCCCTGTGTATTGTGTGCAAAAATTCCATATTGAATTAACTTTCCTTAGTAACGCGGCCTCCATCCACACCATATGCTAAAATTTCAATTCATTTTCCCTGTTTTAATCTCTGGAAAGGTTTCGCCCTCTTGCTGGGATCGAACCCGTGACCCTCATCTCTAACCTGGTTATATAACAGTGATTATTGCTATCTATGACATTACCTATGACTGTTGACAATGGATTGGGTTTGTTGTTATCTTATAATTAGGTTAATTATAGATAAAGAGACACCTTTAAACTGACAATCAGTTTGCATATTTTGCTCCTAAACCGACTGTCACTCAATGGAAGTAAATGTTACCGTCTGTCACATGACTAATATAACCTTAGTCCAGCTGTGAAAACACTTCCAGGTGTCAGCGCTCTCTCTCTCTCTCTCTCTATATATATATATATATATATATAGAGAGAGAGAGAGAGAGAGAGAGAGCAGGCATTGTTTAGACAATAGAACAAACTAAATAAACCTGGTGAGCCAATCTAGAAACTCCCCAATGACAAGACATTGCTGTGAATAAATAGACAGTATATAGTCTGAGGTGCGCGTCTCTCTCTCTCTCTCTCTCTCTCTCTAACACACACACACACACACACACACACACACACACACACGTATATAATATAAGTAGTACAGACTAGCCAGTCCCATTACTATGTTCCATATTAAACCAGTCAATAGTAAGAGATACATCGACATTTTCTAGGATGTCTTAGGAGTCTTTACATCAAACTTCTATTAAAGACCACTCGATCATTGATACTATTATTAGAAAACAAACGCAGCTTCGTGCAGACTTTGAAGGTGGCCGGGTTTAACTTCCAATAATTTTGATAACTTCCCCTGAACAGATTGTGTACTCTGAAGTAGCTTACATCCATATTAGCGACGTATTTTAAAAAGCAATATTTTGCTCGTCAAATTAGCATTCTTCACAGAAGCCAGTCAATGTTATTCCAGATTACTAAAACTGGTCGTAACTTGTTACGTTAATGTGATTAGAGCTCCGATATTGACAATTTTAGAATTGATAAATATATATATATCGGAAATTCTATTTTATTACCTGACCTGCGGCAATAATATCATAATGTTTATATAAATAACCTGTGTTACTCTTGAAGAAACACATTCATGAACATTCTCTGCATCAAACTATTCAGAATCATACAAACATTCAGACGCCATTGTTATCTTCTACAGTAGAATGCATCGTGTGCGCACTGACCGGTATCTTCCAGGAGATAAATCCAGGCCATTCACTACCTTTGAAGTTTGTATTCTGCAGCAGACTGATACACGCCAGCTGAGAGACAGGAATACAGACAGCGTCTGTGTGTCACTCTCTATAGATAACAGCAAATACCAGAACAACCAGACTGTGAACAAGTGCATTGAATTGACATAAATTCTCTAAATGCAGTCATCCAATGTGCACCAGCCAATGCTCTCTCTCTCTCTCTCTCTCTCTCTCTCTCTCTCGCTCTCTCTCTGTATATATATATATATATATATATATATATATATAGAAAGCTCTGTATTTGCATCAAAACTGACGAGAATGATAACTTGTATGTTTCCCTCAGTACTGTTAAAAACCTCTTGTATCCTTCACCCTTCGTCTGTTCTCGTCTCTGGTTGCAGAGCTCCGGGGAAGTTTATATTCCACGGCAAACGATTCCCAGAGGAATGATTAACTATTTCGTTCGGGAACACTTACGTAGCTGGAGTATTCTTTCACTTCGTGGTCGTTGCTGTGGTTGCCGGAAGTCCGTCCCCTCCAGAAGCAGTCCTGACACAGCTGGTAGTTGTAACAACGCTCGCACTTGTAGCGGAAACCCTTGAAAGACTCCCGATGACATCCCTCGCACTGTACCGGGTGTCGGACTGGGAAGATGAAAGAGAAAACATGTCATCGTCCGGCATACATATTGCATAACGCGTCATGATAGTATCATCCGGATCTAGCCAGGTCACGGCATGTGTTGATGGTGTACCTACACTTTCATAATAACTATTGTGTTAAATGTAAAGTCTGATTCATGACGATAACATCAGCACCAACCAGCTCAAGTATACTCCTTTTACTCGGAACCAAATTAGTACGACATACTCTCTACTATTATCTGAAAAAATGCCATTGGAATTAATTAAAATGACACCAGTGACTTGACTGTCAAGTCATAAGTTTGGGAGGGTATCTCCTATCAATTATGATAGAGGAACGTTTTGGCTATATTATATAAGCCAAAAAACCCAAAAAAATAAATCGGTTTCATTTACATGGTTTATTGATAGATCATGGTGTATTATAGTGTAATAAATTTTAGTCACCAACTGCCCCTTCAAAGAATTTCTTTAAAGCAAAACCGTTTGTATTTCCAGAGTTTGAATTTCTCATTCAGTGACATAATATTGACGCCACTTAAAATTACAAAGAATTGTTTTTTATTATTAAATTAACCAAAGGTGGCTATATTAAATGTATTTTACATAATTAAAACAGATCAAATATAACAAATATGGGTTCTAAATACTTTTAAATTATCCATATTTACAATTTACATTTACAAATATTACACTAAATAATATTATGTACATTTACCAAAAAAATTGATTTAGCCTAAAAGTCCACCCACAATATTTTCCAGGGGTGCATGGCCGTGGATGCGTGGCCAAAACGTCCGTGGCCAAAACGTCCGTGGCCAAAACGTCCGTGGCCAAAACGTCCTACAACCGTCAATTACGGACCATCGCCTACTTCTTGCTTCCAGTATTACAGTGGTATGTCTGTACAACAAACAAATATTATAACTGGTGCTTATAATATTATTAGCTCCCTTCCGGTAATCTAGATCTTAGACAGGGGCCACTGTTCGGTGGTGGTGCGATGGTATCAATAAATTACCATACGATACCATCTACTTAACCAGTTTGGTGCCTCCAGTAATTCAGATTCCTCTCCTGTATGACAATTTTATCTTTAAATGGCCTCAAGCAGAGAAATAATAATAAACATTTAGTGCTGGCATTCCTAGGTCAATACATCATTCCTACGTCAGACATGGAGCATGATAAATTACAACAACAACAACAACAACAACATGGGGGAGAGAGGGTGTAATAAGTTTTCATAAAGTAACTGACCATTCTCCACTGTTGCCATCCGGTTGAGTATTGGTTGCCACATCAGACATTGTGGACCCGGTTCTGTCATCAGCGTATCCAGAAAATCATTCACCGTGACTTTCTTATTCTGTAATCGGTGAAACAGGAACTGTTTAATGGTTAGGAAACGTTGTTAGATTGGTTCCAACATGTTTACTCACACACCGTTAATGAACTAACTCTGGATTACAAATTTTAGGAATAGATCATTATTATATTTATAAATTCCCTAATTTTCAGTCTTGTGTTGTTACGATATCCAGAAAAATTAAATTAAATAGATTTCTGTAGAAAATGGGCATGAGCAATCAAAACCAAAACACATCAAAACGTCCCCACTGTGTGTGTGTGTGTTTTAGGAGTGAAAAATCCGGCACTGTCACAGAGAATCATGAACTGTGAATTCATCAGGGGACTAAATCCAGTGAAGCAACTTTTCATGCTGAAACGTGTGTGTGCGTGCGTGCGTGTGTGTGTGTGTGTGTGCGTAAGTGAGTGTATGTGTGTGACAGAGAGAGAAAGGGGGGGGGGACCTCTGTCTTTCTTACTAAAGCTTTAATAAAACTACTAACTATTACTATGGTATAAGACCATAAACCATATTATAGTGACAGCTCCAAGTTAATATTCTGACATAACAATTAAACTATTACAGTGGCGGGTAAAAACATGCATAAATATTCATGAACCACACACAATGTTCCTTACACTCTGGAGACACACCTGCCTGTCAAAGGTTACTGACTGGAAGAGATGACATCATCAGGATCATACATGACACACACACACACACACCTGATATCTCCTGTATTTATGCGGCCATTGCAACATTTAACTCGGAAAATGTCATAAAATGCACCTTTACGAATTCTAGCCCATAATTGTCAAAATAAAGTAATGTGACAGACGGAATATGATAAAGAAGATTTCTCAGTTCGTATTAAACACAGACAACCGTTTATGAAGTAAGATTTTAATACAGATATCTAAGACTGCCGAAAGGTGACAGGTATTCGATGGAGAATCTCTCAAAATAAGATATGAAACAGCAAGACGGTGAATAAATTCAGCCCTCAACGCTTGAGCTCCCCACGAAGAAAAATAACCCTGTTTGACACTTGAACAGTGACAGTCTTCAGACAGATACAACCACGCCAGCAGACAATAAGCCGATGAGGAACGGTTCTATCTTGTCAATATTGACTTAAGAAGAGGCGCAGTAGTCGGATCATTTTAAAATACCCAAACCCTGGGTAAGATACCTCTATACACAATCAGTACCCAGTACCTCACTACCTACAGATATGTTATAATGAGATAAATGGATGCTGCTAGGATGATGCGATTCTACAGACACAGAGACTAGTCTGTATCATCACTGAGACACTAACTACATTTAGCGCTGTGAAGTGTCTGATATTGTAAAGAATATCTCAGATCAAAGAGCATGTATTTATATTTGCTCTTCTAAAACGTGCTCCTGGAGTTTTCTTTGTTTTAAATTTGTATAGAAGTGTCCTAACAATTGGAAGACGAATGTAATAAACAATGATAACTGTTTGTGTTTCTATGGTTACACTTGTGATGTATAATGGGTAGAGTTATTAACAGAACGATTCACATTTTTGTGTGTTACAGATGTTTGTGTGTCCCCGTCATTAATAATTAATATTGAACTATCTAGCCTGGTAAGTAAATTTTCCCTTTTTTTAGAACTGTAGAGCTCCAGAGTGATATATTGTTTAATCTATTTACCGGGGGGGTGGGTGGGAGGGGGAGGCTATTTGTCATAGACAAATATCTAAATTGCAAAATTGTTTGGAAAATCTGAATATGATCAGAAATGATTATTGTCAGTCTCAACATATATGTTTATATGTACAGGTTCATATTTCATTCGGATCTTTATTTCTAGTCTTAATTACAACGAATAAAGGTTTCTGTGATTAAGTATATCTCATATTTTGGATCTGTACCAATTGTATTCATTGCGCGGATTGATCGCGAGTCGAGTCTAAATACATTTAATATGTTGGCACTGGCTCAGAGTACTGAAACTTATGTTTTGGTGACTGATGAGTTGGCACGATACAGACCAGCAGCGTTTCCCACTTGGCAAACTCATGCCTATCAAACGTTACTATGAGCATATCAGAGGTATCTAATTTGATACAACAGGCTGCAATAAACAAACACTGGCCTGCAGTTAAAAGAACACAGGTGCAGGCGTGGGCACAAGCACACACACACACACACACACATAGACAAACACACTCACACATTTCTGTTTGAAAAATGCAACACTGCAGCTGCTAGCCTCAACTTCTTTATGGGTTTCTCTATGATAAGTATAATCCTAACATTTGTGCACACCAACAAATCCTATTTACATTTTATGGAAGGCTTTGACATCCAAAACATATAATTAATATTGTCAATGTTTATATTTGTTGTAACATACCAGGCCCCTCTCTACATATATGCATATGTGCTGATCGGAAATTGACCGCTCTGATATAAAAGATCCTGAATAATATATTTCATCCATTTTTTTTTAAATTGAACAGAGCAGATATTTCTGATGTTTTGTTTTTTATTGTCACCAGAGATAATTGTGACTGTGATAAATCTAGTAGATCTCGACATAAAACAACGTCATCATCGTCGTCGTATTCACTCACCATATCAAAACATGATCTGGCTGCCGTGTCATTGTAACCGAACGATGGCTTTTCAAATACTGCTGTAGGTAACGCGAGCACTTCGTGAAGATAATCCTCAAACCTGGACCATATCATGTGACCACTAGAATCGACTAGTTGTGTGAAGATATCTGGTAAATACAAGAAAATAATCATGCTTATCGTTGAAGATTCTACTAATTCCACAAGCGTATGGATAAAACATAAACTGTCCACAATTAAAAAGGATTAATATGAGCTGCAATTTAACTGCAAATTAGTCCATTATTCAGACAAGTGCACTGATATTCAACATCTTTGAAAATTTAGCTGCAAATTAGTCCATTTTTCATACAAGTGCATCGATATTCAAAATCTTTGAAAATTTTGCTGCAAATTAGTCCATATATTCAAAATAGTCTTTCAATACTACGGGAAATTAAAATGCATTAAAATGTTCAAATCTATAAAATGTTAATGTTATTATTATAGTATCTGAAATTTTTTATTTTATAAACAAGGAGAATAATACGAATGATAAACACGCTGTCACACAAGTAAAACATCCAATTATTATAGTGTTTATATCTCTGCGGTAGTAATTGGCCTGAGAGATAACAAACAGCAGGTAGTAGAGTAACCTCACGACACACATCTAGAGAGAAGAATATACGCAATTATTCATCTGCACTTCTCTATAAACATATAACACAATTAACTAGTTTTGGGCAGACATAAATGTCACCATTAATACGTCAACTAATTATATAAATTAGTTTGAGCTCATTTGGAAATTATTCACCAATTGACTCATACACTCACACATCGTGTAATCTATTGTATTAAACCTATAAATAATATGGTATCTGATATAGTTACAGCGAGGATGATGTTTTAAGAGCTAGTCTCCATAATAAAGAATATTGCACACACACACACACCCAGAGAGAGAGAGAGCCAATATTTGAAGTAGCCACTGGAAGTTTTAGTGAATAGACTCTGGCTGAATTAGGTGAGTGATTTCCTTTTGTGTATTTATACGATGAGTTAACTTTCTCTCTGGTTGTCTAAAATCGTACACAGTGTGAAGGAGAATGTTTTTTAAAGATAAAGCTAAGCTATATCTTAATTAATTAGTTCCGCCTCACACAACTTATCACGTCTCTTACAAATTTCTCACTAAGATAATACCCATCACAACAATAAGTCTTAACACTCAGATCAATAAATTATATTTGCAACTGGTACACCATCTGTTGGTAGCCGGGAAAACTTAAGTTTTGGCCCCCTGTATCACAATAATCACGGGGAGCATACAACGTAGTGGAAGCTACCAGTGAAGGGACTACCAGAGATCACAGCAGAAATTAGTTTTTGCAACTCATGTACAATATTTAACAGACGTACGGACTGGTCGGTGTTAACTACACATACTTACATCTTAACTTATCCATTAGTTTCCCTGAGCAGAGTGTAGCCAGAGCTACCTTAATGGAGAACACACGAATCTTTCCCTGACATTCCCTGCAATAAACAATAATATCATAAACAGTCAAGTTACTGAAACAGATCCAGAGGTAAACAAATATTAAGTCATATCGGGATGAGTTGCAGACATTTGTGTGTGCATGCATGCACATTTCTACACGTGTATGCGTATTGGTGTGTGTTTGTTTGTGTGTGTTGGGAACAATCTAATTACCAAAATAACCAAACAAGACAGCCACTATCAGTAAAGAGTAAAATGCAATTACTGATAATGCATTCACTTGAGGGAGCCACAGTATGCCCAAACTGGCACAAAATAAGCCAATGGTCTGACTGGGGCCAGAATTAGTTGGTTTTTGGTTGGTGCCCGGGATAAAAAATCCCAATACGCTATCAATAAATTAGACTGATAAACTAGGAGAACTACTGGAGAGTTTTTGCTGAATCAACATAAGCCATCTGGGGGAAAAAACCTATATTTCAACAATGAGTAATAACCAATTAGTCCATAAACAAGTACTGCTTTATGCCTTAAGCGGCACTATCTGCTCTGGTTCAACTCTCTCTCATTCTCCACAATCGCATAAAATAACAAGAGGTCCGATTAAAAATCCCCTGAAACTGATCCTTAACAGGTTCACTTGTGTTTTATACAGTCAACAGTGTCATTCTGTAAATACACTTTGTGATAAGGTTTTAAAGATAGTCCATGGCAGTGAGGATAAGCGGCGGTGTGCTATCTTTAGATAAGGCAAAATATCAGAGAAAGAATACTGACTAATTGATTATGGACAAACTGTTAGAAGTGGGGCGTTGAAGGATGTTTCAGCTCCAATAAGAGGAGTTAGTATATTATTATTGTCTAAAAGGTGTGGTACTTTCTTTAGAGATCAGAAACGGATTGTGGAGCTCAAACCATTAACATGACTGAGTTTTTAGAGGGCAGATAATTTAATTATTTTTGTTGCAAGATCTGTATTATATCCTCTAGTTGTACCATCATCATCATCATCATCATCATCATCATCACTATCATCAGCATGAGTATTATTAATATCATACTTAGTATTTAAACTGCAGTGTAGCAAATATTAATGATCAAATAATGTGATTTAAATATTTTAACAAACAAGGTTTTGTTTTGATGTTTTATGCAGTATATTCCTGGCTCAAATGCTCTGTGTTTGTATTACTATCAGTAACCAGAAAATCAACCAATGTTTTTTATCGCTAACTATTGGTATTTGTTTCATTATAAATGTGCAACATCGTAACCATGTTAACCAGCACTGAGAAACAATGGCTCTTTCAAATGGCAATTTTCAGAATGTCAGACATTTGTTATTATTTAAATGGTATACCACAGCAGACATGATAACGTTAATTCAATAAAAGCTTATCGCTAATAAAGGACCAGTTGATGCTATCAAGTCACATCATATGTAGTAATTACGATTAATAAAAACAACAACAAACACTCATAGTGAATGCTTCCCATACTAGACCCCTCTCTAACTAATAATTATTATGGCATACAGAGATAAGAGTGGTCTCATTCTGCCATCAGCATTACGAAAACAAACAATCCTTCATCCCTCTCAAAGTGGCCTCGTCTCACACAAGATTATACTGTCCTTACTGTATGCCATCAGGGCTCGGTGTTTGGTGATTCAACCAAACCCTGGAGTAACAATCTCTCACAATCGTGGATTAGCAATCTCTGGAGGTCAAAGGATATATTCTATCATCTTTCTTAGATCAATACTGGATCAAAAAAAGGGAATTCCGGGATAATATTATTATAAAGACGTTAAATGTGCTTATGCATCATACATCTTACTTCGGGTCGAATAATAAACAACGATTTCAATAGGAAATGTCAGCTGAATATTTACTTATCAACTCTCAAACATTGCTAATGAAACTATCCCACAACAGTACAGCTATAAGCTCAATATGATTACACCGAATTCGTCATAATTTGTATATACTCTTCTTCAATATAAATTTTAAATATCTGACAGAATTTAAAAGATATGAAGATCATTCACATTTTCAATGACTAATAATTGCTTTTATATATGAAATATCTGTTTTGGGAAACATACCGGTATGAAGCATAATACATGGCATAGATAGGCATGGGATATAACATTTTGATCTTCTGTTCAGGATACAGTGTACTGGATCTGACAAACCCCATTGTGACTCAGCAATGTGATATTAGGAATTGAGTTAGGCACGAGTCAGGATATACTAATTGCCACATATGATAACTGAGTAAATATGCTACAAAGAGTGATAGTACTGGTACATTAGTAAATAAATGAAAAACTAAACACCAGATAATGTGATTGATATGGCACAGTGAACCTCCTCTTTGGCCACATAGGTAGAACTATTTACCTATGGCTATGGTCATTCTGTGCGTGAGGTCGCAGGTTCGTGCCTCGACCATGGCACTATAGTAAGAGGAGTTTTTCTTCCAAACCCTAGATATTCTCCATTGAACATGCCATTTATTCTAAATTCTAAATTTATTTCGGCCATTATTATTATTATAACAATGGGTTAGGCATAATAATAATAATAATAATAATTATGCAGATTTGATAAAGCATCCTTATTAGAAGAAACCAGTCAAATATCAAATACCATGCTAGGTATGAAACATGGATTAGAGTGGTAGACGACCCCAGGAAAATAGGGCTAGTATGACATGTGTCAACATGCCAGACGTCAGTCATGCTGAAGATGCTGAACAATTATTAAGTTATATGTGACACCCGAGTCACTAATCATTATTCCATTATAAATCGCATGGGAATTGCTGTGTCAGACAGGGCATGAGTTAAAATATAAGGTATGACACATAAATTATCAAAATTAGGAATGATCATCCGATTAATGTGCCACAAGAAGTGATTCAAACACATTGTCATAATTGGTGTTAATAGGAACAGGATACTTAATACCAACCATAAATGGTCATTTTGTCAATGAAGCAAACATTAACATGTAAAACAAACAATAAATGCAATACTCACTGATTTGTATTAAGAAAGGACAGGTTCAAATTAAGATTGTCCGCTAAATATATGATAATTTGGTAATAGATTAGCGCTTACTGATCGTAGGCTGACATTATCCAGCTGTGTAACATGGTAACACACTGTTCGGCATCAATCTGTGATGAGTTCGGTAGTCGTTTGTTTAGGTGATAGAATATACTCGTCAACAATGATTCCAGCCTCGATGATGTGACCACGTGATTGTTATCGAGTGAGTTCAGTCCATTCTCACGGAATGCTTCAATCATGTTCCAGATGTCAACCAAATGTACTGCAAAATAAATGAGTCATTGTTGAGTCGACTTATTTGGCCTCGGGTCGAATACACCTGGGATATTATGACCGATGGGCAACTCAGCAAGGAAACAAATCCCATAAACACAGGTATGAGCCAGATTCAAACCCACAACCTGGAGGTTTGTATCGCAGTGCTCTACCCCCTACACTACCGCAGTGCCCCTGTAATAAATATGATGACATAAATATTTAAGAATGGACTAAGTTATATAACAGCATAATTACCTTATAACTTAAATAACAACAGTTAATTCCTGTTTGGAACATACTCTTTACTACATCAACCAAAAAGTTAAAATGAATTTCCAAAAATAATATACAAACTCAGATTTATAACTTCTTTATAGAAAATAGGGTGAACTCAAAACAATATACACACAGTTCATATCAATAAAAGATATCCAGCTAAGTTTCAGTCAACACGAGCGAATGGATAATAGCGTCAACAAACATATTTTTATAATATTAGTTAATTAGTTATCAATGAGAACGTTTTCAAAGACCTGAAAAATTCATCTGGATGTTGTTCGGATTAATTTCAAAGCTTTCGCATATCGTCTTTAAAAAAAAGAATAGAAACACAAAATACTCTTGACAACTACTTAAGTTAGTTAAACTTATATTTAAAATGGTTTTTGTGTTCTTTCTTAATTCTATCCATTTTACATATATTAATTCATTAGAACTATAATTTTATTAAATGCTAAAAACATTACAATAGGTGTATATTTTCAATGCCAGTAAGTAGGAATTCAGATCCTGAGCAGCAATTAGGTCCTGTATGAATATTTGTTTCTGTCCATTTTCACTTGGCAGGTTTTGGAGACCGAGTTGTGTACTGACGTCATCAAGATGTATGAGCTTTCTTACAGTTCTGCTTGATTATGTGCGTAACATCGTCACTTTCTCAGTGCCAAAGCTGAACATTTGTGCATATTGTGTTGTACAATTAATTAGTTGCATGGTGGCCAGCTTAAAGTGATCCATGTAAACACATATACTTATTATGATGTTTCTACCCCCAAAACACACATTTTACATATAATTTACAAAATATAAGTATTAGAGTGACTAATGTAAAATTTCGGAATGTGCATATCATATGTATACATTACATGTAAACCTAACATTATATTTTATAACAAGATATATCATCCAAAATCTAAAGCTATATTACCCATCAATTGTAAATATCAAGAAAAGCATTTCTTGTGATGTGCAATATCAACTTAATTATGTTGAAGCTGTAGCTCTGTTTACAGGATCCGAAGGGAATTAGTTCAGAGTTATATCATATCAAGATTTTAAATTCAAAATATAAATTTGGTAGATTTTAAAAGTATTAAAAAAATTCTTAAACTGCTATTTCATTTGAGTGATTGATGGAAAATTTTAAATTACCTTTGCATGAAAAATTAAAAAAATAAAATGGTTAATCTTAGCAAATATTTTAAAGACATCATGAATTTTTGATGATTCATCATAATTTTGTCTTCCCGATTTAAAGTGAGTGAAGTGGTTATTATATTAGTTCGTGATTTTTGCACGAGTTGTATTCTTTGAGATCAAATATATCTATTTATCTCATTTAACATCTCAACGCAGAAGTAAGACATAAATATATCGATTTCTTTACTTACAATTGGTTCTCTTCTGTAGAAATCTTAGCTTGCACGCTGTACGATATGTAGCAAATCTAATTACATCATAATTCTGGGTTCCTAGAACAAAAAGTAAAAATTGAAACACTGAATGACAACAATGGTGTTTTATTATTTATATTACCTACAAACAACAAACTTTAAAAAAATTACAAAGGAGAGGTGCAGCAACACTGACACAGATAGATCCCTAACAGATATCTCAGATTTAATCAATCCACTAAATTTCTGATACCAAAATCTCATGTCTATTTAACTACTGGATTAGAAGTGACATAATAATAATAATAATAATAATATTGCAGAATAAATATTACAGAGAACATACAATATTGGAGACTAAAGGTGTATTTGACACAGCTGATATATCATCAATAAATAATAGATTGCCATTCATGAGTGTGTGTGTGTGCATTTGTGTGTGTAGTGTGTGTATGTGTGTGTGTGTGTGTGTGTGTGATGTTGTGTGTGTGTGTGTGTGTGTGTGTGTGTGTGGGTGTAGGTGGGTGGATGGTTGATTGTACATAACATGCTCGGGACTATTGGTGGATGGTTGATTGTACATAACATGCTCAAGACTATTTTCCACTCACTCATTTCTGTTATTAGCTGTTTATTTTCCACAATACTCCTGGCCATTGGGCTCGTGGGTGGTTCATCGTTATTCTGCTGGTCGTCAAAGTTGCGATTGTCTTCCAAGGAACCGAGATGACCTGAAGTTACAGAGGGACGGAAAGGTCATAAACATCGACTCACCAGAAAGATGGGCACGAATGGCCAACTGTGATTGATCACTTTAATATCAGATATAGTTCCACAAAAGATGGCTCGGAGGTCAGTAGGTGCTATACACAGAAAAGAGCTGACCAGAATAGTCATGTATGTTGCTTCAAATGTGACCAAAAACATCCAATAACAATCAATATAGCTGATAAACTTTTTTTTTGGGGGGGGGGATATGATGAATTTCTAATGCATTTTATAGTTTCTGACCACCATGTCCGCTGGTATGGCATGTGAGGGACGTGTTATATATTCTGATATATCCCGAGGCAGGGTGTGTGAGTTCCGGTGGCCTAGCGGTTAAGCACCCGGCACTTGCTGCCAACGGTCACAGGTTCGTACCCCGCAAGAGGTCGAAACTTTTCCAGAGATTTATTTCTCGGCTCACAACATCGTTGGTGGCTGACCACGTTATATGGCGCTGCCGTCTCCACTGAATTATTTAAAAATAAAGGGGGACGTTAAAACCTCACTGAGGACGTAAACCACGCTGGCAGTGAACACCCTCAGGCTCCATCTTTGAACAACAAAACAAACAGGGTGATTATTTCTTCAATGTTTTAATAATCCGCTGATAACATAATCAGAACCATGTCTTTGAATCCGCACCGACGGAGAAGCGAGCCAAAATCAATAGGAGCGCACCTCGGCGATACCGGGCAGGGTAGTTGGCTTCAGGAGATCTCCGGCGCGCAAGATATATTACTTGTTCTTAACCCAGAATGCCACCAATGCCGGTTAAGTCTTTGTCGCAGGCCAAATCTCATGAATAAATGCCAATATTTAATTAACTGGCCTCGCCACGAGACAAAACCTTGGTGACACTTCCCGCATCCATAAAGCGCCGCGGACTCGTTGATAAAGTTGGCCCGCAATCATAAAACATCGCGAACACATCTGTCTTTCGTGGTACATGAAGTACCCAAATGGACACGGTTGTCATGACGACTAAACCCTTCTTAAGACGAACGGCAACAGCTCGTGTTGATCATCACCAGTTCTCGTCCATCAGAAAAATATCCTTACTACGATAACGCGAGATAAGCTCATCCAATTATGTACACCATTGTGGTCATACGGTATTAAACGATATACTGTATATTAGAACAAAAATATACATCAGACAACGGGATGAAATAATATTCGAGTAATGATATACAAGGTGCACGCAAAATTGTGTTATTTTCTGGGGATTTAACGTAACCATGAGAGATTAACTAGGTCATGGAATTTCCCAAGCTAATGATGCGAAGCAAAAGATGAAATCTCTTCTTCTTATCCTAGATATCGAAGCATTCCAGTGGAACAGTCATTACAGCACTGGATTGTAAATGCCCAGATTGTGGGTTCGAATCCAGGCCATATCTGTGTTTGTGTGATATGGTTCACGAAGCGGTCGAACCACTCGGTCATATATCTCCCAGTTGTGACCAGCGCTGAGACCAAACCACTGAAATCAATATAACACATATGTTCCAACAAAAATGGTCATACAAAAAGTAGGAAAATTAGGAGTTTCTTAATCCAAAATTAGGAGAAAAGTAGGAGCGAGTATAGGACATAGTGAAGTTTGCGTTATTTAAATAAAATATTACATGTCTTCTTGTGTACAGCTCCAGAATCTGCTTTCTTGAACATGTCGCTTCTGAAAGTATGTCAACTTCCAAGCAACATGGTAGCTGACACATAATTATTTCATTCACACACACACACACACACACACACACACACACACACACACACATATATATATATATATATATATATATATACACACAAACACACACATATATATATATATATATATATTTATATAAGTTTCCCATCCATATATATGTACTTCATTGGAATGACATATACGAAATTAATGGATGGACATGTTATAATGGATCGACAATTAGAAGATGGTGAAAAGTAGGAAAAGTAGGAGATCTAACCCAAAAGTAGGTGATTCCTACTAAATAATTAGGAAAAGTTGAAGGTCTGAGAGCTAAGCTAACAACATCATCATCCATGGAGACAATCCCAAAATGTTACAGAAGGATATATAATCTCTTAAGTAGATTACTCTAATGTGCTTAACAAATAATACAATATATTTATAACAGATATAAATCTTGACATAAAAAGGTTTAAATACTTGGCTAAAATATGCAACGCTTGAAGATATTCAGCAGATTCAATTATCTTTGTTCTAAGCGACACCAAACATATTTTAATGGATATTAAATTTTCATACGAACAGCGACACTGCAGCTATTTAGGAAAGTGGGTGTGTGTGTGTGGGGGGGGATCTTTGATGAAGCTATCCACGAATATGAGTAACGTCAGTATTATCTGACTGATGATTTCAAAATAAACGCTCACGATGTAGGAATAATACAGGAGTGACAAAATGGTGTTATCAATGGCAAAACATGATGATAGCATGAAATTTGACATATATTACTGATAACAACATTGAACATTAAGTACCACCCCAATCACAATATGAAAAGGGAAAAAAACACGTTCTTGAAACACGTATGTACGCAAAATGCTCAGTTTCATCCGTCGGTATGCGTACAATAAAAGGATAAGCATCCTGTTCCAGTCAGCGAGTGGGAATCAATTTCATCCATCAACAGGAGTCCAGACTGATCCAGGTGATCATATCAGCATAATTACAGGGCCCCGAAAAATGTCATAACAACATCCTGAACATTGAGAGCTGGATAGAGAGAGAGAGAGAGAGTGAGGCCACTCAGGCCGATGGTTGCTATTTGTTGCCAAAAAACATTACAGTATTAGCGCCATCATCAAATATTTACAGAGAGCACACTTCGCTAATGGGAGAGGCTTGGCTCTGAGCCTGTAACAGCAGCTTCCACAAACACCATAACTAATGAAAAAGATGCGAAATACCGGTCATCACCTGGTTAATACGATGATGATGATGATGTTGGTGATGATGATGATGACGGTGGTGGCGGAAGTACTGGTGATGACCACTTTATGAGGTATAAATTTACAGAGATGAGACAGGTGTCGTAATTCAAGGTCGCAGTACACCGGGAAGCTCTAATGTTTTGATTACTACCTAATTAAGATGATTATTCATCAATTAATTGACCTACTTATGGGTCATTTAACTCTTAATTCTTAGTATTAAACTTCAGTGATGTTGTTAATATTTACAACAAATGGTAGTTTATAATGACAAAAATCTGACATCAAGAAGATTGATAGATAACCCTGTGAACACATTAGTAGTAGACTCTCTCTCTCTCTCTCTCTCCAGTCAATATGATAAACATGCTAATATGTTGTTAAATATTTACATACAAAAATGATTGGAACTGTTTGTATGACATATGCTCTCTCTCTCTCTCTCTCTGTATGTGTGTGTGTTGTGTGTGTGTACACACACAACACACACACAAGCGAGCTCGCACGTCAGCGTGACAACCAATCACCAGAATTGACTCATTATCACCGAGCAAACAAAGGCAAAGCATTCTCAATCACCTCTAATGGAAATTGAGGAAAATGCTGCCAGGTTTTGTCAGTATTCGATAGTTTCTTCGTGTGTGACATCCAAGCAGCCGTGGCCACCATAGTAACATTAGTAGCTTTATCGTCTGCCTGCCGTATCACGTCCGCCTCCGATCTACTCAAACCAACCCCCCCCCCCCCCAGCACCACCCGCTCGCGCATACCACCATTCATGCCAATGGAAATACTATGTAAATGTCAGCACACTTCATCCCCGAGCTGTAAATAAATGTCGGCAGTAGGCAGTGTCCACACACACTGGCACACACACGCACAGAGATAACAACAGACGAACCACATCATTGAATCTCACTTTCGTAAATTCAACCGGAACTTCACCATATTTGCACAAACATAACAGCGCGACCTTGACCCCAAACTGCAATAATCCCGGAGAAGAAAGGTCGTGGTATGTCGGTCTGGATCGTTCGGCGTCGTTATTAAATATGTGACATTCGCGACGTTTCGGGCTTAAGTACCCGACAGGATCACAAACTCTCATGGCGTGTGACAAGCGTACATCGCAGTAGCGGATTGTTGAGATGGAGTAGCTGTATCAGGATCCAGTACTTAGGCTCTTATCCCCGGAATAAAAAATGCACTTGAAACTGAGTTTTAAATTGAATTGAGTTGAATTGCGTCTGCCTAAGGAAACAGATTCCATAAATACAGCCATAAGACGGATTCATACCAACAACCTGGATGTTTGCAGTGCAAAGCACTAACAGCTGTGCCATCAGAACGCCCAATTCTGTTTAAGTAAATAATGTCAGTTGAGTTTAAAGAAATCCAGAGGTGGAATCTCTGTGACAATATATATATATATATATATATATATATATATATATATATAATGAATGAAGCAGGTATTTTTTATATCATCCCTAGACCATTTTTTTAAATAGCAAAATCATTGTTTTTGTGATAATATAATTTAACAGTGTAAGTTCGTTCTGAACAAATCTTCCGATAAAATAATAATAATAATATGTGACATTAATATAGCGCCCTATTCAACTAGATAGCTGGTCTAAGGCGCTTTACAGTATTATTATCCCTGACTCAGATCTGCTCCAATCCAGCACACATCTCAACTCCCAATGAAGCATACGACGCATGCTGCCATTATAGGCGCAAAGCGTTACTCAGACACATAGCCATCGCGTCCTGTCAGGTTCTCATTTTGATTGATGAGCGAACCGGTCGCCACATGACAGTATTGCAGCACCCGGAGCCTCGAACCCGCGACCCTTCGGCTACCAGTCCTACGCTCAAACTAACTGCACTATCACGGCTTGACATCGTGTATACATATAGTGACCTATATAGTGAGAACTTCTGCAAGGAACCCTCGAGATTCACTTTAGCATTGTGTTACAGTATCACTCTGCGCAGATAATGACTGACAGTAACGCCCAGGCATGAATAAATGACGCAACGGTTATGACTGCAGTTAAGGGAGGGGGGCGCGTGGGTCCCTTATCTCTCCTTATGAATGTCCTTCAAGACACCTCCCGGTACACGTCAGGATTAAATATGACAAGTAAAGTACGGACTCGGTCGGTTCTATATAACGCCATAAATAAGCCGTATGAACGAAGGCCTAAAAAAAGTCCCATGTCTTGTTCTGCCTCAACAGCCGACATTCCTCGACTGCTGAATGGTGATAAATCTCAACCGAGGACGTCAATGTTCGTAAGAAAGTGCCGATATCACAAACAGGACACTTTATCACAGAACCATACAGCCAGTCATTGTATCGCGCTATAAATTGACTTCTGTATTACGTCGGTGTTTACATCTGGTTTTAAAATTAGGGGGCCCACCGTCGGCTGTGGATGTTAGACGATGGACTGAGGATGAAGCTGTTGAAATGAGAAAATGAGGTTCACGTGATTTATGAAATAATCGCGCTGATTAGTTTTCAGATTTTTTCCCCACAATTAATTTCAACAACCACCTAATTAGTGAATATCAAATGAAATGGGAACACAACCAGCGGGTGTCGGTGCAGTTTCCAGCAACCGGACCCAAACTCTGACTAGGAACCTATGCGCTTTGAAAGATCACATACTATCTGTATAAATAAAAACGAATGTGTGTGTGTG
Source organism: Paralvinella palmiformis (assembly GCA_025642065.1). Taxonomy (NCBI): domain Eukaryota; kingdom Metazoa; phylum Annelida; class Polychaeta; order Terebellida; family Alvinellidae; genus Paralvinella; species Paralvinella palmiformis. The sequence goes on along the minus strand of JAODUP010000455.1, from coordinate 447,069 downwards.
TGCGTGTGTGTGTGTGTGCGTGCGTGTGTTAAAAGATTCCGATAAAAAGACTTCAACGGCAATGAATATGACATTGGTTGGGATTATGATGTTCGTTTTTTATATTAATTCAAGACTGAACCGCGAATTGGTCCTGGTAATCACTAAATATTATTTGCATAATACTACTTATGCAATGTAACACTAAGCTGCATGAATATTTAAATAAAGGTGGAATTCATTTTATTCCTCAAAAATAAAGGTATTTGACAACGTGTTTATTGATTATGTATTTTTTTACAATATTAAGAAAATGTACTTCACCCTTTTAACATTTACAATAGCTTTATAATGTGGTATAATATTTCCAGGATGATCATATATATATATATATATATAGAGAGAGAGAGAGAGAGAGAGAGAGAGAGAAATAGCCGGCTTTAGGTCATTTCGGCCTACGTCAAATTCGCCTTTACGCCACTTTTCTAGAGTAAATTTCGTTTCAACGAACGTCATTACGTCCGATGTTACATCAGTTAGCTACGTCATAATTAAATGAAGTGAACTGTATAAATTAGCCAATGTCATAAAAAGAGGCTAAAAAAAATTTAAATTACAATAAAAATACATTAAAACAGAAAACAAATAGCTGTGTAATCACACGAGAACTGGCAATAAAGTTTTGATCTGTGGCCAAATTACTCCATGATTTATCAACGCCGACAACTGATGCCTTTCTTTGTGACATTTAGACAGCCCCGGCCCGTCGTTCACGATGGTAAATAGTACAACAAAATAGCGAATAAATTTCTACACTTACATCCAGACCCCCCCCACCCGGGACCGAAATCATTGGTCATTACATCAGTAATGATTGCTGTGTGAGACACTTAGGACCAGCGTTATGGTCGAAACTAAGGAGACAAAATGAGCTGGCTTTGTATAAGAAAAAAAGGCCATACTAGATGGATATTTGTTAGAGCAATTCTAAGACACAACACTATGGGCGCCTCCGTAGTCTAGCGGTAGCGTGCTGGACCACAGATCACTACCACCCGTGTTAGAATCCCGGCGTGGGCATATCTGAAGGTTGTTTCGTCTTTCACTTCGTCTCATTACCTTTGGAAGTCGCTCGGCCCATTTAGCCTACCTTGTGCACAAAAGTGGCCATGAAACATCAATCATCATCATCAAGTCACAACTCTATGATTACTGGCAGATTTTACTCTGGGTGTGGGGTGGCTTTTCTCCTCAAAATATATATACTGAATGGATATAAATATATAACAGGTTCGTCCTACGTGTGTACAAAATCTATACAAGAAAAAAACCTTATTAAGAGATAATTCTTGGGATTGTATAAGGTATTCTTTGTCTTTTGACGTAAACCAGGAAGAAAAAACGATCAGAAACCGTTTAATATTGCTTCAACAACAACAACAACAACAATGCGCGCGTGTGTGTGTGCGAGCGTGTGTGTGTGCGTGTATCAGTCTGGCAGATTTGTACAGGAAGATACCAAGAACGAAATTATTGATTACATGCGACATACTCACCTTTCAGAGCCGCGGATAGGCATTATCATGATCTAATGATGTCTCTTATTGACAACATTCTGCTGTTACGTAAATAGATCTAACAAACTCTTCTAACAATACAGTGTCAGGAGTCTCTGAGTACAGGGTTCGTTTTTTTTACAGTCGAACAGGGCCGCCATCGTGTCATAACACCGAACCGTCTCGTACAGATCCGGGAACTTCCGAGTATCTTCGCATCCAAATTTGGAATAATCAGGACAACCAAATGGATGACTAGATGGGGAAGGGGGATGATTTGATGATGGATGAACAACTAGACAAATTTGCTTGATGGGTTCGTTACGCCCACACCCCTTCCCCGGAATTAAACGCAAAAACGAAGCGATGGCGTGCAGCTGCGATTTTTCCGATTCAAGATGAATGATGCGGATTTCATCCTAGATACGGCTCTTTATCTGTCACGTGACATCGGGAAGATGCCGGATGTAGCAGATGCCCAAACTTCGCCATTCCCGAAAACCATCAGCAGATGCTTAATCGGAGAGAACTGTCAAAAGGTGCTCGCACTTCGTCATCCAGACAACAAAATAGACACGCGAAGACCTTCCAGATCTTGATGCCCGATATCCAGGACGGAATCGGTACGCGGAGAAGACCCCCGTTCTGGATTTAGGGCTTGTTAACAATAAAAATCAATCGACAAGCCGCAAGGGTACCGCCAGATTGACCTTGATACTGTTACCAGAGAGACGTCCTCAAATGGACGAAGGGATAAGTCGCAATCATCAAAGAGTACAAGTCAACACTGTCCTGGTCTTATCAACTATATATAAGGAAATAAGGTGATCTCCAGACTCTCTCTCTCTGTCTCTCTCTCTTTCTCTCGGCTACTATGATCTGAATCTATGGATCATAGTTCACATTGCCGATCCTAGGACGGAAAAACCAACACGGACCATAAAACTATAATAGATACTGTCAATCATGTTCCGGATCACAAACAATGCTATAAAAACTGGCCATCAAAAGGAGATTAATTCTGTCCATTTATAAGGGAAATTTCCACGGTGTCATCCGTATAAGGCTACATTATCAAACTGATCAGGCATTGATTCACGTATGAAGCGGAGACGTGTGCCTACCCCCCCCCCTCCCCGGATGAACCTGGATTAAAATAGAAAGTGTCTCTGGGTGCATCCGAATGTTCGCAGGTTTATCTGGAACAGCGCTAACAATCATATCTATCCCGATCCGTAAAGGCTAACAAATGTCCTGTTTTATCGACCACTGTCCGAACATTACCCTTCAAGCTTACGGCCACTTCCCCCCGGGGGAGGAGGCCAGGATACTAGGCCAGCTTACTAGTATCTGGATCGTCTCATACTAGTCCCGGTAGTGTTAGAGATAAACCGTGTGACAGACGGACGCCAGAACGAGTACAATGGACATTTACATCAGAAAAGACAAACTTGTCAGCCATCAGGCATCCTAGTAATAAGTTCGTTATCAACACACAAGTATCCTGTTTATACAACATGAACGAGACCGATCTCTGTGAGGTATCCGGACACAATCTACCCAGACATAATCCCACAGTGCAAAATACAACAGGACATAATCCCAGAAAGTGAAGAGAGGGACAAAATCCCACACAATAAAATTTAAACACCCCCTTTGCTATATTTATTAATATACACAATCGAATTAAATGACTATTTTCTTTATGTATAGACTCATTGCATGATGACGTCAAAAACCAAAACAAACCAGGCGCGCTTTGCATTGTGGGATTTATAGGGGGGGGGGTCCGCTGAGCGATAATACCGTGATAATCCTGCTATTTTAACATTAAACGTCAATGCTCCGGATCTGTTATAATCATGCCAAACACTAACTCCTGCGTACCGTATTGTCATGCCACTAGTAAGCGATATAAACAGTTGGCATGTGTTGGCCGCGGGATGAAACGTTGAGAAAGCGTTGGGGAGTTTTAATTCGAAATGGCAATCTACGAGTCAAATTTATAATTACAATGTCAGTGTAAGGTTTGACTGAAACGGTGAAAGGCGCAAATAAAGTGTAATTTACCAATATTATTATATCCATAAATAATAAATTAAATTTACCAATATACTGGACTCTATTCTTCTTTTTTTCGTTAAATATAATTTTAGTGTGATTTACTATGAACATTACATTTTAACAGTCTTTGTTATGTGAGGTGAATATTATTGTACTATGGTTTACAATGTTAAATACCACACTTTACTATCATTTTATAAATTAGCAATGACGGACGATTAGCATATAGTTATAAGCTGATTTTCAGTTTTGGAATACAATTTTTCAACAGTGCCGGCTTTTTCGGTGTCGAAGCAGAATTAAACGATACACAGGAGTTAAGTTTTGGTATGATTATAACAGATCCGGAACATTGACGTTTAAGGTTAAAATAGCGAGATTATCACGGTATTATCGCTCAGCGGATCCCTTATAAATCTCACAATGCAAAGCGCGACTGGTTTGTTTTGGTTTTTGACGTCATCATGCTTCAGGCAAAAACCGAGTAAATTCCTAAAAGATTTTTTTCAAGCAGATAATTGTATCCAAGCTGTTTTCTTAATTGCAGATAATTACTCTTAGATTAGCTCAAGCAAGCTCAGTTATGTAATGACATAAATTTTTGTTGTAATTGGAGCCCATTGAAATATAAATTGCAATTTGTATCAATGGGCTTCACCTGAATGCAACAAATTGTTGCGATAAAAAGTAGTGGTCTTATTTAATACTATGTAATTTAATTTATTGTGTGGGATTTTGTCCCTCTTTTCACTTTCTGGGATTATGTCCTGTGGTATTTTTACTGTGGGGTTATATCCGGGTGGATTTTGTACTATGGGATTTTGTCCTGTGATATTTTTTCCCGTATACCTCTGGAAGACGTCTGTGGTGGAGTGGGGTTCAGAGATCAGTTGGCCAAATCCGGAGCTGATACGACGTGTTGAAGCTGAAAATGATCCGTTGGCGAAGGATTCAAAATGTTTATCCGGACAACTACTATTTATTCTTAAGCCACGTAAGAACGTGCTATGCAATGACACTGAAGATATTGGACGACCATCATAATACAGTGATATATGATAAATGGACGAGTAAGGATGTCGCCAGGATTACCTTTCAGTTGTTGTTGTCATCCAGGCATAAATCAGCCAGTGAAATCCGGAGATTTCTCAAATTGGGTCAATTCCATTCTATGTATGAGGATGTTTGCCCAATGTCATCTGGTGACCAGGATGACAGTCTATTATTAAACAATGAATGAACCTGAAGGCTGCTTGCTGCCCTACGCAATAAAAATCAGCCTTTTGTTGGCCTGAAGTAATATTACTGGTAGACGTGGATTACCATCCAGCCTGTAATATAGAGTTTTAGTTATATTTTTTATGCTGATCAACTGTGTGTGTGTGTGTGTGTGTGTGTGTGTGTGTGTGTGTGTGAGTGTGTGTTATAAACGATGCGCATGTATATATATATATATATATATATATATTTACCGGATGTTATGGGGTTTGAACATGCAATACTGTGTGTCAGGTACCTTGGAACTCATTTCCGCCCCCTCACAAAACCCATAATTGACCGGGAAACCAATCACAACAAATTGATGGAAAAATAGGAAATATATTATTAGTACAGACGTCTCACTCATTATATGGATGTTAATTACAGCCTAGATGTACACATTCTATGAAATCAAGGATACAAACAGAGAATCTTCATCGTTCAGATAAACAATCCTATCTTTATCAGTTACCATCAATAGAGTACAGCCCTGGTATCATGATGACACTGATTAAGGCTAATCAACCAGTTACCAGCCATTCACAACATGTGATATATTAGTTTTAGACGCATACCGAGCGAGTTATAGGCATCAGTGACTACAGCTGGAAGACGGACTTCGTTGTCGTGTACGTGTGACTGCGTCTGAGTGTTAGCGAGCGGTGTGTGTAAAAAGTCACTGGCACAGAGAATCGCAAATCATGACTATACCTTCTGGACGATTCATCGGGATCGTAAATTGGAAAAGGCGACTTCTATGATATCTCGATAGTGTGTGTGTGTACGTGTGTGTGCGTGCGTGCGTGCGTGTATGCGTGTGTGCGTGTGTGAGTGTGTTCAGGTGTACAGGTGAAAAACGATGATGTCCATATGGTAACCTTCAAATCCACGGGAACATCTCCCCGCTCCATTGTTACCTGACCATCCTGAACTATATGAGCCTCTGGCATGATCAGGAGATCCAGAAGTACGTAAACAAACAACAGACAAGCCAGCAGGATTAAACAGGATTAAGTGAAAACCAATACATGGTTGGGACGGGAGGGGGGAGGGGATGGGCGGCTGAGAGAGATACATCATAATATGCGTACCATAGATCCCGAACGATCCTTACTGACACCCAGGACACACCCTCTCCATCAGCTGTTTAATTATTTCTACATAAAATCACCCACCAATATCATCTATTGATAACGCCATCAAACCGGTGACACTAATAACACATAGTCCATCCTGTCCCCGCATAACCACCCACCAGCACCACCACCGACACCACCCACCAGCACCACCTCGGTCATAATGCGATCTGGGCGGCATTCAGACTGTTAATACAAATATTAATCATTGTATGGATGTTGGGGCCCTACCCCCCGCTGAGTATAGACGATAGTGTATAGGACTCTATTGTGTCACGGGCTCTGATCCGGTCATACATTATGTAGTAAACGACATCATATTAATGGATGCTGGGGGTAGCTTTATGACGGGTATACAGCCCTAATGAGTTGAGTTATGGGAAAACTGAGTACCGTAAATGTAGCGGGTCACCTGACCATCACAGCCCCCTCGCCACCCCCCACCGAGAGCCACACCATCGGCGAATGGTACCGGGATCTGCGCACAGTTGGACTCCAGGTGTATCCATCAGCCCCAACTCCAGCTGTATACAGATACAGCTGAAAACAGTTAAAAAAGAAGCCTGGATCAGCTGGATTAAAGAGACTCTCACATCACCCCCCCCACCCCTCATCCTGAATACATTTCAAGTTTACCTATATCCAGATGGCCGAATACTGACCAGGCTAAATAATCCAAAGGGGAATAGATCATCAAACATGACTAGAATTTGGCCTTTAAGTGAGTCTCTCTACCCAATCCGAATAAGAAGAGAATCAGCCGAAATCTGTCTGTACTCTGATTGAGATAGATTGAAAACAATAATAAAAACATCGAAAATACAATGCTTATTAATTTGCCACAATATGGAATAATTAGATGACAAACATGTTTGTTGAACCGTTTCAATGAAGAACATTTAAAATACGACTGGCAATATTGCTGTAACATATTTCCGAGTTCTGTAAGGAGTCTTTCTATAATTAAGTGGCAACGTGGAAAATATGGGTCATAGATAATACAGGATTTAACTATACTACATCACATAATAATAATCTTCCACATAATCTGCCAAGTGAATATACAATTTCCCATCTGATTTATAATTATTATTAATATTAATTACATTGAGAATTATCTGCTTGTTGTGCACAACTAGTTCGAATTAATAAGCCCTGATTATTGAGGATTACGTGTAACTAAATGAAACGGAATGATTAAGAAAAATACAAATACAAAGGAACGCTTAAAAGGAAAATATGCCACCATATTAAACATTATTTGTCTATGTCTGTCTGTCTATCTGTCTGTCGAGCTGCCTGATCCAATATTTCATAATTACGACAGTCTGCGTTCGTGGCATCCAGAGAGCCTAAGGGTTCCGTGATATTTACCTGGATCAGATCCTTTCTTACGACAGTCTGCGTTAGTGGCATCCAGTGAGCCTGAGGATTCTCGCATATTTACCCGGATCAGATCCTTTCTCATCCTTGCACTGAACACAATTATCTGAACTGGACAGAACCAGCATTGGGTATGAACATAACGCACAGATAATGGAGCCATATCGATGGCCTGCTGGACAAATATCAATAATCGGTTATAGCACTGTACAGCATACAGCACGGCCAAACACCTCCAGGTAAAGTCATATTATAGTATTACGTAAAATATTATAGTTTCATTTAGAGGTGTGGGATCTACGAGTTAACATCCCAAAGGTGGCCTAATGGAGAAACGAGACACGCGAACACTTACCATTACTCGATGTATTTAATGATATAGTAGTTGGGGTGTCCTTGAATCTGACCTTGAACTCGATGTCGTCTTCGATCTCGGGATTGTTCCTGAAGCAGCAGATGGCACGCATCCTGACCATGATCAACCGGAGGCCGGGTTACAGAGCAGAGATCAACCAACATGACACCCAATGAATCTTCTCATCGATCAGAGGACCGCCGAACGCGTAATCTATCCTCAACATGTGCACGCGGTCTTCCATCCTGGAAATCCTCGCCTCATTCCGATTACGGCGAATGAGGAAACAAGCTAAATCCGAGTTACCTCATTCCAGACCGTGTGCCAGTCAGCTGCCATTTTCAGGAGCAACGATAAAGAGCGTCCCGCCATCTTCCCGAAGCCATCGCTCTGACCAGGTAACTTCAAAAGGACACCTTTCTAAAACAGCTGACCACTTGCGGCAAGGGCCCAGCCGCCAATTGGCAGGCCACCGTAGAGGCCGAAACAGCGGATGGGGGGAACTTTCTTCGAGATAGGCCCCGAATCAGTGACAGCGCTTCGGTCAGCAGTATTCCGGACACACTGGCCCAACGATGCGTGTCACATTGAGGTCTGGCTAGCCTGGTTAAACATGCGGGACATTCGCTGCCTCATTGTCACTAAATTACACACTAGGTGACATTGTGGGCCCCCGGAGACAGCCCAACGGAGCAGCCGGTAATAAAATAGTGTAAATTACCAATATTAGTCTTATGGGCTTAGTGAATACATCACCGGGAGACGCCGCGACGCGAAATAGCATTAATCCGAGTCGGCTCGATCCAGAAGAAGTTCTGTGGAGATTTAATTTGTTCGGATTGCAAATTGAAAATATCGTTAAATGTTTTCAATCCGACAGACACTTGGCGGTTAGTCAATATGTATATATTGCGCTTTCATCGTAATCTACACCTTAAATGAATGGGGGGGGGGGGACACAACGAAATGGACTCGAATATCAATAAAACTGGAATTAGCACTAAATGCACTAGATGTTGGGGCCTATTGAGGTACAGTACATATGTTATATTGGCTTACTTCTATATGTGCATCAATAAACTGGAGCTAAATGTACGATGTCATTATTTTAATGTACATTGTACATTTTTTTAAATCCCCCTTCTGGCTTATTCTTATGCACAATGATATAAATAGAGCGAAATTAATTAAAAGATGTATATTGCTGTCGAAAGATGTGGAACAGCACCAAATGATTTGAATCCATTTACCTATATATATATATAAGCCAGTGTATCAGAATGATGTGCTATATATTTTCTGACTAGCTGTTTAATTAAAAACCCAGCCTTTCCTATATCAGTAAGCTGTCATGTCATGTACATCGTATAATGACAGCGATCATAATGAAGTCAGTGAGCAAGTGGGACTCCTCTCCTCACGCGGAGAGTGAGATGAGAGGTAATCCTCTCGGTCTAAATCCAGATTAACCACGCTGCCGGCCGAGTCCATAATGTAGCATCACAGCGCACACGGCCGGGATCAGTTTCTACTCCGGGATTGATCCGGACGGCAAGGAATAAGATGCCGCGCGGTCTTCCTGCCCGGCTACGAAGTGTCACGGCGTCCTTCCGGTGGTCAGAAAGCCATGGCACCCACACACACGCACGCAAGCACGCAATCACAGTACATCTCAAATGTCAAACCGTAACGGCTATAAGTGATCATACTTCAAGTAGGTCATAGTGAGGATCACATAAACTCAAACAGCTAAACAAGACAACAGCCGACAATTTCCTTCCTAACTCGTCGCCACAAAATAGCTGCGGCACAGGATGGACACATGGATCATTCAGTAACAACAACAACAACAACAAACAAACGGATAGATATCCGTCAATCCGCTAATATATATATTCCCCAAACCACAAACATCGTCGACGAAACTCCCGTCCACTTCACAAGAGGGCGCCGCGCGCGCAGGGATCGGATCGAGAGCGAATGCCGTCCAACCGAAGTGACGTTCAGCGGGCGAGAAGACGACGTCTCAGGGTTCGCCCTTCACTGAACTGAGATGTATTTTGACGGACGGCGATCTCGCAACAAGACGCGTGTTGTGGCCGGAAGACCTCCGTACTCCAGCCACATAACGAGAGATAAACGCTAAAGGCCGAGGACAGGGTGAACCGAAGAGAACACGGGAACGAACCCGATACGAGCGAGGAGCCATCACCGCCGCCGCCAAGGATGACAAGGCTGTACTTATTACCAAGTGTCGGCCTAAGACTGGACAAGTTAATAAATGAAGCCGGTTTGTGTGTGTGTGTGTGTGCCTAAAACCGTGGCTAATAAAAGCTGTTGTTAATTAGACAATATTTTGGTGACGAGACCAGCTCTCGGTAAATGCTCACATATATATATATATAGCACTGGGTCGAATTAAATCATCCACGTAGACGCGGCATGCCGTATGCATGTCAAACAGGCCCTACCTACATTATATGCATAAAGGCCGATCCGGAATGATTGATCATAATCCTGACATGATGTGTCTACGGCTTCCTGCTGCAGCATACGAGAGACCGCTTCCGAAGTGGCTGTATTCATATTAATAACACGGCGAGCTACGTTCGGCTAGGTGTGTACGTAAACAAAGACTCCAACTATCCGGAATGGCTAAACGAAATATCGGCACAATCCCGTTTTCGACATTGGGATAATTCTGCTTTATCTTCGGGGGATTATACAATCCTATCCGACACACGCGACACCGGTTTCCGGTGTATAGCGAACAAACCGGTTCGGCGCAATATACAAGGCAACGTAATTACACCATAATCGACGTCAAACGAATGCTTAATTATGTAAAACGTGTGATACGTCACGCCTAATTGTGTAAAACAAAGCCTCGGTTAGAATACATTATACACAGAGTAGAAAAAAACCCCGAACAAACCTATATTATAAAACACAACTTCGTCGAGAACCATCACACAGTGTACTGGGACATCGTGGGCTGGTGCGACTATTATGAAATATCAGACGCTATACTGCCGGAAATATGATCTTACCATCAACCCGGTAGACTGTCATAATGCTAGTCAAGCCACACCTGTATTGATTAGGTAACAGTCGCAGATGGAATTAGCCAGTGACTTCAGCAGGTTAGAAGCTCAGACAGTAATGAGATTATCAATGCTGACTGGGAATGAGATTTGGACCCGTTTTTTTCCTGATGAGGACTTCGGTGATGTTCTACAGGACTGGAATCACCCGACAGTCGGTAATCACCACACACACACACACACACACACACAGAGAGAGAGAGAGAGAGAGAGATGTAGAGAGAGATGGAAAGAGAGAGGGGGTATAAACCAGCATAAAGTCGTAATAGAGCATCAATATTTAATTAATTCCCCCCCCCCCTCTCTCTGTGTGTGTGTGTGTGTGTGTGTGTTTTGTGTTCTTTTCTTGTATGTCTTCTCTCTCTCTCTCTCTCTCTCTCTCAAGTCTCTCTCTCTCTCTCTCTCTCTCTCTCTCTATCTATCTATCTATCTATCTATCTATCTATCTATCTATTCTGTGTGTGTGTGTGTGTGTGTGATGTATGTCTCACTCTCTCATCTTTCTCTCTCTCTCTCTCTCTGCGTGTGTGTGTGTGTGTGTCTCTCTCTCTCTCCCTCTCAGTGTGTGTGCGTGTGTGTATGTGTGTGTGCGTGTGTGCGCGCGCGCACGCCCATAATATATACACAAAATCATTAACAAAAAAGGAACCAGTGATCAATAATATTCTATGCCTATTTGATGTCACTTTGTTCTGGCCACTAACGTCGTCAATTAACATACAAAGCAAAAACATCAAACTTTTATAGGACGACATTATAGCTGGAACCCATAAACAATAAATGTCTCCACATTTATGTCCGCAAACGCACTTCAAATGACAAATGTGACAGGAACAAGTTGAAAAGCCGCCAAAAGTAGCACTTGCTCCGGAACGAACGTATAGCAGCCAGACAGACAGACAGACAGACTCCATTAAAACAAAACTAGTCATAAATCACATCCGGTCATACCAGGAATATCAGCGGTCTATGGTGTAAATATATCTCGTTAAACTTAATATTAGACTTTGAGTTTTATCTCTCTCTCTCTCTCTCTGTGTGTCACACACACACACACACACACACACACACTCGCTCTCTCACACAGACACGCTCTATCCATCACTCACATACACACACTCTCTCACACTCACACACACTCTTTCTCTCCCTCACTCATATACACACACTCTCTCACACACACATTCTCTCTCACTCTCTCACACACTCGCTCTCTCTCACATTGACTTTCTCTCTCCCTAACTCACTCACACACACACACACACTCTCTCTCTCTCTCTCACACACACACTCTCTCTCTCTCTCATACACACACACACACACACTCTCTCTCTCGCACACACACACACTCTATCACACTCACACATATACACACACTCACACACACATTCTCTCTCACTCTCTCACACACTCGCTCTCTCTCACATTGACTTTCTCTCTCTCTCATACACACACTAACTCACACACACACACACACACACACACTCCCTGCATTACGTTTTCGACATTAATCTAAAATCATATTAAAAGTCTTGGCGGTGACAAATGTTACTTGGAAATAATCGATTTTTAGTTATTTACTTTTCCCGCACGAATTTCATCTGAAATGAGGAATGACGTCACGGAAGCCGAAAACACGTGACACTGATATCGGATAAACGTAAACACACCCATATTGATCAAGTTATAAAGTAACAAATCCTGAAAATGTTCAGGATCAAGTAGAGGTCAGCGTTGCTTTGGGATGACCAGATAGGAGGTCGTCAAAAGTTTCAACTCTGACTAACCCGTACACTTTTAGAGAACTTTGTCTTACAGATGTCCCAACACGGAATGGTATATTTGACCTTTTGACTGATAAAGTTCAGACTTCTGTTGGTGCTCTTTAATTTTAGGTTAAACTTATAATTATTAACAATTGTAAGAGTATATGTAGGTCAAATATCATATATAAATAGACTGTATGTAAGAGTATTTTGTTATAAGTAAATTGGTATGTTGTTGTGGTGTTTGTAGTGTACGGTGTTGTGTTGTGGTGTCGTGCCAGTGTTGTGGTGTGGTGTGTTTGTTGTGTACGGTGCTGTGGTGTGGTGCCAGTCTTGTGGTGTGGTGTTTGTAGTGTACGGTGCTGTGGTGTGGTGCCAGTGTTGTGGTGTGGTGTGTTTGTTGTGTACGGTGCTGTGGTATGATACTACTATTTTGGTTTGATGTGGTGTGTTTATTGCATACAGTGTTGTGGTGTGGTATCAGTGTGGTGGTGTGTGGTGTCTGTTGTGTAGGGTGTCGTGATGTGGTGTGTTTGTTGTGTAGTGTCGTGTTGTGGTGTGTTTGTTGTGTACGGTGTCGTAGTGTGGTGTGTTGTGCACGGTGCTGTGGTGTGGTATTACGTAGTCATTTCGCGTGATGTATCCTGATGTGATGTGACGTAATTGGTGTCTTGCGGCTGTCCGGATCTAACGTCATCCGACGGTTTATTACGAGTGTTACGATGTGGAATGGTTTAGTATTTTTCCACGGGTGTCGTCACGTGGTGTGATGTGGTGTTGTCGTTCTATCAGTCATGTAATGTAGACTGGTGGTGGTGGTGGCCTTCTACAAGCGTCTGGATCTTACGTGATATGGGATGCTTTTACTGCGAGTATATTTTTCTACAATATAGCTATTATTATCTGGTCGTGGTGTATTATGATGTACCTATGTCTGCTAAAATGAAATAACAGTCTATACAGACAGTGTACAGGTTATGATATGGTATGGATTTGTTAAAGTGTGGTGTATGTTTATTATCACGTGGTGCTGAAATATATCAGGAAGAGAGGGGGAGGTGAGGGGCCGAAAGAGAAAGACGAAATGCACGTTTTAGAGAAATATAGGACAAACACGGGTACCTTGGCTCGATTCGAACTCCGAACTAGAGGTTCGCAGGGCAGCGTTCTAACCACTGCACTATGATTATGAGTAGACCAGGCGCCTGTATCGTGATCCGGCGTACATATATTATTACGCGATGTCCATATAGCTAACATGTAAGTGTTTTAAAATGGCACAACGACAAGATAAACTATCATGTAATGTACTGAAGTTGTACGTTACAGATAACAATTTAACTTATGCGCATTATAATACAATCCCTGATATATGTTTTTTTAAAATAAATAATAACTTATAAACTGATCAATTCTAGACCACAGACAACAGACGACCTGACGACGGTAGCGGTGCTAATTACCCCCCCCCCCACACACACACACACACACACACACACACACACACATACACACTATGGCGGATGATACACTCTTGCTCTCTATGACCCCGCGCGGATTACAAACTATGATCGACAATGCCTATATGTATGGCAGGCTATGGCGCCTGGAATACTCACCAAGTAAGACCAAGTGTATAGTGTTTGGTGATAGAAAGCTGAAACATATTGACAACTACCAATGGTTTCTCGGTGATCAACGGCTAGAGATAGTGACATCATATAATTATCTTGGTATTATAATATCTGGAGATGGCTCATCTCAGGCCAGGACAACTACCATGGCCAACAAAGGTTACGCTAACCTTGGCATGCTGAAGGCTTCCGGATTTTATTCAGAGGGATTGTCGCCACTGACATGTAGTAACCTGTGGCAGAGATTATTAATACCCTCTATGCTCTATGGTTGCGAAGTCTGGGGTGATCTCCCCAAAAGAGAATTAAACGTGTTCGAAACAGTTCAGAAACGTATTGGAACGCATATCCAAGGTCTACATAGAACGACACACGATGAAATAGTGAGAGGTCTCTTAGGATGGACAACAATAGCAGGGTTTATTGACAAGTGCAAATTGAAATTTATTTATAAAATGTGTAGTCTACCACCGGATAATTTAATCAAATATATTTTTCTTTTCCAGTTGTATTTTATCATATTTGCTCCACAAACAGTTGACATGAAAAGTTATACATACAGTTTATGGTCGGTGATAATCCAGCATGATGTGACAGGACATGTCCTATCTTATCTCACAGGAGGCACTTTAGAAAACAAGAAACTGTGGTCTCAAATAGTGGACCAAGCCATCCTAACCCACGAACAGAGAAGATGGAAAGCAGGGCTTGTAGACAAAAGGAGCCCATAGGTTTCTGCGTGTTCGTGAATCGCTACGACCTAGTGTGCTATACTCAGTCATAAAATGTAAAATGGAATGTCGAAAATCTTTGATGAATACTGTGAGGCTTCTGGCCTACCCAGAGAAGTTAGACAATGCTGATATATGTACAGTATGTGGTCAGGAGTACACCGATACCGTAGAACACTATGGAATGAGGTGCGAAGGAATAGTTGATTCACGCTCTAAAGCCTGGGACAATATTCTTGACACATTAGATTGTGAACAGGAAGTTCAATTGCTCAGTTCTACAGACCAAGTTTTTCTAGATACTATCTTATCAAAACAAAATTCTTTATTTAATGATATCGATAATTACATAAAATTTTGTTGTATAGCTGGAAATGAACTGATATCTCTAATGGAGGTCATGCGCTAGACAAGCGCTTCCCATAGCAATGAACATTTTATCATATAGATGTGTGTAAATGCCTGTATATATAGTTACTGTTATTCATAACATTTGTTATGTACTCCCGGAAGGGGAAATAAAGAGCATCCATCCATCCATCCATCCATCCATCCACCCACACAAGCACAACAACAAAAACCTACTAAACCGCAATCTGAGCCAACATCAGCGCCACCAAGTGATTGCATTAAATAATTAATGAAATAATTAATGAACCTCCTCCACACGGTTGATTCTGGAAAACAGAACCAATCGGAGCATCTCAACAAACTAACATCTTCCCACCAGTAAGAGTCTTACAATTTAGCTCATCTAAACGGCTTCCGTAACTTGATTATAGTTACTTCATCCGATACGAAGAAGAGCTCAAAAATCGACGTCGACTCGTATATTAAAGTGATAACGGGAGACAAACTTCGGGGATAACCGACTCCAGAAGTCAAAACGTCCTACTTCATAACGTAATGGATCTCCTCCATCTATAATTCCAGTTGCCCGGCACGTCCGCTCGACTGCTTACCTTTAACGGCCTTATCCAGATCCGGATCCCTAAAGAGCGGCGACGATTCGTAAGCCGCCTCGAGAAAGCCCCAATCAAACGTCAGATCTATCTTACTGATGACGTCAGATGATTGCGATCTGTCGTCGATGGCGTCCGATTTTTCATTAATGACGTCCGGAGAATGGCGTCCATCGGTCGACTTCAGGACGTCAACGTCCGACTGACGGATGATAACAACGGGATTCAGATCATCTGCCTCGATATTTAAGTCGACCTCGTCGATTTCGACGCTCGACCGACTCGGACAGTACGACGCGTCATCGTCGGAAACGAGGCCGTTTTCGGCCGTGTACGCTCTGAAGGCCGCCGCATCGGTTTCCAAATCCGCTTCACCGTACTCGGTGTTATTTCCGATTCGACCCGACACATCGTCCCTACTGACTTCGTCGTCCAAAAGCTTATAACGAGCGAACCCGAGATCAATTTCGACATCTGGCAGATTGGCCTTGATATCGAATAAGCTGGCATCGTCAGCTACATCTGTAGTTGTGCGATCCAGGTTTACTTCGTCCGGTTCTTCCTCGGACGTCACAGTCTTGGTCTCCGAACATAAAGTTCCCGTATCGGAGAGTTCCACTTCCAGACTGGATCGATCATCGTCGTCGTCATCATCATGATCAGCCTCGTTATCACCTATGGTCTTTTGATCCTCACTGATCCGTAGTTGCATTTCTTCATCGGGTGCGTCCAATTTTTCATCCGAGATGTGCAGTATCGGTTCGAACGTTTCGCCGTCGGATTTAGAATCTGCGGGATCGGCTTCCAGTTCCGAGAGATCCAGATGTATGCTAGATAGATCGATGTTAAAGTCGAACTCCAGCTGAACATTAGAAAGGTCAAGACTTGACTGGTCAACATCGGATACCGACTCGGATTGATCTCCTGAAACAGACGTCCGCTCCATAGAACATTCCTCCCGATCGATGTCCTCGCTTTTCAAATTCGCATCCCCATTCTCCATACGACTATCGCTAGTTTTCAAATCAACGTCGTCATTTTTCAAATCAGCACCACCATTTTTCAAAACAACATCTTCACTTTTCAAATCGGTATCCACAATTTTCGCATCAATATCCTCATCCCTGGAATCAGCATCTTCAGCTTTTTTTCGTGTTCCATCACCTGAGTCGATGGCCACTTGAGAATCTTCTGTATTCTGTTCCGACCCATCGGGACACGGATGCGGCGAATCTTCACTCTTCTTGATCAGTCCCCATTTTGCATCGCTCATATCGATGCTACCGATATTCAGACTCCACTTGTCACCGAACAGGCTACTCGCGTCGTTTGACACATTGTTTGACACCTCATCGCCGCAATCTTCAAAGTCGTCGGATGACTCGCTGCCAGATTCGTATTTCTCCCAAAAGAAGTCCTTCGCCATCTCGGACAGATCCATGTTTCCCTCCGTCCACACGAGAACGAAACAAGGAGTACTTAATGCTCGGAGAAAAGTGTCGCTCTTTTATCCCGAAGAAATGCCAATGGTCTACGGCCGACAGCCAGGGAGATGTCTGATGACAACGCTCTGATCCAGAAGTTAGTACAAATATTTCTAGCACACACTCACGCACACTGGCTAAATATTTACGTCGTGCTGATCCGGGTGCCAGTGGTGTTGTGCAATATATTGGTGGGTGATTTTGGCGAGGGAGAGAGAGAGAGAGACCCACACTGACAGTGGCAAAGGAATGTTTGTTAGAGGACGATTGAGAACCAACTCTCCAACCCCCCCCCCCCAAAAAAAAAAGGCCAATGTGATTATGTCTTCTGCTGCCGTATCTGATGATAAAATAGGTCAGAACAAACAAAGGAAACAAGCTGTTTATTTTATGATAGAGTGGCAGATAACAGACATTGCCAGCTGAGTACGGGTGTGTGTGTGTGTGTTAAAAAAGATAAACGGACTTCTTCGGCATGATAGCAATAACATATTTATGTTTAAGTCAGTTATCGCTCAATAAATTACAGACATAGGAACCGGTCTCAAACTGACTGGGGAAAATATTTAAGCTAAAAACGTGCCGAATGTGATAGTTTACAAAAGTAACATATTAGGCTTCAGCTCAATTATAGAAACCGACACACACACACACACACACACACATATATATATATATATATATATATATATCTTGGATGCTGAAATGCCCCATTAAATAAACGTAAATTCAATTAGTATTAATTCCATAAACAGAACAGAGACGTCTGAGATCATAGCTCAGGCAGTAGTGTGCTGACAAACAAACTAACCGAATTAATACTAACAAAACAGTCTAATGGAACTTATATATATATATATATATATATATATAATGTACCGGTTTGTCAGGATGTGGACTACTTACAGTCAGGATATGGGATAAATGTCTCTTTAACCGAACCAACTTTTGCTGATAAGACAATACACAACCACTAAATATCCTGACATTTAGTATTCTAACAATCTCACTACTATGACAATATAAACCGGTTGGTTGGCTAATAACACACAAACCGTTATATTATATAAAGCTATTGTGTTGTTATAATACTTTCGTTTTACTTTTTGCACTTCCCTCAATTAATAAATGTTCATTACTGTCGTCATCCTCAAAAATCAGCAGTAATAGTGCAGCATCTTTAATTTTTTTTACTGAATTGAATTAAAGGCCAATTATTTCACTTTCAGGTATACAACATCAAGTTAAAGCGGATTAGGTTCGTTTATGACATGGCACCTGTTTTTATCAACTAAACACGGCAGCCAATCAGCTAGCCAGCTAATCAGCCAGCCAGCCAATCAACTAATCAATCAACTAAACAACCAATCAGTGAACCCATAATCCAATCAAAGGTCAATTATTTGCTGTAATCCCAATTCTTAGAACAAAATACTGGCATTTAAATAACCAGTAAACCTTAAAAAAAACACAACAAGATAACATTTCTGATAAGAATCCTAAAATTGTTTATTTATAATTAAGATACCTCTTCATTAGGTGATAGTAATTATGACTATCTATCAACGAGATATGTAGATGTTCTCGTAAATATATTAGTTCTCAATCTGTAATAAAGTTTGCAATCAGTTAATTCGTTGAGACTAAAATAACATAAATAGTTAACTGCCATAAGAAAGTCTGTTAAATGTGAAGAATACGTGGAGCACGTGCTCTAAAACATTGTAACTGAGTGGAAAGCTGATAAATCTCTTTCACACACACACACACACAGACACACACACACAGACAAAAAAACACACACACACACACACACACATATATATATATATATATATATATATATAGGGCGCGGGCGTTTTGATAGATTGCATCCTCTAATACAGAAATAAACACAAATACTGCAAATTCTAAGCTGTTATCAATGCGATAACAGGTGTCTCTCTCTCTCTCTCTCTGTGTGTGTTCTCTCTCTCTCTCTCTCTGTGTCTGTCTCTCTCTGTGTGTGTATCTCTCTCTCTCTCTCTCTCTCTCTCTGTGTGTGTGTGTGTGTTCTCTCTCTCTCTCTCTCTCTCTCTCTGTGTCTCTCTCTCTCTCTCTCTCTCTTCTGTGTGTGTGTCTCTCTCTCTCTCTCTCTCTCTCTGTGTGTGTATGT
>JAODUP010000455.1:402500-425000 GCA_025642065.1 Paralvinella palmiformis | reverse complement strand
TGTAGAAACACTTAGTGAGAGAGAAATCCACACAAAAACCTACATCATATCGCATTAACACGTCCACACTGTGACACGGATACCAATGACGATACAAACAGAAAATGACATAGACAAAGGTCATCATCGTGTGGTTCACAACGGGTGATACTTGTTCGGTTCCGGACCGTCCACACATCCCCGGGATATGACTGACACAGCGAACAGAACAAAACTATATTTGCCGGAGATTAATCCTGATTTGTTAGCCTATATCCCGCCGATAAAACAGCACGTATTACTTTATGGATCAGCAACCCGAGGGTATGGTGGCGACAACACGGCATGATTTTCTATAACATCTGTACTCGGTTATCGGTACGGTTTTATATTAATCGATACGAAGAGAAATACTGATAATCGATATAGCTGCTGAAACCAAAAACGTGTCTCCGAATGGCTTCTGTTGATATCAGGAAAGATTTACTATAGGAATGAAATAATCGGAATGGATCCAGACAGCTATACTTCATAGGAAAACATTATTCCATCGAATGGCTGGATATATATATATATATATATATATATATATATATATATAAATCGTCAGATGCATTAAATATCCATGGCACACGCACACACACACACACACACAATACACGGGGCGCCTCTAGAGGTAGCGTATCTCGGAGTGGGCATATCTGAAGGGAGTTTCATCTTTGACTTCGCTTCATTACCTTTGGAGGTCACTCGGCCCAGTTAGCCTACCATGTGCACAAACAGTAGCCGTAAAACACCAATCGTCATCATCATCAATCATCACACACACACACACACGCCAAGTGTTTTTCATTCAGTGAGCGCTGAAAAAAAGCTTCCAATGATTTACTTTGACTAAAAGTGTATTTTGTAAAGTTTGGGAACAGAAAATTGCATCACATCATCAGTTTTATAGAATACAATAATAAAAACTTTACACATCAGTGTGCTGTTTACGGGATTTCGTTTCTCCTATCAGTCAAGTCACGTGTCTGCAATTCACATTAAAAGCCACAGAAAATTGTGACATGTTGGATGTGGATTAAAACCGGGGGAAAAAGATTCCTTAGAAAAGCCTTGCTTTCCTCGTAAGATTTAGATAGGCGTCTTAATAATGCGACATTTATATGCTAATCAGCGTACAACAACCAAATCAACCAGGAAACATTTATTAGCCAAATCAACAAATTGTCAATTATAAAATATGGCAGATCGTTGATTTGACCCATACTGAAGAATATTTTTATCGAAACCTGACATTAGGCCTGTGACGTATGACTGTACTTCGCACAGAAATGCTTTGTTCTCACACAAAGCCACAATACGCCGGCTTCACATGACTCGCACGTGTTCCCCGGATGAAGCCAAAATGCATCAACGTTGTAACCAGTATGTCATCGTAAAAGGCAAAAAAATGGCACCATATTTTCATGGCTATTTTGCAAATCTACGACAGAAGTCGCTGCTTAGGATATAACCTTATATTAAAAAACCCATTACCTCAAGCTACTATGAGCGGGACACAGAAAAAAGGTTATCACAACCAGACTGGAGCTAAGGTCAGAAAAATAGATCAACTTCATGGAATGATAGCTGACTTCCATCAGCTGCAAAATGTCTTGGTGGATCAATTCAATTTCAGCAGTATATATATATATATATATATATATATATATATAAAGAGATATATCCCACCTAAAAGGTCATGAGTAATATGTCATATAACACTTTAGAATGTTTCCTCAGCACATCACATAACTTCGTGACTATCACAAGTCGTAACACATTAACAGTCACACACCGACTGTACACACAAACTAGGAACATCAGTCTAGAGCCTGGCCAACGGACATGACTGTACGTACTAGTAACATTAGATATATACGACAACCCGGTGAATGTGACTGTAATATCGTCTCCAATAAGAATGACTTTCCGGATCAAAACACAGTCGTACACCACTGATCATGTCGGACGAGGAAAATAAATTTGGACAATAAGCAACAAATAAATAGTCGAGTTGTTGTTAGAAAGAACGAAATGACATTTTTCCCAGAAATTCTACGGTAATGAATGTGGAGGAGACGGTTCACAACAACCACTCCATTACATTCCAGAAATGTTATCCGTGTATTTCATAACACCTCTCTAGGTTGGTTCTGTATCGAGACAATTATCCCTGACTTGATAAACAATCCTATTTCTATCTTTGGTGGTAAAGGCAAAAGGCATTAATAAAACTATGGCAGCACACACACACACACACACATGTATACATATATAAAGCCATTTTTCATTCCAAGAAGCATAAAATTAACCATACAAAAATATTTACATATTAATGAAATATTTACAAATTAATAGCGAATTAGTGATCATTGTTTGTGTAAACTATTTTTGAAACTGCTTATTCCCAAAATGCAAAGTAATAAATATTTATAAATAGAAATATTCATCTACTTTGCTAAAATGAATTAAACATATTGATAAATTAGCAGTTTAAACTGACTCAGACTGTTGGTTATAATTTTCTATTTGAGCAGAATGTCCAAATGATGTTGATGTGATGTAGGATGACTCTCACTTTTAAACATTTGATACATTCTCTATCATCTCAAGTTCGTAAAAATGTTCTTTGACATCTGTTACAGTTTGTCTATTAAGGAGTCTCGTGTATATAAAGGAGTCACTTGTACATAAAGGAGTCTCTTGTATATAAAGGAGTCTAGTGTATATAAAGCAGTCGCTTATATATAAAGGAGTCTCTTGTATATAAGGGAGTCCCTTGTGTATAAAGGAGTCTCTTGTATATAAAGTAGTCTCATGTATATGAAGGAGTCTCTTGTATATAAAGTAGTCTCTTGTATATAAAGCAGTCTCTTGTATATAAAGGAGTCCCTTGTATATAAAGGAGTCTCTTGTATATAAAGGAGTCTCTTGTATATAAATATCTTGTATATAAAGGAGTCTTGTGTATATAAAGCATTATCTTGTATATAAAGGAGTCTCTTGTATATAAAGCAGTCTCTTGTATATAAAGCAGTCTCTTGTATATAAAGGAGTCCCTTGTATATAAAGGAGTATCTTGTATATAAAGGAGTCTCTTGTATATAACTATCTTGTATACAAAGGAGTCTCTTGTATATAAAGGAGTCTCTTGTTTATAAAGCAGTCTCTAAATCCATTCTTAAAACATACTTTTTCAAGGTCGCTTTCACAGAAAAATAATAAGTAAGTATCTTTTAATTGGCTTACATGGTTTTTACAGACATATTATTTTGGGTATTATTATATTACATATTATTTTTACAGCGCCTTTGAATGGCTCCTGCTTAAGTAAGAGCGCTTTATTAAATATCCATTATTATTATTATTATTATTATCAAAGTCTATAAGCAGTTGTCAAATTACATTGTTTTTTTCTAATGGAGGATGAGTTGTAAACAACTAAACAAGACTGTTTTGTTTACCTTTCTGGCGTAGTTCCTTATTGATGTTGGAGATCACAGAAGCAAAGTTCGGCTGTGGGTAGGTCATACACTGAGTCATCCTCACTGCTAATGGCCACTCTTTAGGTCAAATGTTTCTAATCTTGTCGGGGGAATTATACAGTCCCAATTATGATATCACTGCACATCACTTTTTCTTAAAAACTGTCCATCACAGGAACATGGAACATCAAAATAGCTGTTCCATCACCAGAGCTTATTAACTCAGTGTTCCTTGTAGCCTTAATGTTTGTCGACACGTGTATTTTCCATATTGTGTTTGATGTATCACCGTTTTATATACATGACAGTCTATAATATGTCCTTGGCGGCTTGCTTACCTGTAAACTCACCTGGATCACCTACAAAACACACACCAATGTAATTTCATATTTTTTCTTTGACTGTCGTGTGGGATGGGTGTACTGAAATTCTTCCAAATTACTATTCTAATTATAAATATCACTATCATTATCAGCGTGATAATTATGATGATGATTTACTGAACATCTGATTGTCCTACATACATCATCAAGCACAGAGATATACCTGTGTGTGTGTGTGTGTGTGTGGTGTGTGTGTCCGTGCGTGTGCGTCCATGCGCGTTTGAGTGTGTGTCACATTGTGTATGTGATATATATATATATATATATATATATATATATATATATATATATATCTGTGTGTGTGTGTGTGTGCACGCGCGCGCGCGTGGGTGTTTGCGTGCGCGCACGTGGGTGTTCAGTATACAGACCTGGATGGATGGCATTCGCAGGTAACCTAAAACATTTTGTAAATATATTGACCACTTTAATTCAGTAAAACAAAAATGATCACAAAACCAGCCAGTACGTACTGACTGATGACTCCTGGACAAACAGTAATCGACAGTTTATTAAGTTAAGTGCTTCGAGCCAGCTACATCTCCCCTTGCGCGTTCATCGCGTTTCTTTTTACGCGGTTATGGCCCGAAATGACCTTTTCCAACTGGCTGGTAGCAACAAGAAGCTAATATACCTGTTCAACGTCTTCTGCAGTAAATGGCACACGATTAAGTGGCTTCACGTGGAAGAAATCAGACG
Source organism: Paralvinella palmiformis (assembly GCA_025642065.1). NCBI lineage: Eukaryota > Metazoa > Annelida > Polychaeta > Terebellida > Alvinellidae > Paralvinella > Paralvinella palmiformis. The sequence goes on along the minus strand of JAODUP010000455.1, from coordinate 420,412 downwards.
AAGGCAGGAGCTCTGGTGGCTTCATTTAAACAAGGTCAGACAACACGATGGCCTTTTGAGCGCAAGAAATCGCCGAGTCGCCGATGTGAGAATTTATTAAAACCGACAACGTCGTCTGGCAATGTTTGACAATTAACCTGAACAGCCACGACTTACTGCTGATATTTAAACAACCACTATTATAGGTTACTTACTACGTTGAGTACGAAAGCATAAAGAGATATAATAATAATAATAATAATAATAATAATAATAATAATAAGGTAGATAATGTTTTGAGGTATAATAATAAAATTCACTCAAATAAAGAATTTTGCACACACACACACATAACACACACACACACACACACACACATACACACAACATACATACATACGCACAAGCGCACACTGCCAGGAAATTGGTTCAACATATTTACATGTTTGGTTATTTGTAGTCATGTATATAATATGAAAATATTATATTCGTGTAAGTTCGTGGTGAGGCCATTCCCAATATTAAAGGTTAAAGCACTCACGTGACCTATGACAATGCCAAAGAGTACGTAATAGAGTCACAAAAAGGTCATTTATTGTTACCCGTTTTTTATCTCTTAATACGAGTACTAACATGATCTAACCTTATATGTGACGGCAAAGTTACTGACTCTCTAAGGAAGTATTACGATAGATTACTCTAAGTACTTCCATATAATGTATTGACTATATATAAGGGAGCGTGATACGAGACCAATCATATATTATGGCACTCCACGCAGTGTAACAACATATACTATACTGAATCATCCATTCTATATGATATATGATGGATGCTTCAGGATTACGAAATAAGGCTTTATACCTGTAGAGCACATACGGCTGGATATATTAGCATTTGACCTGGCATGCGCTAATATAGAACTGACGGGGGTGGGGAGTGGGGGAGGGGAACGGGTGTATCAAAGTATATAAAACTGCCTCTTTGGCCTCATGGGTAGAGCGTGAGACTATTTACCTATGGCTATGGTCATTATGTGCGGGAGGTCGCGGGTTCGCGTCTCGGCCGTGGCATTACAGCACGAGTTTTTCATCCAACCAGGCAACTCTACCGAATATGCCATCTATCGTAAATTCTAAATTTATTTATAATTAGTCTCCGTGGGAAAGTTGTAAATTACAGACCATTCACGTCTCTCTCATTTGAGGTTGCCAGTCACTTCGGCCATTATTATTATTATTATTATTATTATTATATCACACCTGTTAGATCGCAGGAGCCTCCAGTTATCCATCAATTTGCTTAGACAATTAAATACATCCAATATATATATATATATATATATATATATATATATATATATATATATATATATATATATATATATATTTCAGGCATGTTGTTATATCTATTTTTACCAGACATCTTTGTTTTGAATAAATTTTCAGAAGTAGAGAAAAGGTAAACATATACAGTCCACATTTTATCATATACCCAAATAAAGCGTTCCACTCCAGGAGGGCTATCTGAGATAATGGGAACCTGGTAGAATTTGAAATAGGGATCAAACATCAGATGATTAGATGCCTCCAACTGATAAAGCAGCGCCACAACAGTTGATTATAGTACGCAGCCTAAGTGGCCTAGAAATGATGAAGTGACTACTGGAAGATGAACCAGAATATGACTAGACACGCAACATCTACATTAATAAAGTTACGACACAAAATATCAAAAATATTTATAATATAATAATACAGTCTATTGTGGACCATATCCCCTCAGTTGTGATAAACATCATGGGAAATGTATTTATAAAAAGCTTTAAACTAATTGAGATAGAACAATAATTATTTTAATATTTTATATGACAAATTGGTTCACTGATTAATGCGTCAAATACTCTATAGCCGTACAAAAACAGGTTAGTTAAGATAGCACAGAGGTAACATCAGGTGTCCTCTATATCTGTCATTATCAGCAGTTTGCGTACTAACTGATTTAACATGATATATACAGATACATCATTTGATCGCAATATGTGATTACGATCATTGTAACCTTGCTGTGTACCAATATACGGGAAGGATATGGCGTTAGCGTATCATTATTGATACCATATACCATTATGATTACAATGATTAACCTTTATCTCCTTACCGTCATCGCTTTAATTAACACCTGATACGGTATAATTGCGCCGTAGCTAATTATCATTGTTATACTAAACGAACCCGGATGTTACAGGTAATCTATACATCTGTCCAGCCTCAGTAATTTATGTGATTTCATGAAATACCTGACAGTTTTAGGGATTGTGCGAAACCCCTGATTTAACAATCACACACACACACACACACACACACCTAAGGGGGCCCCTCCGTGGTCTAGTTGGTAGCGCGTTGGACCGCAGATCACTACCACCTGAGTTCGAATCTCGGCGTGGGCCTATCTGATGTGATGATATTTAAAGTTTTATAGCCACGCCGCGTGGACATATCTGAACGGTTTTTAATTTTTTGACTTCGCTTCATTACCTTTGGAGGTCTCTCAGCCCATTTAGCCCACCGTGCGCACAAAAGTGGCCGTAAAAGATCAATCACCAATCAATCAATCAATCAATCACACACATAGATTGGTACGAATTAAAATATTCATATCTGATAACTGATAAGCACATGCGTAAAAAGACAAGGTTAAAACAATTTTCAGATATTATAATGAACTACATACAATTGTTGCACATAGTGTTTATGGAGAAATGATTCCACAAAAAAAACTTCAAAAACATAGTGAAGATTATACTAAAAATGTACACATCACACGGATTAGACGGGAATGAGAAAATTGAAAACGAGTAAAGGATAGAAAAATTAGTTCGGGTTGGCTACCCGAAGGCCCGAAGGTCATCGGCTGACAACGTGGATTCGTGGGTTACAGTACCAGGTAGTGTAAGGCTGAACTACTGATAAAGTCAAATGGCGAGTTCATTACCTGGCAGAATGAATGCTAATCACACAGGACCAGGTGATTCGGGATAATTATGGAAATAGAAAGAAAACAAACGCCGACAATACTCTAGTCGGGTTATTATTAATTTTTTGGTCTCCGGATCTGTGAATGAATCTCGCCGATTTAGTCGAAATTAATGCAGAAATTCGTTTGATCGGCTTAAGCCAAGCCATTCGGCTGACATGAATGTCAGAAGTTCAGTCGGTTGAGACACCGTCACTGATGTTAAAGGTTCTCGGTTTGATCATTAGGAGGCCGAGTAAGCGCTCTTCGTGCTGAGCCACTCAGGCGTAAATGTGTACCCTGACAAGGGTGAAGGTCAGTCTTTGTGCCAACGATGGGCTGTAGTTGTGATATAGCGGGGTATAAGACACGGACTAATCATAGAGATGAGGAGCTCTGGAGAGAAGATGCTGAACAAATGATAATAATGGCAATATGTTCATCGGGGCCAGAAATCAAAAGAAGTTATAACAATTTTGTATTGATAATTAATAAATACTTTCTCAAACATTTTGGCAAAACTGTATCGTGTATAACAAATAAACAGGCCAGCTATTGTGAAATTATATTTAACAATATATATATATATATATATATATATATATATATATATATATATATATATATATATATATATATATAGTATTTCTCATTATTTAGTTTACTTGGGAATAAATAAGATTGAAAAATTATTAACATACTTAAATATTTCACAGACTGTTTCATGGTTTTCTGTTTCATGTTTTTATGATTGTGTGTAGCCATATATATTATATATATATATATATATATATATATATATATAATTTTTATATATATATATATATATTACAGTTAATCTGTATAATCAGGTAATATGTATATTACCTGAAATTCCTGTTTATTACCTGCTTTCTTGATTAACCACAAATTAAAAACTATGTTGTAGTTTTGAATTACTTACTTATATATACAACATATGTAAATGAATGTGCAATGCCATATCAGGTTTGTGCGCTTGAACATAAACAATACTCTTTGATGTAGAAGATTACCTTTTTGGAAACTGACTATTAATAAAAACAAATTTCATTATATCATAATATGGAAGATGTTGATAAGGTAAATATAATGGAACATAGCATTTTTTTAAATCCAGATTAAAAATGACAGTGTACCTTTTTGATAGACACGTAAGCCAAAAGACAAAAGGTGAGACAAAAACGTATTGACATCAAAACAATCGGCAAAAAAAGAACAATGGCCCACGTCAAGAATACTGATAAGACACTCAGTGATTTACGACACTAGTCACCATTTTTTGGCTACAGTCATTCCGTCACAGGTGAGTGATGACACAAATGAAGCGCAGCCAGTCGCAGTCCAATAATAGATAACCGGCTACTGATGTTCATAAACAAACCTCATCCATTCGTTTGATGTGACATTCGCCAAGTTCCTTTACGTAATGCCGCCAATAATCTCTCCCAATCAGCCACCGCGCTGTATACGTCATCCGTGATGAGCTATACTATCGCTATATACAGGTAACATCCGCAATGACATCAGTCAATACAAACACACACAGACACCAGCAGCACATTATAGACGTCTGTCTCCGAGCACGCGCGCGTGCGTGTATACCGGCGCGCGTATGCATGTGCGTATAAGGGACGCAGGTGGCGGGCTTCGTAATCCAAAAGAGAACGCTGTTGCCTCCGATGATGGTCGGAAATCCTGGTAGAAATTAGTGATGGGCTGGCGGCTGGGAGGAGAGATTACACCACGAAGAAGACACAAAAACCACAGACCGACTGGATATCACGGGACGACAAGTGGAATGAACGAACGTGTGATGCTGGCTGGCCACGGCCGAGCTCACTGACTCGTCCTACAACACATGTGCTTCTGTAGCATCCAGCCAATACGACGAGGATGACCGATGGAAAAGCCAAGGAGTTGTCAATGGCGGCCGGCCTCTGCCTCTGCCTCTGTAAGGCAAACGCTGCGGCACCAGTACACGCGCGCTGATACAGGTATTGATTGCTGGCAGGCGCGGTCCTCTCTATATGGGAAAGGGAACCGGGGGTAGAGGACGAGGGGCCCTCGGCGGGGTATTCCGGAAAGCCGGTCTCCGTCGGTTATTGGTTGAGGAAGGGGATCTCGCCGGGTGTTGGAAGGGGACGACCCGGCGCTGGGATGCGAAATCTGTGCGGGGCATTTTTAATGCGGTGTTTATGCTCGGCTTGTAGACAATGGTCCAGCAGCTGGAAGGAAATGGGCCACCGGACGGACAATGCAGTGAAGCATTCACTTCACTGGTTGGACCAGTCTTATCTGTATTATGGATCAGTCAGGCTCTGGCAAGAATGAAGTCGTTCACGATCTGGGAGAGAGAGAGGGGATATTTAAAGCTATAAGCTATACGACCGAACTGGTTTCTATTGAACGGGATTTTGTGTAGCATTATCGGGTGATTGAGTGAGTGAGTGAGTGAGTTAGTCAGTGAGTGAGTCAGTGAGTGAGTCAGTCAGTCAGTCAGTCAGTCAGTCAGTCAGTCAGTCAGTCAGTCTGTCAGTCAGTCGGTAGAGAGACATCACATAAGAAGATGGCCGAGGAGTTAATCATGAGATCATCAAGCCTTTACTGTCGGATGAAACATCCGACAGACAGGTAAATCTGGTGGGTGGATCCCATGACCTGGAAGTCTTTAGTCCACTGCGCTAACGCCATCTATTACCTGAGGGGGGGGGCATTTATCTAGTGTGTAAGTAATATGATAGATTTATTATAATAGACAGATTGTGCCTGGTATAAAAAACACACAACCAGAACAGGGTTAGTGTATATAACAGGAAGAACAATGAGATGGGGGTTGTTAATGTCTCGTTTACGTTAATAGTGTATCTGATGTTGCTGGGTTCGGGGAATTCCATAATCGTGGTCTACGCTGGCCTAATATTGGAGGCCGGTCGAAGAAGGTTATAATTGACGTATATTATGAAGGCTTGTGCTATCACCTTCACATGTGTCTAGGTTTGATAGAATGGCAGTAATTTATGGTTATGGTGGGTGTGAGTGAATGGTGCCGGGTTAGATTAGAACAGTAAAAGTACTTAATGATCTCAGTATGTGTGTGTGGGTGGGTGTAAGTGAGTGTGAGCGCGCGCGCGCGCTTGTGTGTGGTGAACACCTGCTAATCCAAAAGCGAACATACCGGCATTGAGTACCATAGATGTGCGGAGTGTTTTAGTGGCTGGAGGGGTCGCTCAAAGTATAGGCCCCCCCCCCCCCAACCAGGAAATGTAAAATCCTGTCGGTTTTCGGCTACTTGTGTGCACGTGGTAACCTAAATATACCGAGTAATATCTGGAGTGAATAAGGTTAGACGAAGGATGAAACACCCTTCACATAACATATAGCTAGGACTAGAGTTTAGCCCAACGCCATAGATCTGTGATCAACCACACTACTGAATGTCAATGGAAATATTCGTCTGATCAACAATGTCTGATATTGAGGGTTTGTGTTATATACAAGGGATAATCTTTTTACTTAATTAATTTGATCTATTATTATTATTATTATTTGGATGGGTGTATTTATATTTGGCAAGCTTTCCACCTCAAGATATAATATGGGCTACCCACTATTAGGATCAAATACGAATATCCAAGATAAACAGTTTCTACTCTATGATAAACTTCAGCTGCCAACATCACTTTTTGTCTCTTAATTGCAATTACACATCATCTCTCTCTCTCTCTCTCTCTCTCTCTCTCTCTCTCTCTCTCTCCTGCGTGCGCGCGCGCGCGCGTGTGTGTGTCTGTGCGTAATAAGTGAAATTATTCCAATATACAAACTCAATCTGTCAAACTAAGGAATATGTGAAGAAGACAAGGTCCGCCTCTACGAATACGAACAAATATATAAATAGCTTCATTCATCATCAACAAGAAGATTGGTAGCTTAACTAACACGTGTACAAAATGGACATCGCGATCACCTTCGTGGAAAGACAGTTTACAAAGTCCAGCTACCGCTTAACAACATCAGGTTTTATGATTACCAATGGGAGGAATAATTAATATTGCTTAATCCATTCCACAAACACATCCGGGCCTCCAGAAGATGTTTATTTTCTATTTGTCTCTCTCTATTTGTGGAAGCCATTCAGGTAAACACTTCCGGTAATAAGAATCGACTCGTTCACCACGGCATCAGTGAGTTGTGGTGGTGTTAAAATGGAATACGAATCCATGACCTGCCGCTTGGTGCCAGTGTATATAATACAATAAAATATACCGGAAATATTATTCTTGCCGTAAGAAATAAGAATTCCATAACTTCATTTAAAAAATAAAAACGAAAATATTCTTCAACGTGGCAATGGTCAACAGAGATAATAGTTTCCACTGACTGTAGTAATTCTACCTGGAATGTTCAAGACGCAACCAAATAGAACAATTCTCGGAGTATTCGGATTTTAAATCGCTCCGGAACACCGCTCATTGATTTTCACACGGAAACATCAACAGAAAGCAATCACCATTATCCCCAGTGGAGTTCTAAGATTAGCTTAACCTCACAGTATAGAGAGCTAGATATTGTATTGGTGATCATCAGAATTGATGGCTACTTCATAAATCGTCGACGTCGATAACAACTGTCTATATATGAAATATATCCGCAAAACGTCTTAGTATTCAATCACCTTAGCAACAATCAGACACAAATAAATCGTCTAGCGGGATTCCAGGGGTAACAGGGATTCGCAGTAATTCTGAAGCATCTCGAATTCGGGATCTAATATTATTTTTAATTCTATGGTTTTTAAAGTCGAAAAATTGAATATGTCCACGCAACAAAGGAAATGTTTGAACCGGCATCACACTGATGATTCCAATTGATCAGATGGAGATCAGATGGAGATGTTATTACATGATAATTAGACGTGTGTCTTTGTTCTGACACAGATCACTACCACCCGAGTTCGAATCTCGGCGTGGGCATATCTGAAGGGTGTTTCATCTTTGACTTGCGTCATTACCTATGGAGGTCGCTCGCCACATTTAGCCTACCGTGTGCACAAAAGTGGCCGTAAAACATCAATCATCATCTTTGTTCTGACTGATCAGATGAAAGGCTCATCCTAACTATTGTCTATATACAGGTAATGCTTATGGAGGACAGTAACAATCAAATTACCGATGAGTTGAGACGACCAAAAGGGCACAAAAAATAAATGACAGAAAGATGTTTCTTTGAGCAGATCATCCTAAAAACAATTACAGACACCATTTCCAGTAAACATCATTGCTAGCTACTATAGATGGTACTGTATATGATACTGTAGATGGTACTGTATATGATACTGTAGATGAAAGGATCATCTGTAATATTGTATATATACAGGTAATGCTTATGGAGGACAGTAACAAAACATATTTACTAGATGATTGAGACGAAAGTAAAAGGGGATACAAAAAATATACTGACAGAAAGATGGGATGTATATGAAGCAGATGGTCTGTAAGATACAATTACAAGACACGTATTTACTGTAAACATGTAGATGCCCGTATATATATGGTACTGTATATGATACTGTAGATGATACTGTAGATGATACTGTAGATGATACTGTAGATGACACTGTAGATGATACTGTAGATGATACTGTAGATGATACTGTAGATGACACTGTAGATGATACTGTAGATGATACTGTAGATGATACTGTAGATGATACTGTATATGATACTGTAGATGACACTGTATAGATGATACATTGTAGATGATACTGTAGATGATACTGTAGATGATACTGTATATGATACTACAGATGATATTGTAGATGATACTATAGATGATACTACAGATGAAGTAGATGATAATCGATGACATTTCACCGATCGTATATTGTTAAATAAAAATATGTCATACATGTCATCCCTATTTTTTTTTTAAATTGCTTGTACTCATCTTGTCCTCTAATTACAAGTATTACAATTACAACCTGATAGGACGTGATGGCTATGCGTTCGAGTAACGCTTTGCGCCTATAATGGCAGCATGCGGTGTATGCTTCATTGGGAGCTGAGATTTGTACTGGATTGGAACAGGTCTGAGTCAGGGATGATAATACTGTAAAGTGCCCTAGAGCAGCTATATAGCTGGATTATGGCGCTATATAAATATAACGTATTATTATTATTATCATTATTATTAAGGCCTAAAATCGGGGTAAAGCATCCGAACTCCATCTGAATTCACCGCAATAAAAATGTTGTGCTCTAACATCTGAATTGCTTAACTTGAAACAAACATCTTGAAGGCCTTAAGGCTTCTTATTGTCTCCGGTGGTCACCCTGGCAGAAGAGCAATAAAATAAACATCAATTTGACGCTCTTAAAACATCAAGTTTACGTACGAACGTCTGACGTGAAGCTTATATTATTGCCAACGTTGTGTGACAATACTGCGAGATTTGGCTGTTCACCAACCGACCGGGTTAGATCATACGGGGAAATCAACCGTAATACGTGTACGTGTAGAAGTGTGGGAAGAGAACAAGATACGGGGATTATAGGCGACTACTTGCCTTGGATATTAGGATAATGTAAAAAGCAATACATTATTCAGAGTATCTGTGACATTGATATTTTCCTCTCACTTAAGCATCGGGATGTCGGCTACGAGAGGTCCGAGTCCTTTGTGAGCAACTTCACTTTTCCAAAGCCGTAAATAATTAACAACGCTACCACGACAGGCCACCAACGGAAGTGTGCCCCACGGTGCACTGATGCATGCACGCATCACTGATGCGCTGCACGTTTCTATGCACATGATGCGTGTGTTTATGCGGTTCGCATTTTTGCGCGTGTGCATGTTTTTATATGGTTGCTTATACAATAAACAGGTTCTACTCTGTGATAAACTTCGGCTGCCAACATCATTTTGGGTCTGCTATTACACAGGATCTGTGTGTGTGAGTGTGTGCACGTGTATATATATATATATATATATATATATATATATATATATGGGGGGACGTGCGTGCGTGCATGCGTGAGTGCGTATGTGTGTGATCTTTTGATGTAAATTATCTACGACCTTTCCCAAATTTACAACAACAATATCAAGAGTCAAGACCTACAATAATTCCTAAATACAGCGTTTTGCTAATTATCATTTATCATCTTTAATAGATTTATTTAAAAAAATTATTTACAACAACAACAACAAGAATACAACAACAACAACAACAACAACAACAACAAGAATACAAGAACAACAAAATGACACAGAGTCTACAATAACTCCTAAACACAGCCTCCTCAATATCTTATACTAATAATCTAGTCTGTCTAAAGTTTATCTTCCTCATTATTATATTACCGTTATCAAACAATAACAAGATCATCTTTATAACATCTTATCTCACTATCACACAGATAATACAGGAAAGGGATGGTTTTTAAGTTGGGTTAATTATCATCAAATGGAAAACATGTTTACTCGATTATTGCCACAAAGATAGCAACATCTTATAGATAACAGATGGGACTATACTGACAATAGTCTGTGACCTTCAGATAACAGATGGGACTATACTGGTAATGGTCTGTGACCTTGAAAATATCTCTTTCTGACTGATAGAAATTATTTGGAGAAAAATGTCAAATTGATTTGATCAACAACTGTCCTTGGTACAATGGATTACTGTAACTCTGTGATTGAGATAATGTTGATTTCTGATTGTTTGAGATTAGGCTATGAGATAGAGACACAGTGAGTGGCTTCGTTTTACAACAACGTATTTACATTAGGATTATCATAACTATGATTGATTGATTGATTGATGGTTCTAGTGTTGGAAGTGGCAAATTAAAACGTTATACCACTGGTGGGGGGGGGCATTCTGATGCTTGTCTAAGCAAAAAAGGGATTCTTGAGCAAAAACATTTGCATTAGCCCAATCAGCTATTATTGAGTATCAGACACTAATAAGATTGTATGATAAACCGAATGTAATGAATATTTTAATGAGATATGCTGAATCTATTGTAATTAAAACAATAAAACAATATAAACATTGCGACACAACCACCGTGGATAACATTAGAGTAAGTGTGTGTGTGTGTGTGTGTGTGTGTGTGTGTGTGTGTGTGTGTGTGTGTGTGTGTGTGTGTGTGTGTGTGTGTGTTGTGAAATGCATCCGAGTTTGTGCATGCATGAACATTTTCCTCATCACACGACTTTAACCTTGGTGATGGTAACATCTGGGACATACGGCTAACTAACTGGTGAATCCCCCAGGAAAAGACACGTCACAAACATAGGAATGAATCGCATGTGAACCCACAATCTGGAGGCTAACAGTGCACAGTAGACACTAGCGACAGCCCCACCCAGGGGCGCCTCCGTGGTCTAGCGGTAGCGTGTTGGACCACAGATCACTACCACCCGTGTTCGAATCACGGCGTGGGCATATCCGAAGGTTGTTTCATGTTTGACTTCGTTTCATTACATTTGGAGGTCGTTCATCCTATTTAGCCTAACAAGTGCACAAAAGTGGCTGTAAAACATCAATCATCATCATCATCATCACAGCCCCATCCCGTAACACAGCGGAACCCGACCAAATGTTAGCCTAAAACCAACCAATCAGAGAACGTGACCTATAATATCCCGTGTCTTAGGTAGGAGGAGTAACTGACTTTAATGAGAGGCTCAAATGTGATGATGCCAACTTCCGATAGAAAAAGGAACCTTCGGCGATAGCTGGAGATAAAATCACTTCATCGGGGCAACAATAAGACTGAGTTATGAGACAACTGGATTAACTCTGGTTATGTAGGTCAAAGGTGACATCCGTCGGTGTAATGCCACAGCTACACTTACCCTAAAAATTATGGACGTTTTATTTACTGACGTTTGGTGAACATCGACATTTCATTGCGGTACCAATAAGAAGCAGACAGCCTGAAGAATTCATGATTAGATACAAATAAGTGCCTATCTGTGCTACGTTTTATCGCCCATCAAGGTCATTGCCAGTATCCAAAAAGAATTCAAACCCAGTGGCAAATAAGTGGTAAATAAATCTTATATACGCTAGCATGTGGGATAATGCTGACCAGATAAAAACAGACAATCAAATACAAATGCAAAGAATACTTGCGATAATATGAAATATTATGATATCATAATGGCTATATTTTATTTATGTCATCACCAGGTGGCGGCACTTTCACAGATTTTAGACAAAACAGCAAATGAGAAAGCATTAAAATCTATTTCTGATAACATATACCTTCCAGCGTTTCAATTATTAGTAAATACCATTAGGTAAAGTTGAATGTTATAAAACAATCACAGAGGAGGAAATACATCGGCAGCTTTAATGTCTTTTTGTGATAAAATCACAAATTTATCAGAATATTTTGTTCTGGAAAAAAGACAACTTTATTTTATTTTCCAGGACACTTATAGGACTTTTCCAGGACAAAATTAACTTTTTTTTCCAGGACAAAGGATACAAGATTTAAATATAATAAAGCAAGATATGTGTGAAAAAAGCATATCATATTTATTCAATGTATGGTTGATTATTGAAATTTTTATGGTACAGCCTCCTCCTCATCCTTCTAGCTGTCAGATTAAACCATTATTATTTACATTTTAACTAACATGGGATATCAAGACTATGTAGCTGTACTCTTTTTCTTCTACAATTAAAGTTTTCTCCTACAGGCATAATATTTATTCGCGGACTTTTTTGTTCTAAGTGGACATTTTTCACAAGCCAATTTTTTTTCAGGACATTTCCAGATTTTGTAAAATTCCAGAACATTTCCAAGACCTGTAAAATGAATTTGTTATTTCACAGGTTTACCAGGACGTGTGGGCAGCTTGAATAACCTTCTTTATGTATTTAAAATTCATTAAAATATATCTATATATCACCGCTGTGTTTATAATATGGCCATAAAATAGTAAACTAAATAAATGTATTTAAAACTTATATAAAAATTAAATTAAAACCAAAACCAGCTTATACAAGTGTTGACATTTGAAAGGATAATGAAAGTAAGGATAAGAAAATCTATGACACGACACAATGTCATTTTACATATAGATCATGTATATTATGATAATAATAGTTTATTCGCAATTTGTATTCTGATAATGAATCATATATTCGCCTGTAATTATTCATCATACATGTTCATCCTATGTTCACCTGTAATTTTTCATCATACATCTTATGTGTGTACATATAATCATATGGTTTTAAATATTTATGTAAAAAAATAGCGCAGTGGACTAAATTTATTTGTTATTGTAATCGACTATAAATAATATCTTATCTATCATAATAGAGAGATGTATTTATTAGAATACGAGAATGTGGCCATGCCATCATAACGTACCCATGTCATTTCTTCCACAGGAAACAGAACACCAAAATAGTTATCAAAGTACATTATGATCGGTTACGATAATTGTGTTCTAAAATCATTATAGACTTGAACTAGATAATCTCAAGTGTCTAATGATTATAGAGATGAGAAAATATTTCTGTAGTCTGTATTCTCATTATAAACATCATCAACAACAACAAAATCAACACAGCAACAACAACAGAACTGATCCTATAAATCATTAGTAATAATCCAATATTACAGAATCTCGACATATATTCGTAGCTGGGTTAAGAAGACCAGAGAGTGACATTATCGAGAAATTTTCACTTCACGACAATTATTTAGATCTTGACATCATATCAGCAACAAGGACAGCAACAGCAGCAACAACAACAACAACCATGACAACAATAACATCGGGCACCAGTTATTCACAAACACACACACACACACATTATACATGTCTCAGCAAGAAAAGTCGCCACTCTGGATTCAGTCCCCTGAAGAAACGTTCAGAGTTTGAATTCACTGTTCGAGATTCTCTGTGCCTGTGCCTTATCACACACAGCTAAAACACACACACAAACACACACACACACACACACACACACACACAAACAAAATAGTTTATGAGATAGCTTGGTGTCTGATGTATATATATATATATATATATATAACACAGAGAGAGAGAGAGAGAGAGAGAGAGAGAGAGTCAGTAACCGTCAGTAATGACGGCACTGTTGATTTAAATATTAGCTTCAATGACAAGATTAATTTCCTATGTTTTTGGTAAAGCGGCGAGTCTAGGAGTGATGGCGGATGACGGATAGCTGTTGTTACGACGGCTGGCATAATACTTGGTCTGTTTTGAGAGCTTCCCGTGGGAGCACTGACCATTTAACAGTCATACAGCACTCAGTCTCCGTCCGGATGGCTGTCAGTATCCATCACGGGATCGAGTACATCCATCCGATAGCGTGTCAATGGCTGAATGGTCGGCTTATTTTTCATCAATTAATCTTATACCTTCGGCATTCGTCGATGAACACAAAACCCGAGATAAATCCTGATCAATGAGAGGTTCGTGATGGCCTATGGCGAGTCAGTAAGTATAAATAATTAATAATATCAGACGTCTTTAGGCCAGAGTCACTTTGTTTAATGACATGGTTCTAGTAGTTCGGGTAAATTCGATGATCAACTATCTGCTGGAAGCAGACAAAAGGTTAATGGCATTACAGCTCAATGAAAGACGGCATTCCACAGAATTCGATACGCAATGTAAATTGTGCGGTGCTTAATGAATGCGTTATTATTGTATACGGTTTATGATGACTGGCCTTTTAAGATTGGAACAAATCAGAAAGAAATGTTCATCTTTCTTGTAACATGTTTCATATATTAGGTCATTATTTATAGTATATTAATCACACACACACACACACACACACACACACAAAAAAATGCACACGCATTACACTTGTCTCAGCAAGAAAGTCGCCACTGAAGAAACGTCCAGAGTTTGAATTCACGGTTCGAGATTCTCTGTGCCTGTGCCTTATTATACACAGCTAAAAAAACACGCACGCACGCATATATATATATATATATATATATGCGTGCGTGCGTGTGTGTTTAACATACTGTAAATAGTTATGTCTTCATTACAAGAAAGTTAAAAACTCTCTCTCTCTCTCTCTGTGGGGGGTATTCACATACGTATATTATGTGTAGATTCCGGTGCCATTCTACAGGCTTGTTGTCTCAAGCCATATGGATTAGACACAGCACGTAACCATGCCCATATATAAATGTAGTAAGATTTGTTACACACTGTTGGGTACAACCATCAGTGAATATATCTGTACTCTATATGTTATAGAACCATCTATCACTGCAGGCTGTGTATTTATTCGTGTACCTATAAAAGCCTGAAACAGTGCACCTTCCCACATGCATATTCTGATATATATATATATATATATATATATATATATAGAGAGAGAGAGAGAGAGAGAGAGAGAGAAAACACACACACACACACACACAACACATAAAAATATATATATATATATATATATATATATATATATATATAAAACGGTAGAGAGAGAGACTTCTTTAATAAAAATTTCTGAGCCTGGATAATGAAGTAGTAAAATATTTTTACTCGGTAATCGATATCCTATTGATCTAAAGGTCGTACTAACTAAAGGTCGTACTAACGAAAGGTCGTACTAACTAAAGGTCGTACTAAAGAAAGGTCGTACTAACTAAAGGTCGTACTAACTAAAGGTCGTACTAACGAAAGGTCGTACTAACTAAAGGTCGTACTAACGAAAGGTCGTACTAACTAAAGGTCGTACTAACGAAAGGTCGTACTAACTAAAGGTCGTACTAACGAAAGGTCGTACTAACTAAAGGTCGTACTAACGAAAGGTCGTACTAACTAAAGGTCGTACTAACGAAAGGTCGTACTAACTAAAGGTCGTACTAACTAAAGGTCGTACTAACGAAAGGTCGTACTAACTAAAGGTCGTACTAACTAAAGGTCGTACTAACCAAAGGTATACCGTTTATTGATCGGGTGGTTTCTGGCTCCGATCAGTTAAACATCGGGACTGGGAACCGACAAATCTGTCACACAACAAGTCATCGGGACTCTGGTCGGTAAACACCGCGGATAACACTTAACAGTAGGAAGACTCGATCTGGATAAGTGCTAACCCGAATAACAGGAAGATGAAAGACGTTTAGCCCGAACGGCGCTGGTGTGGATATCGATCTAAAAGAGGCACTTCGCGGCACTCCGGTATTCTTTCTGGACACACCTGGCCATAGCAGAGACGGATCCGGCATAACCGTTTGCTCTGTGATCCGGGCTGATCCAGTCGATGCTTCCGTGCTACTTCATCCGTCGAGTCAATGATATTCAAAGCATCTCGCGTGGACCATGATAATTGCCTAACGCCTAACGGGGTGACATCAATCGGGGGGGGGGGGGGAGGGTTGAGAGGGGGGTTCAGGAGAGGGCGTGGAGATGGGAGGGGGGTGGAATTCGCCAGAAAAATAATTTGCTGTGAATTCCTAAAAACGTGAGCGGCCCAGCTGAGTGCTGAGCAAGAGCACCCTCGGGATATCGTGGTGTTGTGCGAGATATCCCAGTTCAATTTATAAATGGAACGCAATCAATAAAACACTTATTAAGGTAACACCTCATAGAGCTAGCTACGAGTCCCGGTGATCGCGGTCATATGATTTATTGTTTGAGAAATAAAAATTCGATCTCAAATAAATATTTTTCTAGTGTAAAAACAACGCAAGATAAATACATATGCGCGATATTTTGTTGTTGGCAAACGACGAAGTATTGTTTGAAGGAAAAGGTACTATTACTGTCACATGTAATCAGGTATCATCAACTGGTCAGTGTAATAACAACATCATTGAATAACATGATGTTGTTAGTTGTTAACATAACAACTCATTATTTATCAACAGTATCATTATTCTTGTTAAATCTTTTATTTATGCCAAATCATATACATACAACGATTATAATAGATATCACAGTAGAATGTATATATCGCAAATAATGTGTACCAATAATAAAGAAAAGGCTGAGATCCAAAGCCAATACTAAGAATAGAATACAACTTATTTCCATAGTGCACTAGCTGATTGCGTATTGGATTAATGGGTGTTCGTCACTAGACGGCGCCACATACAAAATCGGCCTAGAAAAAAATCACCCACGTGATCCAGGTATTTAAAATATCCACTTCTGCAATCATTAATTCACATAGAACCGACTGCGCAGAAATTAGCTAACCCATCCATCACACGAGCATGAGAGGTAATTCGTTTTTTGACGCTATCACAACACTTCACTGACTGCGCTACTTCCGGGCTGATGGATATTAAGTGAACGGCCAATGTGTGGCTGTTATTTCAACTGCTGTAATGACCTCGCAGATAAATTGGACGGACTTAGCCAACAGCGGACAAACTTTATTACAAGCCGGTGTGTGTATGGGAGGGGTGGGGGTTAATAATCCTTTCTAATCAACGATGAGGCTAATATCAGTTTTAAAGGTTATCTAGATACGTAAACCCAGAGATGTTGATGATTGGTGTTTCACGGCTATTTTTGTGCACGTGGTAGGCTAAATGGGCCGAGCGACCTCCAAACGCAATGAAGCGAAGTCAAAGATGAAGCACCCTTCAGATATGCCCACGCCGAGAGTCGAACTCAGGTGGTATTAATCTGTGATCCAACGCGCTACCAGTTAGACTAGGGAATTCAGTTTGGGTTTTCATACATAATATGATTAGAATTGTCAGGAAAGGATCAAATTTAACTGAATTGTGTCGGTGACCGGTCTGTTTCGCGTCTGTCAGTTTGAGCATTGACGGCTGGTTGGTTGATCGTCACGGGCATCAACACGTCCAAAACGCCAACCTCTATAGTCGGCCATACATACACCAACAATAGCCGCAGTTAAC
>JAODUP010000455.1:177500-397500 GCA_025642065.1 Paralvinella palmiformis | reverse complement strand
TAGATAAGTTAATCAGAAGCCATATCACAAAAGGGTTAATTGGAGTAGTTCCGAGACGATGATGACGATTGATGTTTTAAGGCCACTTTTGTGCACGGGATAGGCTAAATGGGCCGAGGGACCTCCAAAGGTAATGAAGCGAAGTCAAAGATGAAACACCCTTTAGATATGGCCACGCCGAATTTCGAACTCAGCTGGTAGTAATATGTGGTCCAACGCGCTACCAGCTAGACCACGGAAGAGCCCTGGATTAGGAAGGTACAGGCTAGTCGTCGTGCCAGGCTACACTGGGGCAGCTTGAGTTGAGTATGGTCAACAAATACTGGTACGAGCCAGATTTGAACCAAGAACCTAAAGCTTTCTAGCACAGTGTTCTACTCGCTCCGCTATCAGAACGGCGTACAACATGGTGGACAAGAACGTGGAAAATAAACTTAGACCTATATAAGAACAAGGTTGTTTATTTATGCATTAATAATTGTCATTTATTAGATTCACGCGTTATCATTTATCAGTCAAGAAATATGGAATTACCAACTTGGGGTCAGAAAGTTTAAAGTAATTCTACTCTTTGGATAATTATCAATATAATTATATTTCAGTCATCAGTTCCAAACTTTTGAGATGATCAACTCGTCGTCAAACTATTATCGATAATCCTACTTCGTGGACAGCTAATTTATGTTAATAGTCATAACAGAAACTAAGAATATTTTGTAGACTTGCAATTCTGTTTCTTTTAAGAAGGTGGATAGATAGATAGATAGATAGATATATAGATAGATAGATAGATAGATAGATAGATAGATAGATAGATAGATAGATAGATAGATAGATAGACGGATGGACAGATGGACAGACAGATTGATAGATAGATAGATAAATAGATAGATAGATAGATAGATAGATAGATAGATAGATAGAGAGAGAGAGAGAGAAAGAGAAGAGAAAGAGAGAAAGAGAGAGGGAGGGGGAGATGCTGAATGATAAGTGACACCCGAAGTAGAACTTGGCTTACATCTCTGAAGACAGACGTTTGACGAGCGAGAAGGCAACTAACAACTTACGAAAAAAACATCATCTTTAATAAAATAATATTACTTTTAGTGTGACAACTAATATGTCAGACGTCCGAAATTAGTGAAACACTTCCCCCTAAAAATGATCGACCCGTCTAAATTATCATCATCAATCAAACTACTAATTAACTCGTCTTGTCAATGTCCCACATGACCTTCTCGATTCCATCCATCATCCACCACAAGTAAAAACTAATGTTAAAAAAACACCATTTCATATCTAGGGATGAACATCATCATCATCATCATCATCATCATCGTATCCTATGGTAGTTTAGATGATGATGATTGATGTTTAACGTCCACGTTTGTGCACATGGTAGACTAAATGGGACTAGCGACCTCCAAAGGTAATAAAGGCGAAGTCAAAGATGAAACAACCTTCAGATATGCCAACGCCGAGATTCGAACACGGGTGGTAGTGATCCGTGATCCAACGCGCTAACGCTAGACGACACGGAGGCGCCCCCTTTTGGTGGCTTAGAGTTACTTAGTGATGACTAGGATCCAGTATGCCTAATGATTGACTGGTGTTCTTAATGTAAGCTCCGCGAAAAGGTCCATAGACATTTATCATGACCTGGCCCTTTAAAGACCCCGGAGAACTGTTCTTATCGAGATGCTGCCACGTGATGATCGCTGAAATTCCAGTTTCCGACGGAACACACCGATAAACAACGCGGAAAGGGTGAGCTGGAATCAAGGGGATTAACTCGGGATGACAACATCTCGGAGAAATACCGTGTCGGGAACGGACAAAAAAAAGATGGCGGATGACGACGGGATGAATGTCCCTCGCGTAATCCGAATCCAGAAAACATCAGATGCGGCGAGAGGAACATCGTCGGAGAATAGGACGCCACTAGGGTATGATGGCACAACGCGACTCTCTGCTACGATAAAGGGCGAAAGATAATCTATCCCCAAAACACAATAGCCGCTAAAACGTCCATCGGAGACTGGCGGCTGGTCCGCTGTTAGGACCGAAGTATTTGGCGCGAGAGGTGGCAAAACATTCGCCGGCACCTCGGCATAACAATGACCAGAACTGTTCGCTGGCAATCGGGGCTCAAAATAGCGTCATCGGCTTAGTTATTCCGAGCACAGTCGGCGTCCATGATATGCCGCAGTACGCTCTCCGGGTCCGATTCAATTGCTCGGATTCGGCAAATAAGTGCCAGGTTTTCTGTTTGTAAAGCACCGCGGCAGAGGGCGTTGTTGTATGTACTCGACCTTTTAACGTCCCGGCAAAACAACGCTCTAACAGTTAATGAAATGGTGACGTCGTCAACCGAACGCCGCCACCCCCTCCGCACCCATCGCCGTAATATCCCATATCGCAGTCGATATCCAGAGTTTATAAACTCGCTCCTTCCCGGGAAATAACAGGGGGGGGGGGGGAAATGGCAGGCACGAAGCACCAGCCACCCTCGATCGTATCTATTAACAGACGCAGCAGATTGCTGATGTGGTTCAGCTGTTAGTGTCCTGTACTGAAGACCTTTGTCATGCCCTAACACTGAATCTTATTCTTGCACTCGTCGTCTGTTGGACGTTTCAACCAGCAAAATCCCTAAAACACCGACAGCGAAATTTGGTGATTGAGCACCTTCATCGACGCTGCTCTAAGATGGCGGAGGGTGTGTTTCCTGCAGATACTCGTGTCATCGATTCGGTGAATAGGTTCCAGTATGCAATTAGGACACCTCTAGGTTAGAAGTACCACCAGCTTACGGTTATCGTTGGAATGAATACGGCCTATCTATATAACATTTCCCGAAATTCATATATTTCTCGTAATATATTCTGGTTACCAAAATGTGCAAATGCCAGATAACAACCAGAGCTTTCATAACAATACATTCCTAGACTGTATAAGTATTAATAATTATTATTATTATTTCGCACTCAATTGTGCAGTAATTTGGTGTATTTAACAATTAGTGCATGTGCGTAAGCGTAAAGGTACAATTAATTACAACGTATAATCATTATTCAAAATTTCAGTAATTTCAACTATCCCTAATTCAATGGTTAACAATCCATCTCTGATGATACATAATTCGATTTATATTGATATAATCAGTGGCATGAGATATACCTTTTAATCTGTTCTTATAATTCCACTAAACATCAAGTGTTTCTACGTCGTCGCTGTTCATATTTAGCATGTGTAATGGCATTCTGTCGTTTACGGCAGCAGACCTCTTGTTATGTTTGACATAATCTCCTACAAAGGGTTGCGATATAATTGTTTATATTTAACATCCAATAATAAATTGTGTGGATATAGTTATGTTTACATTTTGGGTTGGCTAGACTAGGTATGTGTACTCGTGGTGCCCTTAAATGAATATTTTATTCTCAGCACAAAGATGGCCAGAATCGAAGCTCATTTTCTCAACTGATAGGTTATGATATAAACATAAGTAGGAAAGTGTGCCTTTGTCTGTAATCACATGAAGAGATAAGGTACACTTTCAGCATTCAATATAACAATAAGGTTTTCTGTTTACACAAAAAGTGAAAAATAAATCTAATCACTCAATATCAAACTAGTGCATCATCAGTCGAGTTGAGTTGATTTGATTTATCCAGCTTTGACACCGGTCACACCCGGGACAAATGACTGAGGCTGGAACATCCCACAAACAACATCGAATCATAAAAAATACATCCACATATATTTGTGATTCATGATCATATCACACAGTGAAAGATTTTCCCGAGAAAAAACATCAAGTCGAGATATTCAGAGATTTCAAACACACTATAAAATTATATAACCTAAAAGAACTCTAACACACTGATACCACTCTTATATGGAATGTTGGCCCGTCGTAGGTCTAAGAGCCCCAAGCTTCATCATAATTAATTTCTCGTTCAACTAATTCTTTTGTCTTTATTCCACAATTAATCGCTTCATTGTCTTTGTTCTACACGTTCAGTGCCAGACCTGTTATACGGGTCACCGATTCAGTAGCGTTATAACAATAAGACTTTGACCATAGAACATCTCATCATCCTACGTCGATCATCTCCTCGGCTGGAGGAGGCCCGAGGGAAGTGAGCCCAACACGAAACTAGTAAACAATTGACAAACACTCCCGCTAATAATATTGACGGGTTTCCATTATGGTGTAGCTTCAAACCGAGGCTGGTAATCGTATAATCAGGAGGTGAGTCACCAATCCAGCCAGATACATAACAGATTTCCAGCATCACGCTTATTTCAATATCTGGTCATCGCTGAACTAAAGTTCGGCTCAGGAATCTGTAAACGTAAGGTGCGATAACAACAGCCGATTAAAATTGGTTCCAATGACGCCGAAGGCTTTGTCTAAATTCGGAGTTTGCTCCGTCGTGACCAGAAAAAACCTGAACAATGGCAGCTGCTCACTCATCAGATATCACACTTTGATTAAATTGATGAGGATATTTTTTTTTGGTCGGGTTCGGATTTTGTTAATCAATTCTCAACTGAAGTGATGTATTAGTCTTATTAAGTCGCTTCTAATTTAGTCGTATTGTGTTATAAACGTTGATTATGAGCAACGTAAATAGTTCGTCCGACGCTGGAGGTGCGAACCATCAATAGTTAGTCGGAATCTGCAGTGAATTTTCAATCCGTAGTGAGGTCTTGATACAAAAGTCAGTTCGGGATCAGTTCGGCCAATTGAAGCAGGTTTGAATCTGTAGTTAGTGGTTCAGTCTTTGTTTGTAGTCAGTAATTAATTATGGACATATAATATATAGTAATGCATGTTTATAAAGGGCAAGAACTAGGTAACCCTGTTCTGAGGCCCTGTACAGTATTATTATCCCTGACTCGGACCTGTTTCCACCCAGCACACATCTCATCTCCCAAGGGAGCATACAACGCATGCTGCCATTAAAGGCGCAAAGCGTTACTCAAACACATAGCCATCACGTCCTGTCAGGTTCTCATTTTTAAGGATGAGTGAACCAGTCGCCACATGACAGGATTGCAGCTCACGGAGCCTCGAACCCGTGACCCTTCGGCTACGAGTCCTACGCTCTGACTAACTGCACCACCACGGATCTTCTGTCGGCGGTGACAGCTAGAGATGACCTCACACACTGTCACAATGAGAAGACATCTAACAACATAAGACTGTTGTTGTTGTTGCTGTTGTTGTAAAGATATATTAGCCTGTTCAATCAGTGATTATTAGGAAGCAAAACATAATCCACGATATTTAGCGAAATGTAAATAAATAACAGGTAATAAACGACATAACGGCACAAGACTAGCGTCGGTTATATAATGATAATATTAATATTGATGACACCCAGTGTCAATCAATGTTAAAAGCTGAAACAATACGCTCCAACAATTAATGTTTTCCAGATGATGGCACACACTATAAAAATAAAATGTCTCCCGATCGATGTGAAGACAATAACAAGAGATGCGGGTTACTCATCTCTGAGAAGATGCTTCATTAAACATATGTCTCTATATGTTATTATCTATTCACTGATGGGATGTTGTCTAATGTTTTGTTGACCTGCTGCTAAGACAATCGACTCACTGAGCTTGCTCCAAGTAATGATAATTATGAGAGACAGGATATGACCAAGTGACGGGAAGCGGAGAACGCCGGGTGTAACACAAACCTGGATGGCACTAAGCTGGCGTTCTGGATAAACACAGCGTACTGAGCAAAGCTAACCATGGATAGCAACTCGTGTGGGTGACTGAGTACATTGTACGTGATGAGAGTGGTGTGTACGCACCAGGAGCGTACTGAATGTACTGGCAACGGACCTATAATGTGTAACCGATACGCTATATACGAGGTGCAAACTCTGCGCACACAGAGTGTATTGTGCATACATACACATGCTGCACAGGAAATATGCATATGCTTATGCACAGGAAATAGATCATGTGTACAGGGAATAGACTGTATATTTTTGGAGTAGACTGTATGTATAGGGAGTAGACTGTATGTATAGGACGTACTTGGGCTGTACGTATAGCACAGGGTGTAATGTTACAGAGTACGATATGGCGAGTAAGTGTAGTGTGGCCATATACAACCAGATGGTGTCATTAGGATGGCCAGACGTCCGGCTTTGAGCCGGACTGTACGACTTTTGAGCCGGTCATACTCCATCCGGCCCCAGCTTAAGCCGGACCTGTTTTGATCTTCTCATATTGTAACAGGACCCTAATTTATCAGAAGAATGTCCAGCCATGTAGAGAAAACACTTAGCCAGCAAAATACTTCTGGAAATGGCAAGTAAAGGATAGAAATGCAAGAAATAAACAGTTCATGACAGGATATTTTTGTATTTTTTAAATAAGGACACTTTTAGCGCATCTGCTTCAATTAGGTTAAAATAAATATTATTATATATTTATTTTAATTCTGTTTAACAATAAAAGGTGTTTCTAAATACACTATGTGTATGTGCATATGGGCGTGTGCGCATATGTGTGGTAAGTTTGTAGCCTATGACCATGTCCTTAGCAGCTAAATAAATAAGAATTATTTCAAATTGGTAGAGGATAGATAGATAATAGATTGAGTGAGGGATAAAATTATAGAAATATATATATATATATATATATATATATATATATATATATATATATAGATAGATAGATAGATAGATAGATAGATAGATAGATAGATAGATAGATAGATAGATATGATAGATAGATAGATAGATAGATAGATAAAGAGAGAACGAGAGAGAGAGAGAGAGAGAGAGAGAGAGAGAGAGAGAGAGCTGCATACGTTATGTTTATGATGAAGAGAATGGTGGCAAAAGGTTATGAAATATGCTTAACTACAGTACACGATTCTTGATGGGAGAACACACCCTATCAGCCCAGAATTTAGGTCCCTGTTAGAATATACAGTCACCTACATCACCTACGTCATAATAAAAGGACGTGAAATAAATAAATTAACAATATAAGATAAAGGGGTCTAAAAAATCAAATTTAATATACGGTAAATATATATATATATAATAATAAAACTGGGCAGAACAAATTAAAATCCGGAATGATCCATTAATCAAATGAAGCTCACAAGATAATTCACCTTCATCAACCGTACACACAACATTGATATGCTAATAGGAAGTAAACAGTGATAACTCCGAACCCTATTCTTGCCGCGTTATTCTCAACGTATGTTACCAACAGATGTACATCTTTTTTTCTTCTTATTCTGTGGACGGTTTTATGAATATTAACTATCATTGATTATGGAGATGCGTCTGGACGTCAGGAAAAACTGCTGCATCTGACGGTGTGAACATCCTGATGGATATGTCTCCCGGTTTCTGGCTGGCGTTCATCCACAGATGGGGTTAACGGTGAGATAACAATGGAAAGCCTCGCGAGTCAATTGCCGTCCAAACGTGGCTTAAATGATCTACACCGGGCTCAGCCCGTACTGGACGCAATATGTTAATTAGGGTTCTGTTCTTGTTCCCGTTCATTCTAAACCTGTATTAATTGAGGGAGTACATGATTTATTTTTTCTTGCTGATTACGTCTTTGTGTAGTCACGAGGAGAAGAGGAAGCTTGTGTCCCGACAATGCTAGTGAACCATTCAAATTTATGATGGCTGAGGGGGAAGCCATATGTACTGGCAGAAAAAGTAATGTGGCAAACTGTGTCAAGACGACGAAACGCAGAGATGTGGAATACGGTGACCAAATAAATAGGTAAAAAATACAGAAAAATCAGGGCATAATATATTGGATAAGTATCAGATCAACAGGAAGAAGACAAAATACAATAAGACAACAAGGATCGAGGGAAACGAACAGGACAAAATACATCAGGACAATAAATATCAGAACAAAAGGAATAGGACAAAATACACTAAGACAACAAGTATCAGGTCACAGGGAAAAGGACAAAATATGCTAGGACAATAAATATCAGAAGAAAGGGAAAAGTTAAACAAGGACAATATTTATAAAGACAAAAAGATACCGGGACAGAATATGTCGTGATAATAACTATCAACAAGAATCAGGACAATGGTGATTGAAAATAAAAAAGATACCGGGACAATATGCGTCAGGACAGTGACTGTGGGAACAAAAGGTTCACAAGAAATAGGTTACAGTGAACAATGTTACAGCGACCAGTTCTGTTATAACAAAAACAAAAGAAACCAATCACAAAAAAGTAGAATATCGTAAGAGCCATAAAGCATCATCTTAATTACTCGGTGAGGACAATACTAAAAAATGACTCAATGTAGTCGGTAAGACATGAAATTCACGAAAACCAACATGCCAGCAGCCAGCGACTGGCGGCATAAAGGTAACAAGTATGGAATGGTAGTGTGCTGTTAGAAAAAAAAGGGGGGGGGACGACAACCTGAACCATCTTCACCAACATCTAAAGACTCTTCATCTACAGTCCGTGGACCACCAGGGAGTTCGTTCCGAGATATGGCCACGCCACTCGCATCAGCGGACACTAAGTGCTGATTATAATGGGACGTGATATTTATAGTTTTATACACGCTCTAAGAGCACTGTAACATTTCAACAACTGTGTGATGCAAACAGCATACTGGCATTGTTCTGTCCATTTTAAACCGGCATCCCACAAAGAGGGCGCCTCGCGTTGGATCGCAGATCACTACCACCCGAGTTCGAATTTCGGCGTGGGCATATCTGAAGGATTTTTGACTTCGCTTCGTTACATTTGGAAGTCGCTCGGCCCATTTAGCCTACCGTTTGCACAAAAGTGGCCGTAAACATCATTTATCATCACAGCATCCCATTAAGCATACAGCCGATGTACGAACCATACTTTTGCACGATTCACTGTTGAAAAAATCTAAATCGCGAACAACTTACAAGCCATCGGGGCCTCAACACCTGGTTAAATAACAAAGCATGAAATACACCTACTTCATTGTTATAGTTGGACGTATTATGGCTCTAATGATTGTTCATCCGAAGTCCCATAGCACGTGAAGGCCGCCTGATATAATGCCAGCGTAGCAGATAAAACCCACAAAATGTCAACAGTGTGAAATAAGAATGGTTTATTAGCCATCTAGGAATATCTCTAACGAGCACCTTCCTGACTGGGGACGATTACAGGTAACTACATCTAGACATTACCTGTCTTAAATGGGAACTCGGTCGTTGTCTTTTTTCTTTCAGCTACCCGTACGCTATAGACCGTCTGAATGAAATTGTCGTGACAGCATTTCCTCTGCTTATCATAATTCTCGAATTTTTGTCGGAACCTCTGCAGAAGCTACATTAAAAAGTCTTCATCTCGACGGCATAAATATGATATTTTTCAACACGTAACATGCAGGTCATTAACCCTCTTCGCCAAAAAACGCATTCCGTTCGCCCAGCGTAATGCTGATAATTATGCATAATGCCTCACCTAGGAGTACATCATGCTTAAACTGACACATAAAGCACTGGATTTATAAAAGTAGATTACTTGCAGTTCTGTCTATGAGGACAAATGGTAAGATCGATGGGATGTTCTGTTGTGTTTTGTCAATTATAAGCTTCTATAGCTAATTATCACAAATGATCTGCAATTAATTATCCAATCTGTTTAGCAATTTACATCGGGAATGACTCTCACCCCCCCTCTCTCTCTCAATATATATATATATATATATATATATATATATATATATACATACATACATATATATAGTCAGTATATTTTCAGCAGGAGAACACACATTATTGTCAGCAGTATTTTATGTACATTGTGTATTATCATTCATCAGGTTATATGCAATTTAAACAAGTGTGTGGGCGCGCGCGCACACACGCACACACAGAGAGAGGAGGGTGAGAGAGAGACTGGCAACCTGTGCGAGCAGTTACTAAAATAATTGGATCCGGGGTGAAGTTTCAGCTCCGTCCGCTGAACAGAAGCAACACGATGCTGTCACGATGAGAAGTTGTAGCCATCGATTGCGGGCTTAAGTTAAACAAAAGGCTTCGTTTAGAGAGCTAACTAACTGGCTGTTGTCGGAGCAGCGCTTTATGAATCCCGAAGGGGTTAACAGTACCGAGATGTTCTCATTAGTCACCGTAACCCCGGTATCAACCAGACTTGACTCACATCAGCAACGTAACAGTTGATAGATCGTGCCGCCGTATAGATAGCCGACGACCGATAGCTGGCTAGCTAGCTCTATCGGTTCCACACCTAGGATGGGTCGTATTAAAACGACAAAAATGGAGCCCCCCAGGAACTGCATTTTGTGGAGGTCGGACAAGATACGATGATCCACTAGATAATAATGGGGGGTTGGGGTTGGGAAGGTTGGTGCAGCATCATATGGAGACGCGTTTTACGATATACCCTTTAGACGATATGATATGACGCTACACGGGAACGTTTATTGCCAGCCGTGGACGGCGGTGTACAGGCGTTGTTTACTCTGCAATATTCATCAACTGTATAGCGTGGAAGTGGAAACAGCGGGGAGTACGAGAGGAGGGCCTACGATCCCGTAATCCGAGCACGTCAGCACCGACAACGAGTGTACATAAATAACGGGCGGATTCACTCCAGCATATTGCGCAACAACAACAACAATAACAACAACAACAACAACAACGAAGCCGAGACGACGACAACAAAGACAACATAAACCTCACCCTTTCTGGACAGACAGCTGAGGCAGCTGGTGCTCGTTCGATGATGTTTCGATGCTGGACAGTGCCTGGTCGTCGATCGGCAGTTGCCCATCAGATTATCCCTGTGAGGCCTGTACAGTTTTGCAGATTTCTCCTCATAGCATCGCTCCAATTTCTGCTCGCGTGTGATTTCCTCGCCGAGATGAGGCATTGGCGTGGACTGGCCGATGACGGGCAATCCGGGTGCGGTTCTCAAAAGGCATGACGATGTTGATGACGACGACGATACTCCAACTGATTTCACTACAGCATTACTGGCAGATGTTTCAACGATGGAGAGACCTTTAGCAGGTGTGCCTATGCCATTTGGTGTTAGCTCCGAGTGAGTCGCTGATGGCGAGGATGATTCAGCCGAGTCAGCCGGAGGATATGCTTTGGAGAGTAATTTTGAAGTGGCCATTTGAATGTTGACATCGCGGGATTTACTGCTCACTTGGATGGGACTTGGCATTGGAGAGCTGCTGTTGGCTGGATCGCGTTTGAGGGACAGCAGCTGTGGAGAAGCAGGCGATAATTCGTGATACATTTTGCAAAACTTGTAATTCACCGAGGACTGAGAATGGCCGTCTGGTTGTTCACTGGACTTGGTCACCGCTGTCTGTATGACATCAGGTTTCTGCGGAGCTTCCCAGCTCCTGTGTACTGGAGAGTTCTGACCATTGCTTGTCTCTTGCAGCGCCACCTTGTGTCTGGTCAACTTGCGTGGACTGTTACAGACATTTCCACAAACTACATCTTTCTTGCTGTTGTCACTCTTAATCTTGCCTTTGCCCTCTGATTTCTTTCCATTTGCCTTTTTCAGCTTCTTTAATTCAGCGGCTATCTTCTTTTGTTCTGCTGCCTTTTTCATCTCTGCTGCTTTCTTTTCCTTCTTTTCCTTGGCCTTCTCATCTTTCGACTTTTTGGGGCCTTTTGTTTTCTTTGGAGTCAAAGTGACCTCGACCTTTTCAATAACAGCTTCCATATTCGATGGCCCCTTAAATACGTTTATATCCAGAAACAACCCAAATCAGGTGCTGTAGAAACTCTCAATGTGGTATTAGAACAATCAGTCAAACAATCCTTCACGCATACGTATCCTTAATCACAGAGTTGCATTGTATGTGTGCATAATACACAAACGCGAGCTGATTGTTGGCTGTGGCATAATGCAGCCATCTTCAGAAATACAGGGCGCCAGAATCAGATATTTCAACCATATGAACACACGTAAGAAGAACATTACAAAGATCTATCAGAGGCATAGATCATTCAATGAAGGACTGCTGGTGACATCACATGCAGCGCAATCAATAAAAGCAGCAATTTCTTAACCTTGCTGTCTCAACTTTGTAAAATAATCCATATCGTCTGAATGTCAGGTGGTCGACATCCTTATCAGGTTTATGATGAAGCTGACAAAACCTATTGCAATCTATTCAGAAATCTATTAATCCACTTATCGCCTTGTTACAGGTGTACAGATTGGTGAGCATTCTGCAAGTTAATCGTTGTCATCCGCATATGACGTCCATTATGCCAACTAACACTGGCTACTTGCCCATTGACATTGATATAGCTCGTTGTCAATAACGGCACACATCAGCTAGCCGGAATATCCTGGACACGATTCAACATGATCCCATTTATAAACACAGCCTGAGTGAGATAGTACAACACTTGTGGGATCTGTGGGATGGCCTTCAGCTCTCGTGCTCTTGTTCATATCAGAATATTTATAGTTTGCTTCATTCTCTTCACACGATGATATGCACAATTTCTGGATACAAATTACAATATTCCAGTTCAGTACAGCATCAATGGATGGATGTACCCTAATATGAGTTACTGTTAAGTGTGTGTGTGTGTGTGTGTGTGTGTGTGTGTGTGTGTGTGTGTGTGTGTGTGTGTGTGTGTGTGTGTGTGTGTGTGTGTGTTATAAATATATAAGACACCAAACTATCTCATAAACTATTTAGCACCTACATAAATAACTTATAGCGATATTATCAACCAACTGATAAAGCATTTAAAATGTAGCCAACATTCTGCAATGGGACGCAAAATTGACAATAATGTTTTCACACACAGAGACCACACTGACAGCATGTAGGTACATGATACCTGACAGTTGGACAGTTTATATGAACAGATATTGTGTTGTACCATAAAAGTGTTATAATCTTTCTAATCAACATCTGAATAGTCATATTATGGTTTTGTGTTGTACGACACCTTAAAACGGTCATGGCAGAGTGAGTTATCGTTATAGGTGAAAACCTGTGGAAATGAGGGTATAAACATATGCCGATATGTTAAATGATATATTGGCTCATAATAAC
The DNA here is from genome assembly GCA_025642065.1 of Paralvinella palmiformis. Lineage (NCBI taxonomy): Eukaryota > Metazoa > Annelida > Polychaeta > Terebellida > Alvinellidae > Paralvinella > Paralvinella palmiformis. The sequence continues at coordinate 384,400 of JAODUP010000455.1, read as the reverse complement.
AGCTGCGTTAAGACGCCACCTGAGATATGCATCAAACAATGGTGGCCAATAACAGATCAGTTCTTGTATGAAATCACTTCGGGTGATCATAGGAGATGGTCCATAAAGCAAACCAAACCCGTTGTTAATGTATTGTTTTCCAATATGATTCCTAGCCGAAAAACAGAACCCACGATGCGATCAGATGCATCAATTCCTTAAGCCTGTTTTCCATAACACGCCAGCGAATTAAATCCACTACACGGGGTTAATGCGGCAGGAAGAAAAACACAGTCATCCACAAAGTGGCGAGATGAGAGGCTAAAAGGTTCATGCTTGTTGTCTCAGCGGTTCTGTTCTGACGAACGCTGACCAATTGGTGTCACTGCACAGAGGATCAACTGTCACCGAAGTACAATGTGCAATCTCATTCCGTGATGGCTTTCTCCTCGACAAACGATCAATTTACTAAATCATGACCCCCACCTTGGCACTTCCATGCATTTGGAAGAAGAAAGCTGCGAAGAAAACATTCGAACATGATGAACTATCCTCGCTCCGGACACAAATATCACTCCGTTGGATATGAACTCCAGAGAATTATTTTTGTTCTTCTTATAATGAGGAACGTGCAGCACACAAACAATGCGAGTAAGACGATTGGCACAAATGGTCACAGAAACAGCGACGACGCTTATCCACGGTCACATTAATATATAGCAGCAAATATTCAAATTTCTGTTCTTGCTACGTATTGAAAGGTAGCATTCTATAGTTCGAGCCTGCTCACGTCATAACCGATGTTTGAAGGGAGACACAAAATCTTAAGCTGAGTGTTATCTGACTTGGCAGATGAGAACACCCAGACGGAGCAATCCTTACAGTCGAATGGCACCGCCTTGTCTCGTCCAATGATAACCGACATCCGGGCATATCTGTTGATGGGCTGCGATCACTATCGTGGCATCAGCAGTTATCCGCGTTCATTGATCATCCACACACACACACACACACACACAGAGAGAGAGAGAGAGAGAGAGAGAGAGAGAGAGAGCACAATCGCTTACTTCGATATGTATCACGTGGCACCCGGATATGACATTACCACGACAAGTCGGTGTGGATCAGTGACAGCGCTTCCTAGTTGCGCAGCCGAATCCTCTTCTCTTCTACACAAGCCACGACGACGGAAGCCACCCGACTGCCACCACAGCGAGTGTAGTAGTGTACCTGGTCGAGAGCAAAGTATTAATCACACACGAGAATGGGCCACACTGTCTCGAATAATCTAGTCGTCCATTGTTTTAAATTCCAATCCATAAACTTGAGACGCATCAATCACCGCACATTTTCGTGTCCGCTGCGAGATCGTGTAGTTATTGCATTAATTATGGATACGGCGTAGTGATGTAAAAAGTGATTAACAGAACTAATTACCACTCTTGTGATGATCAATTCCAGATTTGATGTTTTGTAATTAAGCACGTAGGAAGTCGAAGAAAGTATCTCTGGCGTCATTAACCAGCTTGGTGGCCAATCGGCGGTCTCCGTTCGGCGTCCGTCGCGACCGCTATCGGACATATTTAAACCGGATGGAGATCATCGCCGCCATGTTGTCCGCGAATTAACGGATTAGCTACTGATCGTGTCAGGATCCAAAATAAATAATTCACTACGGACAATAAAAAATTGTGAAAGCAGCGCGTGTGCACACACACACACACGCACGCACACACATACGTATATATATACACATACACACAGGCGCGCGCACACGCACACACGAACACACGCCTTATGTATACAAACACACTCACCCAGTAGGCCAAGGCAAACACGGTACGATCCAACTTCACACGGAGGCACAGTGCCCAGTCTGAAGGTACACTTGTTGCTGAATACAGAGTGGACACTCAGACAGTGTCATGACACTGTCTCATAATCAATACGATGAAGGTGGCAGAGAGACAGCCAGCATCTGATGCAGGATGATAAACACCGGCATCTTGACATAATACCTATACAGAACAAGACGAAGCCAGGCACAGATTTCTTATCCAATCATTCATTCCACTCTCACGGCGATACGAGGTTAACGTCATCTCTCCAGTGAAACAACGATGCCACCCATCCCTGTGACAGATTGCTTTGACACAACGCCGTGACCTATCCCTGTGACACGTCAATGGCACGGCGAGCTAATGGCATCCAGTCAGTCTTACAAAGACTACACGGAGCTCAGCTGACGAAACATCGGTTAAAGGGAGATGAGTAAATACTTGACATAAACGTGCCAGTCATATGGCGAATGCTCCGCGTGGGAACTTCTGGTGAGTGGTGATATGCCAAAATTTGCCTCAAACAACAAACAAACCATCTCTCTCTCTTTCTCTCCCTCCCTCCCTCATCTATAAAAACACGATGACCGCCTATATGCTATCGTAATACAATTCCGGTATAAATCATACGGCACCTGAAATAGCTCGGTAATTAGTAGTTTGCGGGTCAACCCGAACCAGATCCGGTTCCTCATCACGCAAACTAATCGACGTCCCAATCAGATGTCCAGTTATCGGCTCGGCTTACTCCATCCTTAACTTTCCATCAGAGACGCGGCGCTGATTGAGGAGTGCCGCGATGAGGCAGCCAGCCACCAGTCCACTCAATCGGCCATCCGTCATATGAGGACGGCCAACTGGCTCCGGGTTGGCTGGGTCATCGGTATGAGGTAGCGGGCGGCCATTAAGGCCAGAACACCCAGTAGTAGTAACAGCCTGGATACGAGGGGGTGATGTATTGACGGCCCACCGATTCCCGCCCGCTCGTTGGGAAGGGGGGAGGGTGAGGGGGTGTTTGGATGCTAAAAAACGAAGAATCGCCAACTCGCCTCGTCTGAGTGGGGCTTACCCCTTCAGAGTTACGCTAAATGTCATTGATTTAAGGCCGAGCCATAGGAATGGGCCAGCGGCTCGGCAGCGGCGTTGCGCCGTCGAGCAGCGCGCGGTAGGAAAGACGAAAGACTTTTACGTCCTCCATTCAATACGCCGGTACATTACGCAACCCGTACATTAATGTTAGAAATAATTTGTTGCATCAGCATGGTAACCGACGTAAGTGATTTGCACGTTACACGGTATTAATTCGTCCGCGGCGCGGAAGAGATTAGTAATAAAGCATCGTTAAGGCACCGCCGCGAATCCATATCGGTCTCCACGGTAATGGATGAGAAGGGAAATCTTCCTTTATTAGATAATGATCAGTTCGCCAGAAGACGAGACACCGTTCAGCGACGATCGTACGAAGCCCGCCGACGGACCGCTGATAAACGTCGTGTAGGCTCGGACGAAGATTGTCGCACTAACGTGTTGAAATAATGAAATTTTAAATAATTTAACTTTATGGGATGGAAATATTTCGGTGAGTTTAGACTGCGGTGAAAAGTACATTTTACAATTTAAGTCTCCCTAGATTCTGATATTTAGTAGCTGCAGTTGCTCGGCCGTAGTTAATGTCTTCATATAAAGCCATCAGTGAGAAAATACCACCGGTTCACCTCCGTGTTACATACTTCGTGTATTAGTTGATACGTCACGGCGATAATGTCGCTTATGCACACACATACACACACACGAAGAGAGAAGGAGAGAGGGGGCGTAATTTTCGGACAGAGAGATAGATAGAGAGATAGAGATAGAGAGCAAAGAGGATCAATGGACAAAGAAGACATTTAAACCTACAGTCAGAAGACAAACGATGCAAGCTTCCGGAACAAAAACAGGATTAAGCTGACAAATCTCCATCTGTCACTTTATCTAAGTCTCCGAGCTCTGTTCATCTGAGCGCAATATATCATCTGTCTTGCTTACACAAGCACAAAGCTCTCCGGTCAGTATTCTAATTTCCTGGACACGAATCCAGTCAACAAAGGACGCGAACCAGACACGGCCAATGTTTGCCTTTTCACTTCGTATTGACCGCTCCGAGAAATAAATCCCGAAACCTGGAAATGTCATGCGTCTGTAACATTCCGGCGACCACTGGCGATCAATTTATTGTTCTACAAGCTCGAACGGCAATGCCATAACACAGGCTAGCCATACGGCCCGGAGGGAAGGTTCGGCACGAACAAGTGCCATTATCCAAACAAACAAAATATCATTAACAATAACAGATGGCGCCACCACTTAATGGCAGCCTCCCTCTGACTACAACTTTTGTGCAAAAGGTGACGTGGGATAGCCAAAGAGTGACTCCCACCAGTCAGTGATTTTGTTAGAAGCCGGGACCAGGGAGATTTGACCCGCCGACTACTTTCGTTTCCAATGCCTTTTGTGCCTACCAATATCTGACCCCGGTATTTTTTTATTGGATCGCCCTACTTTATTTCTTAGCAAAACAACTGCTGGTACATAGATTAGCAATTAGAATCATACATGAAACAGAGCGGAAATGCTGCAACTACAACAAGAATTTGGTTAATGAAAAGGAAAACGCTCATAACCCCAGGTTAAAAGATGAATCCCCAATAAGGATCGAGCACATTTTAAAGTAAGAAATATCAATTCTGGTAAACGAATGATGCAATGGATAATGTTCGCGTGACTAACCTGGAAAGACAAATTCTAAATGTATAAGCACAAAACATTTATAAGAATGATGTGCCATACAATACTACGCTATAGAGTCAAAGGTTAATTGGCTCAATTACTATGTAAATATTGCTGTTTTACGGCCACTATTGTGCACAAGGTAGACCAAATGGGCCGAACGACCATCAGAGGTAATGAGGCGAAGTGAAAGATGAAACACCCTTCTGACATAGCCCGGCCGGGGTTTGAACCCAGGTGCTATAGATCTGTGGCCAACCGCGCTAGCTGTTAGGCCATGGAAGCGCCCTCGGTCAATTACTATGTAAATATCGTGTATGGACGTTATTATAATTTTTGAGTATACGGCACTTATTCATAAATAATTAAGTTTGATGATTCTAGTCGCACCCAGGGGCGCCTCAGTGGTCTAGTTGGTAGCGCGTTGGATCACAGATCACTACCAATTGAGTTCGAATCTCTGCGTCAGCATATATGAAGGGTGTTTCATCTTTCACCTCGCTTCATTACTTTTGGAGATCGCTCGGCCCATTAAGCCTACCTTGTTCCAAAAGTGGCCCTAAAACATCAATCATCATCATCATCATCATCTAGATAAATAAATCCTGTTTGCATTTTACTGTTACATAATTAACATTCAGCCACACAGAAAAGGGTTTAAATATTTCACAATGAAGACAGTGTTTATTTACCTATTAATTATGTATCATCAAAGGGCACACACACACACACACACCTGACGACTATAGCCGACTGAACTCGTCAGCGAGTTAGCACACTGCGCGTAGCAACAGCTATATAGGCCGAGAGAGAGAGAGAGAGAGAGAGAGAGAGAACTTAACACAGTAATCCCCGGTGGCCGTCTTAAAGCGGCCTAAAGAATACAAACGAAGCTAATTAATACATTTGGTATAGATGTAGCACTAGATTACACGCCGGCTGTACAGTAACAGGAACGTAAATTGCTTGATCTGCCGGCCGTCAATTTATCATCGGCGTTATCTTCACCAAAAACTACCGACCGTGAATACAAACGTCCCATCGTCGGTGTCCCCCACAGAAACACCACCATCGAAAGGACCGAGTTCGGAGCCCCTTATGTAACGCGTGGTATACGTTTCTCGCCGTATTGCCGCGATCAGAGACCGGGAGGGGGGGAGGACGGCGAGGGTGTGAATTCGATTCCGTGAGAACCATCTATCGGCATAGATCTTCGAACATATTTAATCTCCATTCACGGAGAACGTTCAGGTCGGGCCTGATGGCACGAGAACTTCCCCACGACTTGGTAAAACTGCACCATGCACCATGGCGGCGGCGGCATTAATCACGCGGCTTTTCTTAGCTTCCGCCCCAAGTCGGCGAAATTGTTCTGCCGCATTCAGCCGGTGATTACAGACAATGAGGCTATGAATGATCGGTGGCTAGCAGTACAGGTTTGTCCGATTTCGCTCGTGAAATGTCATAATTTGGGAAGATTACTTCAGACGAAATTTTGGCACGTCTGAGAAACAGACATGAAGCGTTTTTAGCCATTTCTCGTTGGCTGACGTAATTAGATTTGAAACGAAGAGAGGGGGGACCCACATATCTGAATGACGACGTGAATAAGAATGGATTATTTGTGAGATGGTTGTCAATTGTTGTTATTGTAATAATTGCGCTGTTGTCATCTCCTGTAATCAGTGTAGTGACGATTGTGGTGATGCTGGCCGTTGTGAATGATATGGTCGAAATAAAGCTGACCACGCCACGTATGGCTCAAGCGCTGCTGATCACACTAACTGTGGTCCCAGTACCCCTGATCATGCTAGACTTTCTCAATGGCGCCTCCGTAAACCACAGAATACTACCACCCCTTTTCGAATCCCGGCGTGGGCATATCTGAAGGGTGTTTCATCTTTGACTTTGGTTCATTACCTTTGGAGCTCGCTCGAGCCATTTAGCCTACCAAGTGCACAAAAGTGGCCGTAAAACATCAATCATCATCATCATCATCATCACCTACTACGTTCAAAGAGTTCCTAATCATGCAAGTTATTGTCCAGGTGATGTTGATCAAGCCAGGTACGGTACATAACGCTGACTCAAAAGTTATGGTCGCGATTGACTCTTCGGACTTATAAGACACCTCGCCGCAGATGTTAAATATGGCGACTAGAGATAAGATGCCCCTGATCATATTATCTAGATGTTAGCCATGGTTCAAGTGCTGCTGATCATGCCAATATTATTACGGCAGCATATATTCATAGAATGCCATATAAATGCTTGGTGCTGGCAATGGGGTAGGCACAAAAGGCATTGGAAACGAAAGTAGTCGGCGGGTCTAATCACCCTGGTCCCGGCTTCTAACAAAATCACTGACTGGTGGGAGTCACTCTTTGGCTATCCCACCCCACCTTCTTGCACAAAAGTTGTAGTCAGAGGGAGACATTTACGATGATGGTATTATAGTTATTATAATCGTGCCACAGTGAAGGTAGTTGTGACACAATGCCAGAAGAGAAGGGTTACTGTGACCACAGAGCATTAGCTGAGTAGCAAGGATGTCGTCGTTTCTAAAGTGTCGTAATGCAGGCTACTTGGATTATACAAACATTGGAAATTATATTTGTTTCTTACTGATTCACTAAGAATGGATTATAATTACAAATTCCGGTGGGAACGCGTTTATTCGACAGATACAAAACAGTGATAACATAGCGGCTTCATTCCATCCCATCCATCCATCCATCAGCCAGCCAGCCAGCCAGCCAACCATCCAGCCAGCCATTCTGAGGACATAAACGTGATTTGTGTGTCAACAGAGAATCTGATCTAATTATGTCTAACACGATGTATGTCAATATATACCTAGGCACCCCATATTACACTGCACCGTGGTATTAAAACTATTAAACAGTACAGTTGACATAAGATTAAACCGCTGAATTAACTATATAGTCAATGGAAGATACCCTTCATATCAATAACAACGAGTAGACCCCATCCGTTGCGCTTCGTATAGTTGGAAAATATTAATTATCCCGTAAAATATGTTTGGGAAATGTTAATCCATCTAACTCTGGCCAAGACTAGTCCGGAATTCAGACAGGCGGATGTTTTGTTTCCATGTGTGAGTGTAGAGCGGACGGCACAGAGGACAGCGACAAGCCGGAGATGATTTCTCCAGGGGACTCATCGCCTAGATTATTGTCGCATCAATTTATTTGATGTTTTCACAACAAGCACAAGCCATATTAGCCGGTCTGCCGACGCGTTGGCTGTTTATTATCATCATCAGAAGGTGTCTACAAATGCCGATTAATCAGCCGAAACAACAAAACAAAGTTCCGCAATATCATCATTAATATGGCCATTGTTGGCTGCACGGAGAACGACCAAATATACACTCCGAAGTAACGTGATGTGTTCCACAGCACGACTTCCGGTCACATGATTTTGGCTTCCATACAATCAGTGCTGACCAAGGTCTAAGGAGGAGGCTGCTGATTAATCGACAGTTGCACTTAATTGTTAGAAAAGATAACAATGTAAATAAGCCATTGTTAATGGCGATATTATTTACGGTAATATGTCCACCAGACATTAAAGTAAAGATAACAACAAATATAACCAGCATTTAGTTAGACTGAAATACCAAATATATATATATATTTGTTGTTTACAGAACAGCGCCGCCATCGATAACAATTTGACGTGCTTTTATAACAATAGATAGTTCGTGAGTTCGTGTTAAATTTCACCCATACCAAGTATGTTCATAGTCGGTGAATAAAGTATTACATTTTGATGAGGATGTTCATAGTTACCGAAAAAATACGTAAATATTTATTACAAGTCCCTAGACTGATTAGCATATTCATGGGTCTGTATGAACACACAATCTTTGCCGAACGTGATATCACTTATGGAAAAGCATCCACACGCTGTCTTTAAGTCTCTCTGTGTGCGTGCGTGCGTGCGTGTGTGTGTCTCACACTCACATTGCTGGTTTTATATGTGCTTTATTGAAAAACGGTTTCTTTTAGTTAATGACAAGCCATTGTCACCCCTACACTAATGTTTTATTCATCTGACATGAGATTTATTAAGGTACTGTCATACGTAAGGGATTTCCATTCAGCTTTAATGTGCATATAAACATGATATGGTGCCCTCCAATCAGACTAGCCGTGTATTCCAATGGTGCAGTAGTTATAACGCTGAATGTCAACCTCTAGGTGGGAGGGTTCCAAACCATGGTTCATACAATATGTGCTTGTGTTTCCCTTTGGAGTAGCCCCATAGCCATATGTCCCAGGTGTGACCAGGGTCGGGGTAAACACCCAAAATCAAGTCAAGCCAATCAGAAAATGGGCTAACTTTGATCAGTTGGTGAAAACAACCATTTCACTGGTTCAGTGAAAAATGTCATACCTGAAAGCGTGGATTCTCGTAAATACAGTTCTATACATCGCAAATGGCTTATAAAACATTTTATGTATATTGTTTGCGTGTGCCTATTTTTTAAGCACCTATGAACAGTCATGCTAAAGCGTGGAACTGGTGTGGCTTGAAATCGAACGTTTTACTGTGCAGAACTTGAGGGGAGGGGGAAAGACCAGCGTACACCATACCTAATGTAATAGAACCCAGCATACCAGCTGTACATAAATAAGGTTACGAACACTCAGCGACGACGGTCAATGTTAGACAGTAAGAAATGGACAGACTAAACTAAACACATCATGTTATAAACGACGTCCTGCCTCTAAAAATCAATGACGGCCATCCTAGCATTAAGCAAACTAAACTGACTATAGCGGACACACATTCAGATGTCATGGTTAGGCCGTGAGCACATCTGACAATTTACAACAGCCATTGTATATAGGGTGTGCCTTCATGACCTAACTGGTAGCGTGGTTGGCCTCAGAACTATAGGACCTGGGTTCAAACCCCGGCCGGGCTATATATGACGGGTGTTTCATCTTTCACTTCGCCATATTACCTTTCGAGGTCGCTCGGGCCCATTTAGCCTACCATATGCACAACAGTAGGCTTACAATCTTACAACCAATGTATACGTGCGTGCCTGTGCGTCTGTGTGTGTGCGTGCGTGCGAAGCTGGGTGACAATTTATGTTTTATTTATTATTTAATGGTACTGAATAGTACGAAATATGACAAAACATCATAATCTTACTACAATGTGTGTACAGGTGTAAATATTCTCATGGGTAAATAATTGACGGTTATTGCCTAGAGAACACGGGCTAAATCTATGACGGGTGATTTGCTATTTATTGTCATGACATGTGGGAAGGGCCGTAAAGTTTTATGTGTTGTAAATGTTTAGTTTATTGTTCTGTTTTGTGGGATCCCCTGTACCTGACCAGCCACCATATAGATGTAACCATCTTTGTTATGGACACGAAAAGCATCGAACACGACCCCCCCCCTTGTCAGTACTAAGTAATCCTTTGAATGTTTTCGGATGATTTCTGTCAGTGAAGCACAGAAGAGCAATGGACATGCAAATATTGTGACTATCATACACGACGACGACACCAAAGCACTACTGCCAAATAAATGCCTTATTAATTTATGTTACTTGGTTATATCTTAGAAAACTACATTCATTTTTCACACTATCCCCCTCACGTTGTCTTTCTATTTGCCTTACAATGTTATTACGCCAATTCACTAGTTTGAAGTGAAATAAATTTGAAGAACCATAAAGAATTATAATCGTTAATCAGCTAATATATGTACGGTGCCAACACAGTGATTACCATAACGTGTTCGTTTTGTTAAAATGATTATGTCTGACGAAACGCAGCCAAAGCTCATATATGTTATTGGATATAATGAGCTTGTCATCTGTAAGGAAGTGGTGCAGTCTATTAGCAGCAACCAATGAGAATACGAGTATTAAGACAACTGTCAGTAGTCTGATTAACAAGCCATCATTATTAGATGTCACCAAAGACTATTTATAACAAGACGTGTTACTTCGCGTTTTAACATGGGACGCCATTTTGAATTCATGGAGCGCCAGGGCACTAGCGACCGGAGGTAGATTGTCACGGACAGCTCCCTTCGTTAACATGGCACCTAATGGCACTGTTTCATTCTGCGCCGCTTTCGGCTGCAGTAACAGAAAAAGTATGCACAAATAAAGACATCCCCGAAAGGAAATGAAAGCTAGTGTAAAAATCTGATATGATCTGGCTTTTTTTTTTAAATAAACTTAATAAGGGATATTTAAAAAAATAAGCATAACGATTTGAAGTAGACACGACCCTATTTGACATGACCCATTCAGTAGGCCCAAGCAGGATCTATCTAGATCTATATTTGTTTCAGACAAAAACTGATTAAATTTTATTGAACAATATCAACCTATTAATCACAAAATGGGTATGTAAGATATACATAGGCTTGTACTGGAGCCACTGAAGATGTTATGGGTGGGAGGTATATTTTACTTTATTATTGTTAATAATATAATTGGACTTCTAAAATTACTATAATCAGATAATTTTTCCCTAATTACAATAATTATAAGTAGCTGAGTAGTTACATGATCACTTGCATCCATATTTATTTTTAAATGTAATTAACTGGTACTTATTGATATATATAAGGACTTCAATTTAGAATTTAAATATTATGAAATTAATGATTAAATACCTCAACTAGTGGTAGAAAGATTCATTTTGTTATTTTTTCTATTGACAGAAGTAAAAGATGGGTTAGTAATTGTTGTCGTTCAGATATATGATGAGGAAAGATTTAAATTACTTGAATACTAATTGTAGAATGTATATGATATGCATTTCACTGAAACGGAATTCATGAACCAGACAACTTATCTAGAATACTATTCCAACTATTTTTGATGTACCAAATCCACCGCATGCATCCACTGAAATCAAAGAGGAAGGTATTAACAGATAGAAGACCTATACAGGAGACAGGGCCAGCTGTGATGGTAATTAATATTTATAACTATTAATGGTGAAAATTGGTATTATAAAATTAATTAAATAAGAAACAAGGCATCAAACCCATGAAATTTTGTCAGCCCATTTCATATCTTAATACAAAAAAGGATTACCAGCACCTGAATTAGTACTTGAATGTTCAGCTCATGTGCTTTAATTGGTATACTTCTCTTCATAACTTAAATGCATATCAAATCAAATTCTTTAGCCAACTTGAAAAAAAAGGAAAACGATGTGTATGCATTTGGTTCAAGTCATTATTTTACAAGGTATTGTTCTGTTTCAGTCCTTGAAGTTCTATGATGATGAGATACCATGTAAACAGGGCAATCTCTTGGTTACAGATTTACTGGTGTTATCTGTTACAGTAGTCAATGCATGTGTCTATTACATCTCTTGGTATATTCTGTCTAACTTTACAGTTCACTGATCTGGACTAAATGTCATATTTTTGTAGTAATGGTTGTTTAGAGCTGGAAACAATTTGGGTTATTCTGTCCATTTGATAACAGTTAAATGACTGATTGTAACTATAGATGAACCCGTGGCACAAGAGATTTGATGCCGCTTATTGCATGAAAGTACTAATTTCTCTATCTCTAACATGTTAACGCAAACATAAACATTGTTAATATTCCATGTATATTCTTTGTTCTCAGCTGGGCAGGCCTATATTGCATGGTCTATATTATTGAGGTGTAGACTTTAAATGAACTTATAATTTTTTAAGTTAATATATGATAAACGGACATGATGAATATATGGTGAATTGTGTTATGGGAGCGTAATAATAGCTGTATATATCATTATATGTATATATCCAAATAAATAAAAATGTATGGACTATGATAAACTGGCATGATGAAAGTATGTTTGTATGCATTTACCTCATATATACCTAATTGTTTTCATTAAAACAAATTACGCCTTCCACACACAAAGCTGTGAAATAACATAACCCACGTTCAATTATTTTCTGATCAGCTGTCAAGTGATCGCAAATTGTAGGCTATGAATTAATTAAGTGACTGGGCTGTGAAATCACTTAATTATTTATTTAGTTTCAGAGCTTCGTTGCACAATTAAAATGTTAATTAATAAAAGAGTATGTGATCATGTAACATATAGTACTAGTATTGGCAATTCATTTCAACCATGCGCACACATGTACACGATCACATGTGGACAACCAGAGAGCTTTTGTTTATGTAAGAAATACCTCCGATCGCTGGAGGCGCACTGGTTCAAAATTCAACATGGCGCGGCAAGAGTAACACCTCTATATTTAATCTCCCTGATGTCACCATACCATACATACCTTGTTATTATTCTTATAATTATTCAATGGCCAGCAACTGATCTTTGTCATAATTATAAAGATTTATGACAGTATTTAATACTAAATTTTTGTATGAGAAGAATGAAAAAAGGAAAATATGTTTAAACTTATATCCCTATTTGCCAAACACAAATAAAAGTCTTTACCGAAATAATTAGATATAGTGATTTATGTTAATAAAAGCAAATACTATTCATCTTAATTTTACCCCCAAAAAAGCTTCATAGTAAAATCATTTTACATGAGCCACCTCATTCACTGTTATTTCGGAGTAAATCAGCAAAACTCGACCATGTTTATAGCTGGGACGTTGAATATTGTGAAAAATTCAACAGAAGCTGTTTAAATAAAAAAAAGGTATTATTCACTTTGTTTGACACATAACAGATCCCATCTATCATGGAGACTAAATGATCAGTTTGCTTCAACACATCTCAAATCAGCTGCTTTACACTCATACACAGCTACTCATTCTGGTGACTGATTACAAAACAGATATTTTTGGCAGTTCTAATTACCACCTCAGTCGAAGTATTAACCATGAACTAATTCTTCGCTGTGAGTCAAAGATCTGACGGTTCTTATGATGTTTGTCAGCAAACAGTACCTCAACTGAAGTCAATGTTTGTACAGACACAAACTAGACTACGTACGTATAATATATTATTATTTGGAATGCAACTGTTTAATCTACTTGTCTACCATTCCAAGCAGAAATGTCACTAGAGGATGTGGGGCCCACTTTGAAGATGATATATATATATATATATATATATATGCAAGCGAGCGTGCGCGTGTGTGTGTTTGTCGCAGGACTTAGCTCAGTGCTAAGCCCTGGTAGGGCTCAACTGATCAGGCTCAGGCAATCATCCAGTTAATTCCAGTCACATTCTCATTCTGCAGATATTAAGTACAAATGGAGTTTCTGTTGACACGACAGACATTTACAGTATTGCCATGATAAATTTACGTTATGATGTTTCATGCAGTGTCTGCTATAGACTTAATCAAAACAATTGGAATGTAGTGGTGTGACAAGCCAAAAAAATACTCCTTCATAGATTGCCATTGATTAAAACAGCTAGCTTGTATAGCATATTTTAAGTGCAATTTCAGATTTATGAGGCGATGTTTTCGAGACCTGAACCCATTATAACAAGACTTCAGTTATCACACATGCTGTTGTTATTTTCTTCAGAATAACGTATTCTAACAAGACATTAACACTAATAATGACAACGGTAATAAAGCTTCTAATACAGCCAGGTTCTGCAAATAGTGGAATTGTCCTGTATACCACAGAAGCACATTTAATGCGAGGCGCTTGATCTTGGTTATATGGACTGATGATATTACATTTCGGTGATTTTCCTCAGTAAGTACCTTGAAAATACGAGCACGTTATAGGCTCTTTACCACTCATGAAAACTCGAACAAACAAAACTTTAACACCTTGTATTTGTCAGAATCAAAAACATTACAAACAATCACTTATTGTCCAGTTTGTGATGTAACTGATGTACTTCAGAGTGGCGAATATTTAATCGGAGGGAGGGGTGTTTGCATATTAGAAGGGGAAAAAAACTTTATGTGGATGGTTCACCAGTTCATGTGGCGGCTGATAGCCTAACCAGTGGCATCCAATCTCACCTGACTCTGACCATAAAATAACTCTGTATCAAATGACTCTTCCTCCAAAAAAAGCTTAGCCTGGACCAGCTATTTTATTCATACCAAGTTTATATCATAATAAGGTCACATAATAGAACTCAACAATAAACAGCCTTATTAGCCGCATTGCTACAATTCATAATTCTAATTTGATTTAAATGATTGTATTGATTTGTCAACATGAACCTACACCAATGTTGATTGTTGTGGAGGTTCTTATGTCGTCAAATGGAGAAAATATGTGAGGAAATAGCACGGTAAAAATCTGATTATGCAATCCCCCTCAACCATCAACACTCATAGAACCATCACATGAAGACAACCTTTGATCTGCATAGTCCACTTATAATATGGCATATGATTCTGAGACACCGGGTTATAGTGGAGTCAGACTGTACACTTATGGGGACATGGGGTCACAGAGAGAAAACGTTTACTTCATAGTTAAGTATGGACAATTCAACTATCAAATTGCTTTCAGAAACAAATCATTGTGTTAAACATTTTCAGAAAAATACTTGAAACAATTTTGTTAAAGGACTTATAATGTATTTGAGACTGTCTAAAAATCAAATACTTTGTAGAAGTATTTAAATACATGAACTTTTAATTTTTGAAAGCTCAAATACAAAACAAAATTTAAATACATTCAAATACAAATGCATTTGACCTAATTTTTAGAAAGAATTTATAATAATAATAGCCGACATGGCAGTTTTTACGTGGCTGGCAACCTCAAATGGGAGAGACGCAAATGGTCTGTAATTTATAGCTTCCTCACGGAGACTAATTCAAAATAAATTCAGAATATATGGGATGTTCAGTGGAGAAAACCTTGCCAGTTGCCTGGCTGGATGAAAAACTCCCCCTACTATAGTGCCACTGCCGAGATTCGAACCTGTGACATCTCACAAAGAAATTGACCATAGTCATAGATAATTAGTCTCATGTTCTACTCATGAGGCCAAAGAGGCAGTATGATAATGGCAGTACCCTAGTCACCTCTTTCTAATAAGCCACCATCTGCAAAGCTGTCTTATCTCAGTTACTGTATGTATCAAATTTATATTTTTTATTCCAAATTAGGAGTTCATAAGGTAGAAAGTTAGCAAAATCATATACATACGGGAAACAAATATAACTCAAACTGTTGCTATCTGACACATATTAAGATTGTCTGCCAGTAAACATGTTCTATGTCTGCATTTACTCTGGTATTAGCAGTGCTGAATATTATATAAGGAAATTAGTTAACCTGTAACATAAATGTATGCAAGCAAACCAGCAGTGATTAAAAAAAGGTTTGTGGCATAATTTATTTTAATGAAAACTAAAAACTAAAGTCATATTGCACAATATAAACTGTATTCCTAGGGATGAAAACATAACCCAGAAACCTAAACCATAAATAAGAGTTTCATGTATCGCAGATTAATCACACCTGTCACAACATACTTAAACTTATTTTTATTAAGATAAAGGTATATATGGCACTCCATCCTTTACAAAGCATATGCATGCTAGTAGCTAAATCATTTACATTTCATTCCCAAAGTGTCAATAGAAAATTTGATGAATAATGAAGAACATCTTGACATTTTAGTATACATGTATGTATGGTTTATCCTTTCAAGCATCATAAGGTAACCAGAGCATCATGACATTTTAACAACATAGGACTGTACAGCGGAAGAAGACAACAATGGAAACAAGAAGAGAAATCCTTCAAACAATCTAAAAAAATCCAGCTTGTGAAGCATAACGTATTTGATGCATTATGATAATAATAATAATATCATAAAGGTTTACTTTATGACTGAAAATACCAGCTACCAAGGATACTGGCAATATAATGATCATATTACGGTAATCATAAATACCATAATGTGATTTTTAACAAGATATATTTGAACCTAGCCGAACTTTCAAAGATATAAACACAATATTACTGTTGAACTTCAGTGTCGGCATCAAGAGCGCAAACATCTGGGCTGTTTCTTAACATAATTTTTTTAAATAATATGGTAGGGAGTAGGACTGGTAAACAATAGGTTAGCATAAAAGCTTTTTATTAGCTGTAAGAATTTTCCTAATCAGTTTATTAATATCAAAGATTTATTTGATCACCCATGAATCATAGTCCTAGCTTTTATACTAGCGACCAAACGCATACCAACAGTTGAAAGAATAAACTAATGTCCTAATGCTATTTATTTTGTCATGACATATATTAGCATAAGTAAGTTTCTTTCAGGGTCCATCAAAAAATGATGGTTGTGTAGTGTACACAGAAAAGGTAAATAATGATCAATACTCACATGAGTAGATTAAATAAGGTGATGTGATTTCCAAAGTCATTGTCACAGAAGATGTCCAGTTAATGATTCCATTAATCAAATAGCATGAAGAGATATAACATAAACAAATTACACTGTATTAATGGCAGTTGGTCCATCACTGTCTGAAATGATAATAAGTAGTACACATGTAGAAACTGCTTGAAATATCACATGCTTAGAGTGTGTGTGTGTTTGTGTGTTTTAGGATACATATAAAGAGGCAACAGGCACAGAGCATCAACATATCTAAACATCCTCCTCCATAAATCTAAACACAACTATACATACATTAATCTAAAAATAAAATTTTCCATACCATATGTATGTATGTGTGTACATACAGAGATGGCATCAACTCAGCTTCAGAAAAGAACAACTTTATTACACCGTTAATAGAACCACATATAAGTTATATATTATTAGCAATAATTATTTACAAAAATCTGTAATGACACATCATTCTTATAATATGTATTGTGACAGTGTAACAAAATTATAAATATTAGTAAATAAGAACTGCTAGGTCAATACTGGAATAGATTTGTTGAAGTAAAGATTGTCATGATATTGTGTAACTTTAACATATATCATTTATTTATTAATACTATAGTTATTTTTATTTGCTTATTAACACTTCTGAAATATCACTTTAGCTAGTACTAAAGGGGTGCTTACAACTAATGTAACAATTATATAAACTCCACTCTAATATCAAACCATAACATATTTTGAAAAATCTGGTTGCCATGTGTTGAATCAGTGAAAGTATAAAGTACACATCTGACAAATATATTGGTGTTCAAAGTACAGCACTTCTACAGTTACTAATATTCATAGGTTTAATTTTAGATTATCAGAATTACTGAAATGACTACAACACTAAATCCATCCCTAGCATATTGTTCAATAATTAATAAAAATTTGCCGAATATATATTAACAAATATCATATAAAGTATTTAGTTTTGCACTATAATTATATATATTAAAAGTATCCTGATTTTATACAGTTTAGTATTAAATGAAATAATCATTAAAATATATATTTAATATTCATTACACGTATATTTAAACAGTAATGATTATCTTCAATCTATATATCTTATTTCCTCTAAAAGGAATGTTCTTTGATTAGGTTATTTTAAAAATGACTAATTCCATTCCTCCCTCCCCCGAAAGAAACAGAAAATAAAAGGACTCCTTTTACAAGTTGTAGACTTTTTGTTAACAATAACAATCTAGATTATAACAACCGTTATGATTTGATAAACTTTTAATGATTCGTTGCCATCGGCATTTTTCTTGTTAAAAATTATCGCAATAGATCTCTAGATACAGCATCATGATGGTGTGAAACGAAGAAAAAAACGAACACCGTGACACGGATGATTACGGGTCTTCTAGAAAAAACTAAACTTTTGAAGATAACAAGCAGTGAAACACTTCGCCAGCAGTGTAGATCAATAAACTGAAACATGTAATAAACACTGGCCACGTTGTGGTTGAGTAATCTGAGTGAACTCAGATTATCACTGAGTGTTGTCTTTATAAACAGACTGTTATATATACCTGTAATAGCTCGTTTCCGCATTCTGGAAGAAATATTAGAACAAGAACAGGTCATCCGAGTTCACATACGCTGTGGGTATTCTCATTAACGCCGGTGCTTTTCGGTTCACCTTTTCATCCGGTATGACCCAGTTGTGGCGACCTTTGACTAATTGACATACTTATAACGTAAACAATCGCACGTGTGCGATTGAAATTGGTAAATTAAGGCGATACGAATGACGAATCACGTGTATCTTTTATAACGTGTCAGTATATCTACATATTCGTCTATAAACAGATAAATAACTATATAATATAAATACAAAAACATGGATGCACAATTCGTATATATATAATGAAATCATTGAAAATTAATTAGCTTATAATTAGTCTGGTTAATAGCAGAAACCCAGAAAAAAATATTTCAGTAACTTTTTATAGCATAAAATAAATAGAGTTTTATCTCCGAAATATTAAGAAACAGGTACGATTAATAATTTGTTTCTGAGGCTATCATTGGATAGAAATAAATTAACCATCTTCTAACGCATATACGTCTACTTACAACTGGAAACCTTAAACTAATAGCCTATATAGCTATACTAGATCGAGTGTCTAAATCTTATCTACCAAACTCGTACGTGGGCGACTCCGTGGTCTGCGGTAGCGTGCTGGACCACAGATCACTACCACCCGTGTTCGAATCCCGGCGTGGGCACATCTGAAGGTTGTTTCGTCTTTCACTTCGTCTCATTACCTTTGGAGGTCGCTCGGCCCATTTAGCCTACCTTGTGCACAAAAGTGGCCATAAAACATCAATCATCAATCATTAACCAAACCCGTACGTGACTTGATTATTTCTTGGTTAATAGCTAAAATGTTGTAAACGTTAAAACGCTAAGAAATTTATTATAATGGTAAAATAAAATATGCAGCAATCGATTAAAAATATTGTTCGCTAGTCCGGATATGTCGAGCACGGAGATCTATAGACTGAGGACGGCAACAATTAATTTATGACTCTCGTAATTCGTGTACTCAGTGCAGCCAACAATTAAATCTATTTCTTAAATGTTGCTTATAATTATGCAAGGTTTGGCTGAACATCAATCGGGACGAAACATATACGACATATATTCAAAAAGAGTGCGGTGTGTGTATATATATATATATATATATATATATATATAAGTGTGTGCGTGTGTGCGTGTGTGTGTGTTAATACTGGGTTGTCCGATAATCTGAAAAAGAATTGCAATGCGCGTATATGTAGTGTTCTGTTATTGAAAAAACTCTCCATATATATTGTCACATATATACTATCCTATAACTTAAGTTATACAGCCATGCATTATACCATTTAAATCACAAGGCTGACATAGGAATTCCCTTAATTACCAAGACGATTTGAAAGAAAGTCAAACATTTTTCATACCAGACGATAATATAATAATTCCATGTTTAACGGTTTACCTAATAATTCTACCAAGTAACATATACGCGCGTACAGAAAGGATGCACCTCCTCGAAACCAAGACATACGATCAAACACACGTACTATCTCTGTTCGGCTTCCCATATCCAGCAGCGCATCGAGTTCAAGACATCACGCGGATTAGACATAAAGCCATATGGTGGAGCTGCATGGTCTACAGCTAGCTTCTCAAAAAAGCCTGTTCGAAACGGCACCAGGATTATCAGATGATCCGATTGTCTATCACATCTGGGGCATCCAAAACCTCTTTCACATCATGATTCTGGAATTCCATCCCCGTAGATATTCGTTCAAATTAATTACGTTATTTGCCAATATAGATCTGGCCCATCTCCATCTTATTTTGATATTGGCATCTTCAGAGCCCACTAAACGTCATAACTTTCATCTGATTACAAAATGCAGGCATTCATGATATATATTACCCAGGAGTTTGACTTTCTGTGGGGATAGAATACTTAATTAGCACTCGTTGTTCTTATAGTAAATAATTGTCCATTAGAGACAGAAGTATTCTAACTATTTAATTTGACATATGATCTTATGTTTTCTTTTTGTTATTGATGATGATGATGATTGGTGTTTTACGGCCACTTTTGTAAACAAGGTTGGCTAAATGGGCCGAGCGCTCTCCAAAGGTAATGAGGCGAAGTCAAAGATGAAACAACCTTCAGATATGCCCACACAGAGATTCGAACACGGGTGGTAGTGATCTGTGGTCCGACACGCTACCGCTAGGCCACGGAGGCGCCCCCCCTATATTTCCTTGTGATGCTTTTGTAGATTTGCTGTCCTTATGGTTTTGAGCTGCTAGAGGAGTATACAACTCACGTCAGAGCGCGACTCCCTTCCAAACTACATATACATATTATACTTTTATAGTTCACCTTCAGGAACTGATTAAGATTTGTTTTGTGTGCGCACGCGTGCGCGCGTGTGTGCAATGCTCTGCCGCTCTCTCCTGACAGAGATAGAGATAATTTTTCAAATTTGTTTATATTTGTTTAAGAAATATTTAAAAAAATATTGCATGCTAAAATATGAAGATTGTGGATGTGAATACCACTTCGATAAATTGTTTTAACCATGTTCTTGTAATGATTTTGTTATGTTATATCAAAATATTCTATGGATGTAATTGAGACGTTTTTAATTTGTAACATGTACAAAAAGGTTTTTGTGAAACATTTCTATAAAATGCTTTGAAAAATTGTGGAGTTTTAAATGTTTTCCCAAAAAGGAATTTCATAAACATAAAAATGGTACATGATTGTGTTTTCAGTTTAATGTGTGGCCAAGATGTTGTTGAAATCTCGTAATTCTATAATAAATTAAATTTAAAATAATTTTGTTTAAAAAAAAACTGATAAAAACATGTTATGCTTGAAACTAAAAGATATTCATAAATTTACATAAAACCAATAAACAACAATGATTCATTTATAAAATTAAAAAGATTTTTTGCAGTTTACTAAATAAAGCAACAATACCAAAAGATCCTTAAAAGCCTTTACCTCCATAAATCTACACACACACACACACACACACACAATGTACTATTTGACACTACAGCTCACAGGAAACAACACATGCTAATACATATAAGAGATAACTAATTTGACACCACAGCTTCAGTGTGTGCATGTGTGTGTGAGTGTGTGCATGCGTATTTAAAATACTGCAAACCTTTCACAAAAGGCAATAAACTGGCAAAATTATTACACAGAAAACTGTGTATATATCATTTCATAGCTGAAGCTTGACCTTCCTGCACTCCAGTTTTCAGTTATCCATCTTACTACATCTGGGCCTATTATCATTGCCAAATAGAGATCGGATGAAGTATGCTGCTGCACACATAAAGACTTCTGCCAGGACAGGAATTCATCACTTCCTTGGTAACTTGCGTCTTGCTGTTTTGACACGACGAGCTGAGGCTGGGGTTGTTACACTAAATGGATTACTGTTTGCTCCTGATGGTGCAGCACTGTAATAATAAAACATCTTTCATCAAATATGTGTGTCAAATTTCTAACTAATGGTTACTGTAATTCCACAAACCCATCAACATTATTATGCAATCCCTACAAATGCCAAAAAGAAAACAATACTTGAATTTGATGAGCACTTACTTAAACTGGAAAGTAGATCCAGCTGGGTTAGCTGTCCCTGTAAAATTCGTATTAACAGGCGTGCTGCCTCCAAAGCTAATTGGAGTCACTGTACTTCCAGCAGATGGACTTGCAATACCTGCACCAAAGTTAAACCCAGAGGTTGGTGCAGCTGGTTGTTGAGCATTCTAGAAATGTAATGTTAAATATTCCAAAAATAGCACCTATGTAAGTACAAATTCACTTACGAAAATTTGAAATTTTCCCCACTATATAAAATATTTAGAACTATAAAATAACAATTATCGTATTCATAACAAGGTGATAAATAAATTTGAGCTGACCTTAATGACATTCACAATATCTACTGACCTGACCAAATTGGAACATGGCACCGGTTGATGGCTGTGGCACAGTAGGCTGCTGACCACCAAACTGGAAGCTGGGTGTAGCTGTACCAGAAACAAACACTGTGGGAGGCTTTGTCTGTTGACTTGGTGTGCAAATGTAGGTGTTGATGTTGTGACACCAAATGCTGGAGGATTAGTTGTAGAACGAAACGATGGTGTTGGTGCAGCAGAGCCAAAGCCTCCTGATGGTGCACCAAATGCAGGGGCAGCACTGTCAGTTGCTGTTTTTACTGTTGCGCCAAATGTAGGTGTTGAGGCACCAAATCTGGGAAGCTAGAAGGTGGTGCTGTGACCAGAGACAAACACTGATGTGGAGAGCTTCAGTCTGTTACTTGTGGCCAAATGTAGGTGTTGATGTTGTGACACCAAATGCTGGAGGATTAGTTGTAGAACGAAACGATGGTGTTGGTGCAGCAGAGCCAAAGCCTCCTGATGGTGCACCAAATGCAGGGGCAGCACTGTCAGTTGCTGTTTTTACTGTTGTGCCAAATGTAGGTGTTGAGGCACTCTTGGTGAAGCCACCAAAGGTAGAGGCTAAAAGAAGAGCATAAATATAGTAGACATCAACAGAAATAAAAATGTGGTACTTATTAATTATATATCACCGTTCAAATATTTTATATAGTGCCTTATTCAACTTTAATTGCTCTAAGGCGCTTTACATTTATAACATAATTAAACCATGTTCTAAACTCATATAGTACTAATGCCTTTTATACATATGGGTATATAAATACATGGTTTGTATATTATAAATAGTCTAATTTAAATAAGTGGGTTTTAAGAACCTTACAAAATAATTATTTGCTTGCTGCAATTTTAATATGGTTTGGCAACTTATTCCAGAGCCTTTGCTCTCAAATTTATATGCTTAAACATTGAATCTTTGTTAAAATATATCAATAGATGTTAATTGGTCACTCTAAATAGTAGGTGTAGGATAAAAGCCCCTTAGAACAAAAGTCCCTTGAATAAAGCCATTTGATTCAAACATTAAAAAAAATTCAACCTTTTTTTCAAGATTTGACTTTTGTCCATTTTTCTCATATGACAAGGGGATTTTATCCTAATGGGGTTTTGTCCGCATACCCTAAATAATATATACAGAAATGAAAGATTCATACGTAGTATTTTTAACTGAATGGTAAGTTCTATATTGGAGTCTTTGTGTGGCTGTACTATATCCAGATGATCCAGTACAATATCTCTTTTAGATGGCTTGTCAGAAACATCTGCTGATGATGACGTACTACCAAATTCTAGATGACAAATATTGGAACCAAATGTTGGCGTTGATGCTGTCCTCCCAAACCTTTCTCCAAATGCATAATCTGCAAAAAATGGATGGATGTGCGCAATTGAACATACCATCACCAAATAATCTCACAAGTAAACATAAAGTAAGACAGGAATTAATACATGTGGTTACAAGAAATGGATACATTTACCTGATACAGTCTGTGAACCAAACATTCTCAACTACAATGTTCTTTAATCATAATCTGTACAATGTGTTGATGTAGTGAGTAACAGTGGCCTACAGATAACTGAAAAAAGTATTCTCACTATAGAAAGGGTATTCATTGATGATTGATGTGTTACGACCGCTTTTTGCACAAAGTAGGCTAAATGAGCCGAGCGACCTCCAAAGGTAATGAAGCGAAGTCAAAGATGAAACAACTTTCAGATGCCCATGCCGAGATTCGAACACAAGTGGTATTGAGTGATCCGTGGTCCAACATGCTACCTCTAGACAACCGAGGCGCCCCCTAGAAAGGCTATTAATAACATGTCAAAAGAACACCAAAAATAGCAACTAAGTCAGTTGATGTCTGTGAGAAGAGTTGTATAAAAAAAGTGGATGACAGTGATGTATTTCAGGTGAGATACCAATTTCATTTATATCATTATAAAGTCATAGGGTCAATTATAATTGTAATTTGCAATTAAATAATTTAATTTTTTTATATTGCCGAAATTGTAATTGATTATCATGATGCCTATAAATAGTTTATTACAATCAATTACGATTCAAACTTATTTTGAGAACTATTTTCAAGTCTAAAAATGAGAATCTACTCAGGAAAATTAATTTTTCTGTCACACATCCTGATCAATGGGATGTTTCTAAATCCATCATGATTAATCACTGCTTGAAACCACTGATAATTATAGCAATAGGCAAGATTAAAGCCATAATCATTTAGTTATTGTTTGATATTACTTTTCAATTGTACATGACAATGTCTATAGAACTTTTCTTGAAATTTGGGGTACACCTCCCTAGTTGTTGCCTACTTAATTGGTGCTGCCACCTAGTGTTAGATAAGTGTTTATGTGGTGTCTATAGGGGGTGGTTTGAAAGGGGAAGTGGGAGGATGATATCTGTTCAAAATGTTCTTTTTCTGATGATCAGTGTTGCTAGGTGATGATCTGAGAGCATGATAGTATGAATGTGGTTTTACGCCACATCGGCAACAATGATCATTTTGTGACAAAACTAGATAATGGTTTATGTTAAAATCATAAACTTATTATTCTAAGAATATATTCCCCTCCTGTAATCAATGTACAAGGAGACGACCCAATAAAAACAGCGAAGACCAGCTTCCGCCAGTTTACAATTAATCATATACACATTATATACGTTAAAAAATAAGTTGCAAAGATCAGTTTCTTCTAAAAATTTAAGTGTTACCTCCGGATCGATATCATTAAAATGTTTTTCTGGAGTAGATCCTTCAATAAGATAACGAAGTCCAGCTTCCACCAATAATCAATTAAACATCTGAAAGCATGAAATGTTCGAGGAAGAATTTAATACAACCACGATCAGTCACATTAGATATGTGCAGTCTATCCTTTCTAAATATCTGTCACTGACAGCGTCATCTGAGCCAGTGCATGTTTCCTTGACTGATGGAAAAGATTTCGAGGCAGATAGGTGTCAACTGTCAAACTCTAGGTTTGAGTAATTGTATTAATCTCATTGTGACTGTATGTGTTATAATGATATTGTAAATTTTGTATATTATTGTGATTGTATGTGCTTTATATACATTAATATTGTATCTTTTGTATATATAGTGATTGTATGTGTTGTATATGATAATATGAATTTTGTATAATTGTGGCATTGTGATTGTCTGTGTTATATATAACCATGTGAATGTTGTATGATTATGTCATTCTGATCACAAGTGTATGTTATATATAATGATGTGAATATTGTATCATCTTATAAATTATATAGGCCCTAGCTATGTGTATATCTAAATAAAAATAATCATATCCTGTTATCTGCTAATATAATTTCAGCTGCCAAGTAAAGTCAATTGTAATTGATGTATAATGATTGACAATTCAATTATGATGGAACTGCATTTTTAAAATTTATTTATAATCGTAACTAAATTGTCAAGGAATGTAATTATAATTCCAATTGATCTTTGTAATCAAACCCAACCCTAATTATAGCCACTATGGAATAACAGAAAGTGCATGCATACAGAACAGTAACAAAGTATATTTCAGAGATTTCAACAAAATTATCTTTAGGCTAAATAACTGTTCTGTGATTTGAACAAATTCAAAAGTAACTATTACAGCCCATACAGAATGATAGTGAATTAAACAGCTGGAAAATAATAACACAATTTCTTTTTCATCAACAGTAATAATTATGTAGGTGTACCCAAACACCAATAATAAGATATACATTTTCTTAGTAATTCTTCTGCGTCATTCATTCACCTTTTCTAATAATTAAGATAGGTTTAAGGTGGTAAATCCAGACAAAGAATATAACTTTTTCCGGATCCAAGACAAAACGCACTAAAATCAGAAAAACGCCACTTGACAAAATCTCACAAGACAGAATTGAACTCAGATAGAAACCTGTTCAGTTATCGGGGGGAAATTGCACTCTGAAATAGGATCAAATTAATAATATAATTTCTAATTATATTCCTAACTTCACTTCAAAGGAATTTTTAATAGAAATTATCATTTTGTTTGTTAATTAACCAATTAATTATACACTGCAAGCTAGAGCACATGCAGGTGTGATTCTGTATTATAATTGGTTTATCTTAATTGCGGAGTGATCAAACTAATCAAGATTATTCCTGAAAGCATGTGACAGGTGTATTGATAATAGGAAAGTTACTTTTATATGTATTGCCACATAAGTTACCGCAGATACATTGTTATTGTAGGTGAAGTTGAGTTAATAAAAATCGGCTGGAGATATAGGGGAAAACCAGATGTTGTTCATATAATAATACAACAGGGTTACTGTAAAGTAGCAGACGACTTCCTTTAGCTGCTATAGTTAATGACAACTACAAACTCTCATATCACCACCTATATAGCAGCACTGATTATCAGAAAAACAACATTTCGACCAGACGTACGCCATCATCCCACTTCTTCTGAAAGGCCCCACGCCAGCCACAATGACGTCACAACACAACATAAATCAACACCAGGTGGCTGTGCCCAATGGGCAATGGCCATGCAGGAGGTTCCTACCCCCAAATTTCAAGAGAGAGATAAAACGAAGTCGATATTATATACCCACAACATGGAGAACATTACTATAATTACAAAGGTAGTCTGAAATTATAGTATATGAGTGGCCAGACAAGGCTAAACATTCTCTGTATACTGACCAAGTCAGTGCCAGATGTACTGAGGAGATTGGACAGTGTACAAGATGGACGTATTAGAGACTGTTCAATCATCACAGTTATTATATAAGAAATTATTAGAACGAGAGCTTTGTTTAGTAGGAATGAATTTATGTTTCGCACAAGTCGGCCATCAAGTGAATGTGATTTATATCCAGTGGGATTATCCGGTTACCTGTTTTACTGGCCTTCTCTTAACTTATCTAAAATCGCATTGGAACACATGCTGTGTCTCACAATACTCTCTCGTTTGCCAGGGAAAAGGCAGCTTAAAGGGGAAATGCTGTCTCACTATACAATTAAGTAGTGTAATGTGTGTAAACACTCACTGCAAAGACTGTCTGAATTGATTAAATCCTTTTATATTGTGTTGTTATATATTGTCTTATTATTTATTATGAATTTCAACAATTTCATTCAAAACTGAAGTTTAATTAACTATAAACTCTATTTTCTGCTGGTCTGGTTATTGTATTGTAACAGACCGATTTAATTTTTGGTAAAGTTTCCTCCCTGGGCTAGTCATCCACTCGATCTGCCTTCAGACAATCTCCACTGTAAAATGAATTTTTCGGTATATATCAGAATAACAATTTTTTGTGTGGGGGGGGAAGGAAACAACCAGCAATAGCTATTCTGGTCCCTCAGTTCACATAGTAGATTACTCATTAATAATTTTACTATTATAATTTCTTGTATAATTGTTGTGAACTGAATAAATCTATCCATCTAATAGTCTCCAAATGGCAAATGAGGATATGTGATATATAACATCATACTATACTAGTGCGTGAGAGTTTACAAGCGATATAAGATTATCATTATGGTGTTTCTAAAAGTAAGAATTAAGGTGTACCTAACGACAATATCAAAACGCCATTACATACCTGTAATAACTGGATTATATATATATATATATATATATATGTGTGTGTGAGTGTGATTGTTTTTGTGCGTGCGTACGAGTGAATGTTTGTATTTGCACCGGAAGTGAATTGTGGGTATTTCCATCGATGTCAGAATTTTCCGCTTCGCTTTCCCTCGTGGTATATTGATTGATTTTTTCCTTTCATGATCTATAGCACATCAACTCACAGGGGAGCAGTACAGAAAAGTGAAGCCGAAATACCCCGAGGGCGGTCACTGCTAGAGTGTATTACGTCCTCAGGGGGTCGTTAACGTCTCCATTTTAAAATTAATTCAGTGGAGACGGCAGCGCCATTTAACGTGGTTAGCCACTCACCATGTTGTGAGCCGAAAAATTAATTACTGGAAAAGTTTCGACCTCACGATGAGATCGAACCGGTGATCTTTGGCGGTCTGAGCAAATCCACCCTTTAGCACAAATTGCATTGTGCTTAACCGGTAAACTACAGGAGCTCGCGATGTAGACAGTAAAACAGGTAGTTAAAAAACTATTTCTGCTGACTTTTTAGTAAAGAATGTGGCTATAATCTGTCAGCTACTCGGTTCGAACAGATCAATTAACTGCCGATATTTTACGCCCTTACTTATTGATTCAGTCAGTTCGCTTTTCTGAATGGATAGTTAGAAACTACATAGCTAGCCCTGAAGGAGAGCTCGGATTGTATCAGTCCACGCAATAGGGCTATAAATCAAACGATTGGAACCGATTATTGAATTGGTATTGATAAATTTTGAATTGGAGTTTCCTACAAAAAAATTAAATCCACAAATTAATTTACCACTTAATTCAGAAATAGTTCTTCCATGACAATCCTACTTAGAATATAAACTACTCGGAGTACCTACTCACGGTAAAAACGAAATTGGAAAATATGGAATTGACCCCATCTCTTGTTCATATTCTTCTTCTAAGTAACATTTTTACACATATATTACCAACAGAGCGGCCACAAACTGTATTTGTTTGTAAGCACACTGCATCATCGTTTAAATGTTCGTTTCAGGCATAGGCATATATTCTGCGCCTAAACTATTGATAAAACGCCGAGTGATGAACATTTTTCTAGCAGTGAAAACTGTGCTACACAATTTAAATATTTATTATTGAAGACAGTGTAAACAATGAACAGCATCAGGACACAGCATACAAGAATGATGTAGAGAATGCACAGCATCAATAACCAAAGACAGAAGCAAATTAAAATTATGGATAGATGGTGAAAATGATATGTAACGATTGTGTATAGAGTTTTCACTTAATTCATCGCATTCAAATATTAACTTGTTCAAGTCCCGAAGTATTATGTGCATCATCTTCATAGAATGGTAAAACGAGGCTAGTTTCGGGAGTAATAACTTATACTGTAAACTATTTGTTAATTAATTTATTCTGAATAAAAATCATGTCGACGTAACATCTATACCTGATCCTATACGCCTTCGGGATAAAAATTGAACAATGACGCAAATGCCAGTAACAGTTTGGACCTGTAACAATCAGCACATGACACCAGTCCAATTTAATAATCATCCTGTGAACATTTCGGCTATAATTTTACTAATATCCGCAGGCACAACCCTGCATTCTGTGTTGATCCTCCTGGTGCATGTGCTGAACTTCACTGAAACTGGCACTGCCACCTGGTAACAAAATGCACCGAAAGTGAAATAAGCATTCTGAACAGACATTCATTTGGTACAACCAGATTAAATGAAAACCAACATTTTCAATTAAATAAGAGTATATTCTTAACAGAATTCTGATTTCAAAAAGGAATAATTCTGGTTAACTTTATGAATGGTGATACAAATTCACTTCAACTTCGAAAAGAACCCACTGTGTGTGCACAGAAACACAAACCTATTTTCTTAATGAGGCCCTGACAAATGAATATTACATATTTCATCCAGCTATAATAAAGCATTATTAATTATATACTACAAGCAGAACCTGACAAGAGTCTGGTGGCACCAACCATGTCCTCTTAAATTGGGCAATAGCCCCTTTTTTAAATATCATTTAAATAATTTCTGGATAATTTCTTGCCAAAGATTTAGCAGACCAAAATTACAAAATAAACCATGTTCAGTGCTAGGTGTGTGCTGTCAGACGATGAACTTGATGTGTTCTGCTTGTCTCAGTCAATACCTGGGCCTTAACTCCCAGGCACAGACATGAAGGCAAATGTCATAAACGTCCTTCGTGATGGTGCACAGCTGTGTGTCCATACTGCAGTACACAGTTGAGTTACGACTGGCTCTTCAATAATGAGCACTTACAACGAATCGGCATTCATGCATGAGATATACATTAATGAACGAGTCCAGGAGAATTCATTTTGGCAATAAAGAGCCGACACCGAGGGACTTCTCGCTCTCTCACTCAACTTTCATAAGCTTCCCGAATGTGCTGACAAACAGACTTTAAATGACAGTGAACTATTTCACGCTTCATCCACTTGTCCTTTGTAGAAAAATAAATTAATTTCAACAGTTTTGCCTGCAGTGTGAACACCAACTGTTTCCCATTGATGGTAGAAACCAACATAAAAAGTTATTTACATAACATGATAAGCTATACAATTGCCAAGGAATGCAGCCTCACATTTTATCATTCAGTGTGCTTAGACGGCAGCACTTCGCAACACACATGCATACAGATGATTACCATCTGAATATGTACACCGCTCTTTCTATCATTATTAGATGAACACAATATCTTTGTAGTAATTTGTATCACCTAAATAGCAGATTTCACATCCATACTTGCACAGTTGCAGCCTAAATGCAGATAAATATAACCTCCCAGAAGAAACTATGCACACATTTAGAAAATGTTATCAAAATGTGAGCCTGCATATCTCTGTATATCAGTTTACATATGTATATGCCTCCCGCGGAGATGAGCTATACATTGAAACCACACACGCACAGGTGCACACATCGCCAAATTGTCATACTTAATTGGGAATGGCCAGTGATTTGACACACATACAAACCATGCTTTATCTTCACTTATTTCTAACACAGCATCTATTGAAATCTGTGAATTCAGATGCAGTTCACATGTAACACTTGCTTCATATATATGTATGTACATACAATGTATAACATAGGCTAAGATATACCTGTTCATTTTAAAATTCACACCACAGTTTTCATTGGTACACTGTTCCTCACACATGAATAAGAATGTCTCAAATTGTTTTCCTATCTGATCTGTTTTTTTTCACACATACACACTCTCTCTCTCACTCACTGCCCTAACACAATTACAGATTTAGACCAAATGAGAGAAAATACCCAACACAAAGGTATACAACACAGCCATATACCACTATGACAGATATGGTGACCCTAAAACTCTGTTCACTGCATTCTAATTAGTTACTTTTCTTAGTGATCACAGACAATTTAATTGCAATGCATTTGTGTATTTCTTGAACTACTGTAAAACATACCGAACATGAAACTTTCTGTCAACACCACAGCCATTTCAATAACCTTCCACTATCTAATTAAAAGATCGCTTAAATCCACATTTTCAACTGATGACACTGCTATAACGACTCCATACAGTTAAATAAAGATCATAAAAATCAGTGTGCAAATGCCAGCTATTCACAATCAGATCATAACTTTAAGGATAACGTCCGCATGAGCTAGCCAAAACAATTCTCAGTAGGGTTGCTGATTTCTGATTCACCGAGATTAAGAAATAAAAATATTGCAATCAGTTCATTACTAACGACATGTCATCATTACAATAAAATGGACCACCCTGTGTTTGTAAACCATTCAATGTAGTGAACAATTACACCCATTTAACACAGTCACATCTACAATGCTGACCCATCAAATGAACATTATTACTTTTTATTTGGATAATTGCAACTGTCCAAGTGTAGCACGTTTATCATAATGTGATGTTGATGAAAATACTAGTATGTTACAAAACATTATGCACTTCTCAAAGTATGTATGAAATAGATCAAACATTTACACAGGCAGCTGGGTAGGTGATGACCTATCTAACATGTTGTATTCCAGACTATGTATTTGGATCTGGTTTCAAACAGTGTTCAGTTGAAGTATGCTGCTGCACACATAAAGACTTCTGCCAGATCAGGAATTCATCACTTCCTTGGTAACTTGCGTCTTGCTGTTTTGACACGACGAGCTGAGGCTGGGGTTGTTACACTAAATGGATTACTGTTTGCTCCTGATGGTACAGCACTGTAATAATAAAACATCTTTCATCAAATATGTGTGTCAAATTTCTAACTAATGGTTACTGTAATCCCACAAACCCATCAACATTATTATGCAATCCCTACAAATGCCAAAAAGAAAACAATACTTGAATTTGATGAGCACTTACTTAAACTGGAAAGTAGATCCAGCTGGGTTAGCTGTCCCGGTAAAATTGGTATTAACAGGCGTGCTGCCTCCAAAGCTAATTGGAGTCACTGTACTTCCAGCAGATGGACTTGCAATACCTGCACCAAAGTTAAACCCAGAGGTTGGTGCAGCTGGTTGTTGAGCATTCTAGAAAAGTTAAAGAAAACATTAATTATTCGAGGATAGCAGCTATGTAAGTACAAATTCATTTACTAAAATTAAATAAATAAATTAGAAATGTTCACCACTATACTAAACATTTAAAACTATAAAATAACATTTATCGTATTCATAACAAAATTTCAGGTGATCTTAATGACATTCACAATATCTACTGACCTGACCAAATTGGAACACGGCACCCGTTGATGGCTGTGGCACAGTAGGCTGCTGACCACCAAACTGGAAGCTGGGTGTAGCTGTACCAGAACCAAACACTGTGGGAGGCTTTGTCTGTTGACTTGGTGTGCCAAATGCAGGTGTTGATGTTGTGACACCAAATGCTGGAGGATTAGTTGTAGAACCAAACGATGGTGTTGGTGCAGCAGAGCCAAAGCCTCCTGATGGTGCACCAAATGCAGGGGCAGCACTGTCAGTTGCTGTTTTTACTGTTGAGCCAAATGTAGGTGTTGAGGCACTCTTGGTGAAGCCACCAAAGGTAGAGGCTAAAAGAAGAGCATAAATATAGTAGACATCAATAAGATTTTACCATATAATTAAAATAATAAATGAGCTATGATATTTCAAACAACCAGACTATAACCAAACTGTTCAATATCTTTACAAGAGATTAAAACATAACATAATTACCAGAGGCAGGCTGTGAACCAAATGTTCCAATAGAAGACGTCGTAGATGTAGGCTGTCCAAACATGAAGGGTGATGCAGTGGTAGTCGTGCTAGTTGCTGGGAGAAAAAACCAGAGTCAACCAGATTATTTATAGAGAACAAATAAAAAGCAGGTAGGATACAAAAACAATCCACTATGAAACTATTGAAATCTACCATATCATGTCTTTAGGATGTTTCTCTTTAGAGAAATAACTCACACCTATAATCAGTATACCCTCAACTAACATTTGGCAAGACCTAACAGCACATTTAGCAGACAAATATAGTTAACGCTTTAAATTATTATTTAACCTATAATGGGATATTTTTTCCATCCATGGTATCAAACACAGGCAAAGCCATGCTACCTGAAAGATCTTGGGTTGACAAAAAATAATACAAACTTATATATTATTAAATTGACATTATTTCATACAGATCACTGATACAGTTTATAACTAGCATCATATTCTATATAAGTAGCTGCCAAAAAATTAGACCATTCATATTAAAATTTACTGAGGTCATCCACCAGTGAAAAGGATGCACTACTAGTTTGCTTTTTATCTCGTACACTTGTTAGCAAAATATTAATTTACAACATTATGCCATAAGAATTTTTAATAAAATTATCAAACTGATTTAGATACAATTCCTGTGATATACTGATCAAGTGAATATGTATGATATATTTGTACCTGCAGCATTAGAAAACAATTACCTTGACAAAAGGATTAAGTGAAACCACCACAATGGATTTCAGATATGAACTAAATACAAAATATCATTCAACTGAAAACCTACGACAATTCATTTTCTGGTGCTTAAAATTTTTTGTCACCCAGGAACAAATTTCAAGATCATTTTGATATTTACCCGTCTCACAGTATGAGGATGGATGAATGATCCATTAATGGGCACTTAATTCTTTCATAATTTTTCAACATTTAATAAGCATAAGTTTGTTTATATATATATATATATATATAAAAAAATTTGAATGCACTATTTGCTACTAAATGTGCTTTATCAGACAAAATTTTGATTATCCAAAGAACATTTCAAAAAGCAATTAATCTCGAGCAACTATCTCATTCGCTTACTAACCAAACAATTGTCATGTAAGAACGACATTAATGAATTGATAACAAGTTAATGATTTCATGTTCATCATAAACATGACCAAAAGCTGTGTCCCATGGTCATAAGTCAATGACATCCGAGAGTTGTGGACATCCAGTCTGCAGGTGATTTACCTGGCTTAATGAACAGGCTGCCAGATGGTGCAGTACTCTGACCAAACTGAAACGGACTGCTGTTAGTCAACGTTGGTTGAGCCGACATTGGACTCTCTGTGAAAAGCCAACAGTTTACAGATAATAAGACACAGTGAGTGACGATGAGCCAGTATATCATGCCCTCTGTGACAAAAACATAAAAGGGTTAACTGGAAGAAAGAACTGTTCAGCTGACGACAGATAACATCAATCCTTAATCATTAACAGTACAGTGACCATACTTGTAAATGTTCCATTGTAAAGGATTATTTTACACCTACCTTGTTTCGCTCCTGTGACTGCGAACAAGTTAGTAGTAGATGTGCTTGAGGTGCTGCTGGTAGTCGTTCCACTAGCCAGATTAAATACTGAGCTGGTTGTCGTAGCTACTTCTGGTTTATCATTAGGTTTAGCGGAGAAGCTAAATGCTGGAGTCCCAGTAGGGCCGTTTGTGGAGGCTGCTGCTGCTGCAGCAGCACCAAATGTAAACGATGGAGCTGTAGTCGTGGCTGTCTGGCTTCCAAAACCTGTATTCACACCTGGCTGACCTAAAACAGATGAACTTCCAGCTGTCAGTGCGGACTGACTTCCAAAAGTTACATTTCCAGCTGGCTGTGTTGGCTGACTTCCAAAAGCTGTACTAACAGCTGGCTGTGCAGACTGACTTCCAAAAGCTGAATTTGTTGCTGGCTGACTTCCAAAAGCTGCACTTGCAGCTGGCTGTTCAGAGTGACTTCCAAATGTTAACCCGCCACCACTAGGCTGTGTAGTCTGACCAAAGACAAAGGGAGAAGTGCCTGTAGGTTTCTCGTCTTGTGATTTATTCACAGCACCAAACGTACTCGGGGCTGTCCCAGCAGCTACACCTGTGGTAGTTGACTGTACGGCTAAAGAAAATAAACAATAAACCATCAAGTCTCAAATCTGACTTTAGAGAAGGATCATCATTACAGGAATTACCTATCAGAGTAAACATTTCTTCTTCATCACACAAGTTTATCTGGTAATAAAATACAGCTAATCACGAAGGTAAAAAATTAGCACTGAGGATGAAAACACAGGAAAGAAAGAAATGAACATTTTCAAAGAGAATAAAGAAAAGACTTGAAGATTATAAATTACTCTCAGGATTAGTGTAGCACAGTCATAGATCATTAGAAAGAGATCAGCTCAAGTGTAGAACTGACCAAAAGTAATTTCTCAAAAAACGATTCAAAATCGGATAAATTATGGTTACTACCCATCTGACATCTAAGCACATTGCAGCATTGTGTTTGGCATTGGCCCCTTAACACTGGCCTTAGTAGCCAAGACAAAGATGTAACAACTTGTTACAGCAAACAAAATTCAGCTTCATCACAGATTTGTAATACACTAAACGCATACAGCTGATCATGCTATCATAATAAACATTCCTAGAAATATATTAGTATAGCTTGGAAGAATGAGTTATTAAACGACAGGTAACTCATACTGACCAGTCTGATTATCTGTTTTCTGAGGTACTCCTAATACTGCACTTTGTGGGGCATTGGTAGTCTTGCCAAATGTAAATAAACTTGAAGCAGTATTTGAAGTGGTACCATCTTTCTTATCCATTGAACCAAATGCGAACACCGGCTTGGCTTCTGCACCTTTGCTAATACCTGAACTAATTCCAACCACAGATGATGTAGACGGTGTTGTAGCACTATTCCCTTCAGTCTTGGCTGTACTTACTGCCGACACGTTCCCCGTCCCCATCTTAAACATTCCCGATGTACCGCTCTCTGCTTTCGGCGTTGCACCAGTACTTCCCGTACTGGCAGGCACCATGCCAGAAGTGATGACTCCGCTGGGCTGTGTTTTATTGTCACTCGGCTTAGAACCTCCAAACGAAGATATTGACTGTCCAAAGGTAAAGCCAACAATAGGTTTGGCACCTTCATCCTTTTTGTTATCTCTGGTCTGAGTTGTTGAACTGAACTTAAAACCAGCCGTGAAGCCGGACTCAGTTTTACTACTGTCTACTCCCGAAGACTGTCCAAATGAAAATCCACCAGTAGCCGGTGCCACCGAGGTCGCACTGCTACTGCCCAAAGACTGACCAAACTTAAAGCCACCCCCTTTAGATGGCTCCGATTTTGAACCACTCTCACTCTTAACAGAATCTGAATCGTTCTTTGAATCTGGTGGTGCACCAAATTTAAAACCACTATTTGAGACACTATCAGTTTTTTCTTGTGCCGAGCTCTGACCAAAGGCAGGTGAAGTAAACTGGCTGTTTGAAGAACTCGTAGCTCCCGGGGCAAACTGGAAACCTCCCGCAGTAATAAAGCCTGAAAGAAATAATAAAAATTATATATTGATTAAATTCAGTTGTTCTTAGCAATGCTATGCTGGCATGATGATGTACATTTATTAAATGCATAATCTAATTAACTGTAATCACCACATAAGCCTAGTGAAATTTACTTAAATTAAATCCAAAATACAAAGGCGAGACCATACATATTCATTTGATACTAGGCATTTTACAAATCTGTTTGTTTATCACTAGCAAACAATCATTGTTATTACCAATGACTGGTGACACATAAAATCAACAAAATCATCATCTATTTAGAATTCCACCATGAATTGAAATGTTCCATCACAAAATGGGGTCAACAAGACCCCGTACCAACAACTGTTAATTAAACCAAAGCTGCTGAAAACTCATGCAGTAATTAAAAGACAATTACAAATATTTCTACATAAATGTAATAGATTTTATATCTAGAATGCGGGAAAAAAAACCAATGGCAACATCGTAGATTTAATAACTAATAACGTGGATTTAATACTGCCATACTGAGCTATTCAAAGTAGCTCAAAAGAGAACTCAAATATTTCACTTAATTATTTCACATCCACAGCTGCTGCAGTAAATGATGAAATGGTACACATCTACAACAAAAACCAGTACGAAATAAAATATTCATTCTTCAGTGCAAATTAGTAGGCTTCCTGTAGCTGCACCTAACAGCTGCTGGCTACGAGAGGATCAACTTACTTGTAGCTTTCGTTTCGCCAGGTTTTGGCGTTTCGCATGCAATACATTTAGTGGCAGTACTGCTGTTGTTAACCATACAGGTATCACATTCCCAAGAGCCTTCTGGCTTCTTGAACTTTTCTGCCAGTGATTTATCTACTGGTATGTTGGGTATCGGTTCCATGGTCGCCTGAAAATATCCCACTCCAATATAAATATACACCAAAGATATACCTAGAATTGTAAATTTGTAGACATCAATCATTACAAATCAACACATTATAGATTATATCTTACGGGTTTCGCAGTAGTGGTGGCACCAGGTCTAGCAGTTTCACAAGCAACACATTTAGAACACTCTTGTTTATTGCGTATCATACAGGTTGGACACTCCCAGGTATTAGAAGGTTTTTTGAACAATTCAGTAAGACTTGGTTTCTCAGTACTTCCCGTCTCTCCACCATTGAGCTTACAACTAGATGTATCTACAGCCTTTTTCTTCTCATCTGAATGTACGGGTAAAAAATATAATTAATCCTAACATTCTGCATTAAAAAATTATATTTTTGTTAAAGAATTAAATGATACAGACATAAAATTATCAAACCACATTTAAATCTATCCACTATTATTATATCAAAGATTTTTCATATAATAATGGTGTTTTAACATGCTGGATCAGCATACAATGTCTGTATTATAAATTTCAAGGTATGCGGAAAATCTTTTCTACCCACAAAAATATAATCTTACACTTCCTATATGACACATATTTTTTGTACCTTTAGTAGGTTCTATATTGCATGAAGTAGCAGAGAACTCGGTTTTATTTTTGAACGATGCTGTCCCCAATGTTTTAGATCTCAGAATATCCATAACACTGCCGGTCTTTAACTGTTCTGCAGGTTTAAAAATGCCTTCTGATGAAGGCGATACATCACTCGTCACACCTAGAAAGACATCGCATCATCAGCAGCCTTATAACCAACTGTAATTCACAGATTTATACTACCTTTATTTTGAAATCAATTTAATAACATAAATATAATGAATTAGTACTAAGCAGAATTGTATTGGTGTGGACTTTGGGCAAGTACTTCAACTAATATTCAAGAATGACAACACACTAAACTCATTTATGCCAATGCCTATAATGGGAATGTATTAATTATAAGGATAACATATGTCCAAGTGCAACCACTTAAAATAAATATAGCTCTACCTTCACCACTATATTGATGAATAGCCAGCAGACAATAGAATAATTACCACTGTACTTTGTAATTAAGCATAATGTGTATACTGTGTTTTGGTCCATGATTTTACATGCCAAAATACATAAACACATATGATATAATAGTTATAATGATATAATTGTTTATTATTTAACTTGTATTAATCAGGCGTCACTGATATTTTTACATATATTCATGAAGTATTCATGATCTGAATATCTTCATTAGTACCTCAATATTAAAATTTGATCATTTTCCACCAACTATTTAAATATCAATACTTGAAAATTGGTATTTAAAAAAAAAAGCAAATATAAATATTTCATGTTTGGAGTACATAGCAAAACATTTTGTATAATTGACTGGTGACCACCTGTCATGATCAAAAATAATAGTATTTACCCGAATTGCTACTTGCAGATTTTGATTTAGCCATTGTTGGGTTGAACCTGAAGGACAGGTCGGGTTTGGAGTTTGACATACTACTTGTGTGATCTGTTAATGAAGTAGATATAGCAGTTTTCTGACACATCGTGCGAGATGGCGTGGTGTCCATGGTGATTGGAGAACTAAACTGAAAATTCTGAAAAGGATAGATTTTGGCTTAGAAAACAATACTAGCACGTAATGAATAAAATCAACAATTGCAAATTACTGCCTGCCTACTACCTAACACTGATGCATTACATTCTATTCTGAAAATATCTAAGCCATTATCTTACAATTATAAAATATTCAGAAAATTGTCCAGGCTCAAACTACCATATATTCTTGTGTATCGGTAAATCACTCCTAGACTCTATTAGACTAACAGCCAGATATGGGGTCAATTGGAATTGATAGGCAATTCCAATTCCGGAATTACTTATTTAAAAAAAGGAATTGGAACTGTTAAAATTTGGAATTGAGGTTTGCTACAAAAAATTTAATCCACAAATTAATTAACCATTTAATTTAGAAATATTTCTTCCATGACAATCCTACTTGGAATATAAACTACTTGGAGTAGGTACTTGTACTAGGTATTCAGGGTATCTACTCATGGTAAAAGTTATAGTAGGTAACAAAATGAGTAGAAAAATGTAATTGGAATTGATCAATTTGATGTGGAATTGACAAAATGGAATTGACCCAATTCCATGTCTGCTACCAGCTATGGGAGAAATTGTAGAAAATTACATCAATGGTTGTTACCTGTACCGAACAAGACGTAGCTGGATCTGGCTTAGACTGTGGTATAGGCGTACTAAATGTGAAAATTCCATCAGATGCATTGTGCTTTGTTTGACTAATCACCGACTGCTGACTGGAAGATGGTGTGTAACCAAAACTGAATTTCGGTACTACAGATACAGGTAAGGTGAATCCTGTAGGTAGATCAGGAGCTACAACCTAATAAAAGCAACGACAGAAAAATTAACAAATAAATTTGTAAACTTGTTGCCAAAAC
Organism: Paralvinella palmiformis; assembly: GCA_025642065.1. NCBI lineage: Eukaryota > Metazoa > Annelida > Polychaeta > Terebellida > Alvinellidae > Paralvinella > Paralvinella palmiformis. The sequence continues at coordinate 344,080 of JAODUP010000455.1, read as the reverse complement.
TTTTCAAATAAAATTAAAAATCCAGATATTATTTAGATCAAATGCATATTAACAGTGATACAGACGACAGGGATTAAATTCAAGCATCAAAGTTATAAAGTTTCTTTAAATGTCTCCATATTCTGTACAATTTTCTGAAAAACCCACTAGTTGCATATTTATTTATTTGGATATTTAAGTGGTTAAAATAATCAATTAAAGGAACAGTTCACCCAATATATAATACAACTTCTACGAACTCAACCAGATATCATAGATGTAAGGAAATAATCCTAATTACTGGAGGGTAGCAATTACAGGATTGTAAGGCAGGAAGGAAAAATTAAGCCAGTCTGTTGCAAGGATCATGTGGCCATCTTGATTCAGATCAAGTCACGTTACAGATGCTCTGGCATAGCCATCCTCGTGATCTAACCTGCCCCTGTACTCAACCTACTAACTAACGTCGTCATCAGTTCATTTACATAAAACTGACCACTCAGTAGACACTTCTTGTTACAAGAACACAAAATACTCATTATAAGGAATTTCAATAAAGTTTTCTTTAGCCATTTCAGGCTGCTTGGACAAACTATTCTGGAACACTTTTGTAGTCAATTCACCAGCACTTTTAACTGGATTATTTAGTATGTGGTTGGTCGTGTTCATATTTTGATATCATTTACAATTAGTGTGAGTATATTTGTACAAGTTCCAAAAATATGAAATGAAGGTGAACTATTCCTTTAAAGGGACAGTTCACCATCAGAAAATATTTTTTAAATACCTAATGCTTAGAACAATAAGCAAAAATTCCATTTTAATAATCTTCTAAGGTTCCTTCTGGCTCAAAATGATATGGTTATATGTCATTCATGATGTAATTTTAACAGTTCTAGAATAACTCTGCTCGCACTTGTTTACATGCCTTTGTACGGGCTGTACAGACTAACTGCTGACACAAGCAATCAGGACCTTCCAGTCTGTCTAGCATAAAAATGGCGGGCCCACAGGCCATTAACAACTGGATTATTTAATGTGTGGGTGATCATTTACACATTCTGACATCATTTATGATATTTGTGAATATAACTAACCATTTTTTAAACATCAAATATGTATTCATGAATGGCAACTGTGTCAGGAGTTACATCTGAGTTGCATGTAAAGAGTAATAAAATAATATATGCCAGTAAAGTATGGATTGCCACATACATGTATTTCTGCCATGTTGTAATAAGAACTACTTCTGAGCCACTGCACTGAGTGATAATTCAAATATTTAGAAAAAAGATTAAATTTAATTAATTATGGTCAGTGTCAGGTGAATATCAAATGTATTGTCTCTCATTACCAAGTACTGAATTGACTATTCAGATATGAGAGCAAATATATATCAATAATTGAAACCCATTAATATATGTATTTTTACATGTTTGGGAGTGCAATAAATATGGTTTATTAAATATATATATATATCAGCCACTCACCACTTCATCCTCATCCTTTCTGCTGGAATAATGTTGACTTCTTGACTGCTTTAATTTACCTGGTCGACTTCCACCCCCTACACTAAAGTCAGTGTAACTGTAGACAAACAAACATTGATAAGTAACCCCTTTCAAGTCTATTTATAACTTATAAATCAACATAAATTTAGAAAGAAACCACTACAATTATAGCAGGTTAATTAGCACAAAACAACCAATTTCTTTCTTTAGCTTTGATGCTGGTCTCGCTTGAATCGCACATCCAAGAAATTCACTGTGGGTGCCACAAAGCAACACCACTAACCTATAATTGCTCAACGAACAGAAATGCTAACAGCAACACAATCATAAACCAGCTTAACACACTCTCTGTCAACATTCTGAACTGAAGGTTTTTCAATTACAAACCTCTGTGTTGATGATGTGGGTTGTAACTGACCACTGCTTTTAGATGGATTAGTTCTGGTCTCGGCCTGAAAGACAAAAATAAGGCATTTTGCAATTTCCTTAAAGGATCCTCTCAGAAATTTGCCCACCCTTAATAAGAGCTATCTGTAAAAATATAAGAGCCACAAAAATAAGGACCATAACAATAATGAAGCACACTTACGGAGTCTTTTTGTCCTAAACTGCTCTGATAATTTTTGGCAACTTGCACCCGACCAGGCGTGATAAGAGCACGTACTGGAGGACCCTAAAACATAAAAGCCAACAGATACATCGATCTAAAACCAAAAATAAACTTCTTCAATGCTAATGTGGCATGTTTAAGTATATACTGTATGATGTAAAACTGAGCAAAGTTAATGATGTTACCTTAAGAAGGCTACTAGAACCCATTCGATATGGTACATTTCTTCTCCTAGATGTACTGGCAATTGATGACGGCTGAAAACATGTGAAGTCATAATAGAATAGAGAATGCAACAAATTCTGTTTGTAGTAATATAGAAGAAACAGCAATTACACTTTCATCTAATAATAGTATAACTTTACTAAAGTAGATGTTGCTTGTTCAGTCAAACAGGTATTTCTCAATTGGCATAGATTACCAAGGGTGCACAAGTTCAACAAAGAGTTGTGCTAAAAATTTAGAATTTGTCATTATGGAGAGACAAAGACAACCCTCACAACCACTGCATAAAACTGCAACTATAATTGTGATGGCAAATCCAGCAAACTGAAACAACCACTTGCAAAATAAGAAAATTTTGTATTTGCAGGGTGAGATTTCCAGTGCACCAACCAAATACAAATTCATGAACAATACAGCATGAGAATATGTTACCTGACAAAAGGTATCCTTATAACTTTTAAAGTGGCATATATTTCAGTCTGTAATCTAAAATAGTTGTAGTTACTTACATTTTAAATTGTACATATATTAAGGGGGTTTTGTCTACAGAAACACCACAATACGTTTACATGGATCACTGAGCTAGCCACCATATGGCTAACTAATTATATAGCAGAATATCCAGGCATGCCCAGTGTTAGCATGAAGAGAGTGGCAGCATAACACACACAACTGAGCAAAACTATACCAAAATCCACACCTGTTGATGATGTCAGTAAACATCTCTGCCTAGAGAGGCATGCCAAATAAAAAGAACAGAATAGTCAAAAGGATTACCTATATAGCACCCAATTGCTGCTAGAGATAGGAGTTTTTGTGTTCTGATTTCTATAAAAAATTAAATGGAGTTTCATGTCATCTTAAAGCATTTATATTGCATTTTAAAAATCACAATAAATCTATGTACCCCACTGAACACAAATCAGTACACAGGAAATCCAGTAGCCACGTATTATGCATAGACTCTCAGTCTCTCACTAGCCTCAGGACATCTGGACCAATCAAAAACTTTGTTTCTAAGCTTCAGTAACATATTCAATAGGAACCTTTTCAATTAGTAAAAACTAAAAAAAGTTGAAACACATTTCTTTTCACCATTTCCTGTCATTTATGTACGACACACATCAATGAAAAAGATCAATTTTTCTGGTTTTAGTAAATGCTTTTAATTGGTGATTTCACAATAAAAACAAGAACAATTCATCTTAGGTGATGACTGATCCCATTTTAATGAAAAGCAATGGAATTAGCCACTCACAGCTGGGCTGCATTCAAATTAGACAACTCAAGCCTGTATGGAAGTACACTTACGGAACAATCTAAATCAATTTAGCACTTGTTTTATTGATCTTCACATGCACAATTGAATTTCCACACAAAGGGCTGGGGTAGGCCTAAATAAAATCGATTGTAGCATCTAGATACTGTTTGCTAGTCACTGCTCTTGTTAGTTCACCTGACATGTGAACATGTAGCTTCCTACACAGGAAGTGTTTAATGCGAAGAACATTCTAAAACTTGAAATCAGTTCCGAACTAAATTTGTTTGGATATAAACAATATTTTGTGTGCTATTTCAACTCAAGAAATCGCCCCACATGAAAATTTACTCGTCATCAGGCATCAGATTTTCTAGTCCTGGTTTAATAAAACTACACTTGCACAAACATAAAATATAACAGTACCTAAAATTAGTGGTATCTACTGTTTCAATAAGGAATCATATCTTTTGGAGTAGGATGAAAATAACCAAAGAATTGCTTTAATAAAATTACATATACAGCTTATTACTAGGTGTTAAGTTATTAATATTTGGATTGGAAAACACAACACTGAAATTGCTGACTCAGTTAACCGAATGAACAGATTACTTACAGTGAAAGACAGAGGTGAATCGGCTAAGCTGGAATTGTATGAAGGAATCTTTTTCGCATCCTGGAGAGGGGATGACATGCGTTCTAATACACTGAGTATCCTCCTGGCTGAGGTACTGGTCACACCACTTATACTACTTGAAACAGGTTTCGCATGTACCTGCCTCTTATTTGGTGTCAGCTAGAAAAGCATTAATACATCTGATATAACTTCAAGGAATACATTTCCCCTAAATGTACAGCTACAAACCTTCCGACGACAATTTACAGAAAAGAATTTTTCTACACATTGCTAAAGAGCTTAATGCTGACCAGTTTTATGGAGGTTTAAATGAACCAGACTGCGGTGTCACAATTAGCAATATTCACAACACATTTGGATCAATTAAATACAATCAGTGGTGATCTGTATAGTCTACCGAGAAGGTCTGTACTACAATTTTCTCACGATGAATTAAAACTTTAAACTCAGAAATCAGTAGTATTGTTACTAATCTACCTGAGGTGATGTTTCTTGCAATTTTCGCTTCTTTTGGGATGATGCACCACCAAATACAGTCTTGCCAGGATAAAAATGAGAATCACCCTGACTACTTCGAGATGCTGTGGTCTTCTGTAATGAAATAGATGTTTCAACATACACTAACATACTAACCTAAATGATTGCCATATTATGAAATTAATTTTACACAAGCTGACGACAGTTCTCTTCAGTAATACACAAACGTTTTAATTACTAGAAACAGTAGACAGAAATATTATACACTACTGAACATAGGGACTTACTGATAATGGGCTGCCAAATACTGATATATTAAATGATGGTGTCCTACTCTGAGTAGTCACATGACTCGTCTTCCGCGAAATAAGGGATTTATTTGGAGGTCTGCTGATGCTGCCTGACCACAAGAAGCTACTCTCTCCTAGAAGAAAAAATTATTATTCAGCATTATAAATATTATAATAAAGCTTAGTTGCTCTCAAACACAACTGAGGATGCACGAAGACTGCCCACATGTTTGGTGATACAACATAGATTGACTAATTAACGACAGCACACGTTCTGGTGCTGTACTGAGTTTATAGAAATATCAAGCAAGATATTTTCACCAAGCCATAGTCCTATATTAATGGTTACTATTCTCTTTTACATGATAATGAAACTTGCTTCCAGAATGTGTTCTTTCCAGGTTCTGGTACTTTTAAGGAAGGTGGGACCAAAGAATGTTGTGTAGCCTTTGGAATATAAAATATGTTCCCCTTTTCATTTTTATATTGTAATTTAACAGAATAGGAATTCAATCTTGTGGGACTGATGACCCCAAATACAACAAATCCAACTGATAGTTAAAGAAAATAATTTGATTCCAATATTACTGTGTGTGTGTTTGTGAGTGCACCCCTTCGCACATGCAAGTAATTAGTAGTTATACACAGCAGCCAAAAGATATCACATGTACATCAGGGATTATAGTATGGACTTGAAAACTCAATCCCTCTAAGCATACACAAATTTATTCATGAAGTTGCATATGCACACAAATATCATGGACTATTAAGATCATGAATACACAACAGAAGGATTGTTTTAATAAACTGCAAGTGTGAACATTTTTTCAATCCAGACAGTCATATTCTGACCGTGGCAAGCAGCCTAACTGGGCAGAAAAACTAGCAGTCTATTTAATAATGAATGCACATTTTAAGAACATAAGAAGTCAAAATTAAAACACACATAAATGCTAAGATGACCTACTTATTAGGTTATTTATGAGTAACAACAAAATACTACTGCGGTGGAGAAAAAGCCATATTGAGAGTTGTTGGGAGTATTTCTTCAGGGTAATACAGACACCAAGCATAATTAACTAACATTGTGGAGCTGCTTATATTAGCAATGCACATCCCAGCTGCAACCCAGTTGGACAAACCGGATTTGGCAGGTTCACAAATTTCAACAGTTTATAGCGCAACAACCGAAAGAGCTATTAAACCCACACTCATATCATTAAAAAGCCAGGAAAAATATCTTTAACTTGATACTAAAACTTTTAAATCCACCGCAAACTTATTATTCAAGAGCGATTTTAAAACAATAAGTTGCTCCGGATAGCGAGTCCGTCGACGATCCAGATTTATCAGGTCACGGGTTGTGACATCCCCGTTTATAAAATTAACTACTGCGGAGTGCGTTTGAATATTTTAATATAAATTTATGACCAATCAGAACTCGAGCTGGCCTTCACTCCGGTGCTTGAACGGTAAATATCCGTTGCGGGAAGTTTGAATAGTGAAGTCATAAAGTCACGCGTCTATTTCTCAGAAACGGGACCAGATATCGAAATCGTTCATTCGCATATAGTGAAATAACATTCTTCTGCATCTTAGGATCTATAATATATTACATTTAATTGGAAAACTTCGTGGAGATCAACGCTCAAAGTCAGAGAAGTCTCCGGATTCGACTCATTTGTTGACGCGACGCTCTCCAGCGAGCGTTCTATTTTTAGAACTAGGAGTTCTCGATCACGTGGTTGGATTCACGGGCGCCGATTGGCTCGTGGTGACGTCACCGTTGTAAACAAAGCCACGTGAGTATTTGTTTTTAGAAATGATGTGAAAGGATACTGTAAGATTAAGTTGATACATTTTGAAAATAATCAACTGATTAAAAATAAGTGACTTAAAGGGACACTGCAGTTGTAAACAATCTTAAACTGATTTTGTTTATTTACAAGTAGAAACACTACTGACCACTTACTCAACAGTCATCCTGGCCATCGGCTTGTAACCACTCTTGTGGTCATAGGCACAGTCAGTTGTTGAGTTTAAAGGTCCAGTCTGCGAGGTTAACCCTCTAGAACCTATACCACTTGTGGTGTTAGGTAGGTTAATCTCTCTATGTGATATACACATGGATTCTTGTTTGGGCTGCTTTTTACAGCACTCTTTACAAGAGTAAACTGCATCCGGTGGTCAGAATTTCTTAGGAGGGTTCTTGAATAAAACTAATTTTATCTTTTTTTCAGAATGGCTTATCAAGAATTGAAGAAATGTTATGGACAGAAGCTCAACCCAGATGCTATCACAGCCTAATTCAAGTACATGTGGGGATGGTTCAAATCGTACTATAGTTCCTATTTCTGGTGATACAAAGAATGATACGATTCTGATAGATTTACTGGTTCCAAATATTGATTTCTATGGAATGCAGATGCAGAACTAAGAATGCACAGCTGGAAAATGGAGCAATTACTACACATATGCTGTGGACTTTTGATTAATGTGACTGGATGATGTGGAATTCTGAATTCTGGGCGGCCATCTTGGATTCATGGCGGCCATCTTGGATTAGTGTTATGCGTAGGAAATTATGTTTAGCGCCAAGTTATTTGGCACATCAAATACTACAAGTGTGTGTATTTTGATAAATTTGTCTTGTGTGGTTATAGAGCAATTTGGTTTTATGTGTGTAATTGCTTAATAAAACTTACCAATTGATCCAAAAATTGTAATTTGTGCCCTGTGTTTTCCCATTACCATGTTTCCAATGAGATTGCGAGCTAAAACGAAGGTTTCTCAGCACCCATAGGTCCGATTTGCAAAATTCAAAAAGTATATTCCTTCTTACACTCAGCTTTATTCTAATAACAGATTATTTTATATATTTTAGAGGGTTAAAATTTTGGGTGTGCATTGCTACTTATATGGGTTTGATACACATTTTGACATCTCAAATTCCAGGGCCCTTTTGATGAATTCAGTAACTCTTAGTGCGTAAAAAATGTACACATATTTTCAATGAAGGCAACACCTCAGTGGACTGACATTGAAATGAAACAAACACTTCGGAAAAAGGGTAACTGAATTCTTGTACGCTTATGATTTCTAGGTGTGGAATCTAAATTTTCAAATTCCATGACTTTCCAGATTTTCAACAACCTATGTGAGCCCTGTTATAAAGTTCTACACTATCTTAGCAACATTTGCACACAAAAAGTAATGAAATCCGAGGATGGTATTTCTATCTCCTATGAACACAGCTACTTAGAAATGAGCATGTCGGACATATACACTCAGCTTATTGTCACCCATCTTAACTTATCTTTAGCTATCCATTTAAATGGCTGCTTTGTTGAAATCAAGATTTAATACCAGAAAGAAAAAACCAACACTGTATTCAGTCTTTTATTCAGGTTAATCAAATATTTGGCATGGATTTCGGTTAGCTAAATGCTAAACTATAATTTTAGGCAAAATTTGGTTTAGTGCTTAACATCTAGTTAGAAAAAAATAACTTGGAGTGTTGTCAAATTTGGCAGGAGTGCTCATATATTTTATGGCTTTCATTCACATTTCTAATTTTAACCCCTGAAACACTCCTATCCAAGTTAACGCATATATTTATTTAAATAAGTTAATCCATTTTATATGAATGAAAGGCTGATATCTCACATGCATCAGAATTTGTCATTTAATCCTCGTAATGTGATGTTTTGTAATGGCCAATGGGTATACCAGAAAGACTCGAGCAATGAATTACCTCTCTTATGAATATGGCTGCTTCCGAAGTCTGGTTTCTGAAGATTGGACTTTGCTAGACGTGAAGCTTCCTGTTGGAAGTCTTTATCTTGATTACCAGCCATTGAAGAACAACCACTGGTAGACACAGAACAATCGCTGAATTCTGACCTGTCATCTCCACCTGTACATAAAACAAAAAGATATAAACACCACAACCATGTGACATTACATTCCATACAAGTTAGGAAAGCATGATTAGCCACATAACTGCGAAGACATTCACCTAAAATATACAGTTTTATCAAATAATTTAATACAATATTTATCAAAATTAAACATATTTAAATGCAGGTTATGTAATATAACAGATATAATGTTTCTGATAATGTAGAGATAAAACTTTCAACAGACTTGAAAAACCAGTAAAAATTGTGAAACATAACATCTGAAATTCTACATCACAAAACCTTTTTTTTTAAAGTTTAACATGATCAGTATACAATAAATCAATATTACGAAGTAATAGCAACTGGTGATATACTGATAAAACAACTGTATGGTTGACCAATAAATCCATTTAATGCTGGTGCTTGCTTCTTCATATATTCACACTCAACATTAGTATAACAAGACACTGATTAGTCATAAAACACCACTGTTTCCATTACAAAATAGCGCAGTTACAGATCAATGATAGGGAATGTTTCATTAAAACGAATTCTAGACAATATACAGCATGACTGCTAACTACTCATGAATCCCAGGACACATACTGTTTGTTATTTCTAATGCAGCCTTGGAAATTCCCTAAAAAAATCATCAGACACAACGGATTGTAAGTCTTAAAAGTTTTCAGCCCAGGTGCTGCATAATATTAATGACCCAGAAACTGCAAAGCTGAATGTGTGCAAAAATGTTTGGTGGCACTATACAGACTGAATGTTGCTCCAATGGTAATGGAGCAAAATAAAAAATGGTTTTGGCACAGCACAGCCGGCTTTTGAACTCCGGTGCTATAGAACTGCTGCCAAATAACATGTCTTCCCATTTCAGCTCGAACATGAGTATGCACCACAAAACTCCTAGTATATTTAAAGACCAGTGTGAACAATTCCACAGCTGGCGTTCTAGAAACAACCCAAAAATGATTAAAACAAAAAAAAAATTTGGAACCTCTAGAGATTTCAATTGTTAAATCGAAATTTTGTTTGGAAGCTGCAGGGTAGTTAGAAAAACAGGACTTTAATCACTTTGATCTGGATAATTTAATATGTGGTTGATTGTGTTCATATTTTGACATAATTTATGATTGGTGTGAACATATTCGTATTAGCTCTGAAAATCTGAATTGAAGATGAACTGTTTATTTTAAGTGGATACTTGAGGATACATGTTAATATCAAATAGTAAAAAACAAACCATTGACAATAAGGCTGGTTGACTTTTCATCAAATTGTCCAAATGGCAAATCCGAAGAGAATGTCAAAGGGTCCTGCCTGTTGGACGAGACCCGGCGATTCAATCTGGGCATGCCTGCACCAAGTCCTGATGGTGAACCCAAACCTACTGGCATCTGGGGGAGAAGTTTAGATGGTCCAGGTAATGCAGTTGGTGGACATGGGGCCTGGATGTAACTCTGGCCAAGACTGCTCTCAACGTTGGTGGTATTATTACCAGGTTGTTGCTGCTGTTGCTAATAATAAAAAACAAGGACATCAATTACAGAACAACAAAAAAAAACAACAGACTGCACAAACAGCTCATGATAATGCTACCTAATATACCAAAAATAAACTCAGTAATATTAGAATATGCAAAGTTAAATTTACCCAAGAATAAGTATTTGAAACATATGTCAAGACTAGAATACTCGAAGTCCTCGGGTTATGACAACACCGACTTACGACAATTCATTGTTACAAACGAACCACCACAAGCGCTTAATAGCTGTTGTTTCCAGTTACCAAGAGTGGTTTGTAGTTACAGATCACCGAACTAGGTTGTGGCGTGCATGGAAGAATACGTTGTCAAGCGTCACCTAACTGAGGAAGACACTCTCAGTGCATTGTAAAATTATTTAAGGATCAGAGGCCGACAGTTCATACATTTAGAGAGTGTAATTCGACTTACATACAAATTTGGCTTATGAACAGATATCGTCCATAAGCTGAGGACCTCCTGTAAACAACATGTGCATTACAAACCTGAATATGATTGCGTTTCTCTTCTTGTACTGGATCAGTCTGAAGTGGCTGCTCTAACCAAGATGACTGGAATAAACCTTTCACTGTATCTTTCACAAGTCCCAAAAAAGACTGAAATCAAAAATTGAGACTGGCCATCACTATATAAAAATGAGATTTAAATACATCTATGTTCATTTTATATAACAACTGGTTGTGGTAACTAAATATTTCATTATGCTATGTGTCTGTCATAACAAGATTTGTTTTTGTCAACTATTGACATTATTTGCATAATATTTTATCATCTTCGTAATTCTTAACCACTAATCAAAATTCCACATTATAGTGTTAAGTTCAAATATGTTAACTTATCATCACTGCCTATTCACCATATATACTCATGTATAAGTCGAGGTCAATTTTTGACCATGTAAATCTTTCCTTGGGCATATGTTCACCATATAAGTCTAGGTTAAGTATTGGCTTAAAACCCCCCAAAATCCTAATCATTGTTGTCATTCATGAAAAAGTTGACCCAATTCATTTCAAACTCATGGTGTTAGCAAGTGCGTCATAAATATATCACTCAATTTCTTCACCGGCAGCAACACACACGGAGAGAGAGAGACAAAAACACTTCGCTTTGATGTTATGTTTAACTAGTAAACAAACTTCCCTCAAAATCCTAATCATTGTCCTCATTCACGAAAAAGCTGACACAGTCATTTCAAACTAATGGTGTCAGCAATTGCATCATAAATATGTCAGTATCAATTAATAAAAACAAACTTGTTACATCAAACAAGTCTGATTGTAACTTCAACTGGCAAGTTTTAATTAATTGTTTCACAGCAAGTGGCGAGCAAGGTTTGAAATGTGAACAGTGATTCTTATATTATCGTTAAAACTGGCATGTTTGTGAGATCCAAATAACAGCTAGTAGGCAGAGATGTGGCGATTTTGTTCCAACTGTGGATCACACAAACAAGCCTGATTATAAGTTCAATTGGCAAGTGTTATGAATTATTTCTTTCATAGCACATCTGGAGGTACGGGCAGGTAACAGCACATGACCATCAAGTAGTTTGTGAGATCCAAATAACAGTTTGGTGAAAATTAGTTGTTACTTACTGAATACTAATGGATTAGTAGGCAGTGATGTTACGATTTTTTTCGGACTCTAGCTCTTATTGGGTTGAATCCTATAGTGTTTTGTGTCAAGGATGGTCGAAAACATCTTTCCTTCAGCTGGTAGGAAATAGGACCAGCGTATAAGTCGAGTTGCTTCTGAGAACTCCCCTTTCAAAGATCTTTAGACATGTTGCAGTAACAGTGGCCATCAAAGGGAAACATACACATTTTTACTTACCTGTGTGAACATGTTACTTGATATTTAATATATGATCCATATATGTGAGTAATCCCATGAGATTACATAATGCCCACAAATATATAGAGAAAACACCTCAAACCAGAAGCAAAGGAGACAACCTATCAATGTAAACAAACACTGACTGGTAAGGAGTTGAGTTGCCTAGCCTCAGTGCTGGTCACACTTGGGAATATATAGCTGACATGCAATATGTGGAAAAGGAAACAAAGCCAAAAAACATAGACAGGAGCTGGATTCAATCCCACAACCTGGATGCTTGTGGCACAATACTCTAACCACTGCACAATCAGAACACTCCATGACTGAGTTGGGGGAACTTTTTTTTATGGTTTTGTGATAAATTTATCAATGGAAAGTATGGATACTTCCAAATATTATTCAGGGGCACCTCTGGGGTCTAGTGGCAGCGTGTTGGATCACAGATCACTACCACCCTTGTTTGAATCTCGGCGCGGGCATATCTGAAGGGTGTTTCACATTTGACTTCGCTTCATTATCTTTGGAGGCCGCTCAGCCCATTTAGCCTACAATGTGCACCAAAGTGGCCGTAAAACATCAATCATTATCCAAATATTATTCTATTTATTACACAGAACTAATAAAAGAAACTTGATATGAAGTTATATGTGCCATTTCAATACATTTGCATTGTAATATATATATATATATATATATATATATATGCACACAAAATATGTAGAAGGCTGTACAAGCTTATTCTGTTATGTTCTTTAATACACAGCATGCTTTGTTAATGCTCTAAAATAGATTACCATCTTCAACATGTGTCGTTTAAAACAGCTAGACTTATTCTTTCTCTAATTAGCTATTTTACAGTATTTTATTATGACTGTATTATAAATTAGCTCTATGCAGAAGTGTCACAAACTGTATAATATAAAAGGGAAAATTTAAAATGATCTAATTGTTTGTAAGCTACTGTACTTTTAGAACTTTCAAGCAGATACAAAAAATGCAATGATTATTCAGTTTTAAACATACAGAATAAACAAGTTAAGAACTTAGCCCGATTAGGTTTTATTTGAAAGCATTATCTGAAGATTTCCGGGGCAGTGCTGTACCAACTGGTTTATGAAAGTGATGTATGCCACAAGATTATTGTAATTTAATGTAACTGCTTTTCCATTGCTGGATATTCAACACAGTTTTCATGGTCAATTTTAATTTACCATGCATGGACAAGTTCATTCTCCCCCTATAGTTAGGCACATATGCCACCACTGGTACCACAGAATGTTTACGATGAGTGTATTAGCACGCACATAATGGCATTGTTCGTAGACAAGTTACTGACAACATACTTGGGAAATATTTATGGTAGTGTACCTCTGTAAATATGGTAAATTCATTTCAAAATTTTAAATTCTCTTTGGGTATTTGTTTTTTACTGATGAATTATATTAGTGCCAACATTAATTCTATAATGAATGCTCCCGGAACCCACAGATTGACAGAATGCTAATCTTAATTTTCTGGATATGCTGTACGCCTGTAGTGTAGAATGAGTAGCTAGACTTGTAACCCTGTAATCATAATGTATCTTGTTAATTCTGAGATGGTGTGGATCTAGTTTTAAAATTCATTGTGTTTTCTCCTGATCCTGAACTACAAACACACATCCTATCACATTTCTCTAGACACAACAATGCTAATCATACTTCTTCAGATGTAGAGGAACACTACCATTGCAACGAGTAACACTAATCTAATAAGTTAAATAACGTGGTGGATTTACTTAACATTTTCATAAAACATCGAAGTTCTCGAAAGCACTAAAACACCCACACAAATCTTACAATTTCTCTGTAAGCGCCAAAATAACAAGCCACCAGCTCTCTTCGCTGTTAAAACCCATAATCGTTCTTAAACCTGGATGAAAGATATACGATTTCACGTGCAACTCGTTAAGTAATAGACGAAAACAAACGTCAATGACATGCTTACCCTTCGACGTTCACTACGTCTTCCACGTTCATTGTACGGCTTAGGTCTAAAATTTTTAGCACCTTCAGATGCCATAGCTCTAAAAGAATGTTTATTAAAACTGTCACTTCATCAAGCCTGTGGAATATAGAAAATATTTCCTCCGACAAAATATAAGAAGTCCGTTCTAATTCACGAACATGGCGGCGGCAATTTTTCTACATTTTCATTGGAGACTTGAAGCACGTGATCAACGGAAACGTGAACTCAGTCATTATCGTGTATTATTATCGTACAAATATCCGCTAAAAGTTTTAATCAATGCCAATAGGTATATCAACGCATTATATCATTAAATACATCACGAAAGGTTATATTTATATGATATGTACTTGGAGCTAAATAACAGTATTCATGAATATCATAAGTAACTGATTTATCCACGTTATGTAACAGCTAAACGATTAATTAAATCAGGTCCTCCCGCAGTGTCAGAGAACAAAAAATAAATACGAGCAGCGTTTTAAATATAAAATCATATTTAAAATGTATGATAAAAATTTATTAATAGTTTCAAATTGAATATGACAGAAATATCGTTTAGGGCGCAGGCAAAATCCTGCAGCTATCATAAAATAAAGTAATTGTATTACTACTGTCTATAACGATTAGTACGCGGATTTAATTGATAAATTGTGTAACTCGCGCGCGCACACACTATGAAATTACTTTATATCTATAATATAAATTATACAGTTGTTTTTATTTGAGGAAAAATGATCTGCATATATAGTCGTTGTTTTATTTTGAATTGATATAATTAAATTAATATTCCGACCTTCGGTTCGTTTAAATTTTAAGTGAACTACACCCCGAAGTGTTCTATACCTATGTTAACTAGATCTATTACGTATTAGAGAACTAATTATTAAATTATCTATTTTATAATGAATATATATAGTCATCTACCTATATATGATTGGTGAACGTTGGGGGGGGGTTAAATTCCATATAAATATATATTCTATGCTCTGAGAGTTAATTTTGACTTTAAGAGTGATTTATACTTCATCAGAGAGACCCACCTTTCATTCAACCTGACGGTTGCGTCATATAACTTGTATGGACACCTATATCAGATGATAAGTAAAAAGATATAAACTCTGACTCGACATTTATAAGGACACGTTATGAATAAGTAAAAAGATATAAACTCTGACTCGACGTTTATAAGGACACGTTATGATAGATTTAAAAATCGCAATTATGACCCGATGATTCGTTCATGTCCCAACTAATGGTTCTAGATCTAGACTATGGAAGCTTCTTGGGCAATTGTCTGATGGGTATATGTCCAGGTAGTTTAAATTAATGTTGGACTAACGTAAATATAACATCAACAGTATATGGTTAGGTTAGGTTTAAAGTAGAAAGATCAGTTTACTTCTAATCTGAGTTTTATAATAACGGCTGGTGTTCACGTGTGTGTGTGCGCGCGCACCCACGTGTGTGCTTGTGAATAAAGAAAGAGACATCTCATGTCCATATTTTGTAAGATTCTTCCACACGTTCCTTTGTCGATAATTTAAATAATATGTATTTGGTGGCGTGACCTTGATATAATAATAATAATAATAATAATAATAATAATAATAATAAAAAGAATTTATATAGCGCCTTATTCAACTTTAATTGCCCTAAGGCGCTTTACATTTAAAACATAATTAAAACAGATTCTGAGCTCATATAGATCAAATGCATTTCATACATGATAAACTGGTTTAAAATTATAAATACGCTAATTTAAATAAATGGGTTTTAAGAAGCTTACAAAATATGTCTTTTCTTGCTGCATGTTTAATGTAGTTTGGCAACTCGTTCCACAGCCTGGGAACTGACGCTCGGAAAGATTGCCATCCTTTTTGTACCCTCAAAAGTGAATAGGACTCAGACCAGAGGATTCTCACTGGTATATATTTTCGATCAGATCGTTTAAATACAGTGATGCTATTCCACTCAATACATTGGACGTAACTAAATCTCAATTACCAGCAACTTGGTAATATCTAAGAAATTGGATATTCTCGGCCTCACTGAGACTTGGCTTAGCCCCCATGACACAACTTCTTGTATTTCTAATATCTGGCCCCATGACTATTCCTTTTACCAACAACCACGTCAGTCTGGACGTGGAGGTGGTGTTGGCTTTCTGGTATCCAATATATTTAAAGTAAAGTCCCATTCTGTCCAGATATATTATAGTTTCGAGGTTGTCTGCATTGAAATTTCGATCTGTGCATTTATTGGTTACTTCCAATGCCTCTATAACTTCATCCTCCTTTGTTGACTTTCATGATTTACTAGAAAACTTAGTCACTATTCATCCTGAATGTTTCATCTTTGGTGATTTCAACCTTCATTTGGATATACAGTCTACTGTTACATCCACATTTAATGACACCGTAGCAAGTTTTGACTTAAAACAACACGTTTCTTTCCCCACACACGTTCATAACCCGGTCTACACCGGATGATATCCACACAGAAGATGGTTTATCGGATCATTTCACTGTCATAGCAAAAATAAAATTGAAGTATTATCCAGTTGACTCTAAGTGTAATATTCTTTATCGGTATACTCATGACATTGACATTCTTGCATTTAATGATGACGTAGTAAAATCTGAACTTATCATCAACCCTAAAGTTGACTTATCACCATTATGTAAACAATACAACACTACACTTAAAACCTTTCTTGACAAACACACACCTGTCAGATCAAAATACATAAAAATTAAACCACCTGCCCATTGGATGTCCCTGAAGTGATCAATGCCAAAGTGCGTCGCCGATATTTATAACGCATATGAAGGAAATATCGCACACAACTTAACAGGTCTAGATAAACTAAACAGTGCTATTTCTGCAATAGACTCACGAATAAAGCTAAATCTGACTTTGCTAGGAACATGATCTCCAACAACTCTGACAATCCTCATCAACTCTGGAACTGTATAAATAGGACTCTCCATAGAAAGGCTTCTGTTTCTTTGCCGGCTCATAATTCAGCTAATTCACTCTGCAATTCTTTTTTCAAACATTTCAATGATAAGATCACCCAAATTCATGCTTCTTTCCCAGTTTCTGCTTCTAGTTGTAATATTAATTTTCCAGTTGTACATCACCCTTGCACAGCATTTGAACCAGCTTCACTTACTAAAGTTACTAAACTGATTTTATCATCCCCTAATAGTCCTGTGAACTTGTTCCTATACCAACATTTCTGCTAAAATCTTGTCTTCACACACAAATTGTTCCAATTACTTGTTTTGCGGTGTTCCCCAAGGCTCTGTTCTTGGACCACTACTGTTTACTCTGTATACAACAGCACTAGGCTCTCCTACTCACAGTCACAAATTAGACCATCATTTACATGTAGATGACACCCAAGTATACATATCTTTATCTACAACAGACACTGATCTTTTTCTTAAACAAGTTGGTGACTGTCTCACTGATATCTCTGGTTGGATGGCAAACAACAAATTTAGGCTCAATGCCAACACAATAGATTTCATCATAATAGGTACATCCAGGCAACGCAGCAAACTTACCCGGCTTCTATAATATTCGTGACATTCGCCTTACTAGTAGGCTTGATTACTGCAACTCTGTTCTTTATAACATTACATCAAAGGATATTCTAAAACTTCAGTGTGTTCAGAACTGTTTAGCTAGGGTTGTCACAGGGTCTCCTCGGTTTTCCCATTCTGTCCCACTTCTGAAATCTTTTCACTGGCTCCCTGTTCAATCTCGCATCATTTTCAAACTTTGTACTATTGCCTAGCAAACTCTTTCTTCTGGAGAACCTTCGTATCCCTTTTCCATGCTTTCGTTTTCTTTACCACCCAAGCCCATAGAACTCCGTTCATCTGGTTTTCACTTGTTATCTGTTCCCAGGGTTAAAACTCATCCTGGGACTCGTACCTTTTCAGTTTTTACCCCAACCTTTTGGAATTCACTCTCTGAAAATCTTAAGTCATAAAATAGCCTAGTTTCTTTCCGTCGCCATTTGAAGACTAACCTTTCAGACTCGCTTATCCTCTGAGATCGATTCTTTTCGAGGATATTGGCGCTATAGAAGGTTTGCCATTATTACTATTATTATTATATTTCTTTTTCAGACGCTAAAGCCATTGCTACAGCAACTCTCCTCTTTATAACGTTATATCTAAGGATATTGCCAAACTTCAGTATGTTCTGAACAGCTTATAGCCGGGGTTGTCACATCACCTTCTTCCGGAGAATATTCGTATCTATTTTGCATGCTTTCTCTAGCACCCAAGCCCAGAGTGCTCCGTCCATCTGGTTTTCATTTGTTGTCTGTTCCCAGGGTTAAACATAATTGCTGTAAGTCGTGCTTTTTCAGTTGCTGTCCCAACTCTTTGTAACTCACTCCATGAACATATTAAGTCATCAAATAGCATAGTTTCTTTCCGTCATCATTTGAAATCTCATCTTTTCTGACTTGTTTATCCCTCCTCAATTTCCACTGCATTTGATCATTTGTTGATGATTTTTTCATGTATTGCATGCTATTGCCCATCCCCTGTATATTAGATGCACCACTAAGCTCGATTCGATTCGAGGATATTTGGGGCTATAGAAGTTTGTTATAATTATTATTATTATCGTGAAATGAATAAATTATTAACCTAACACTCTGACTGTGGAAGGATGGGGGGAGGGGATTCAAGCACAAGGGTATTACAAATCCCTGCTCCTGTGCAAGAAGCAGTGAGCTCCGGTGGCCTAGCGGTTGAACTCTCGGCACTTGATGCCAAAAGTCACAGGTACAGGTAGCAAGAAATCGAAACTTTTCCAGAGATTAATTTCTCGGCTCACAACATAGTGCGTGGATGAACACGTTAAATGGCGCTGCTGTCTCCACTGAATTAGTAAAAATAAAGGGGGACGTTAAAGACCCCTTGATGACGTAAAACACTCTGGCAGTGCCCACCCGAGGGGTATTTCGGCTCCATCTTTCCGTATCCCTCCGCTGTGAGTGTAGGGGAGGAGTTTCTCAACCACTCTAACACAGAGGCTGTGCTGAATAAGATACAGCTTGGGGACTGTCCCCGAAAAACTAAACAAAACGCGAGAATCAGTATACACTTGAAAAGTACATCACCCCTAAAATAGACGCAGTGAGATGTGTTATTGTTAAAAGGGTGCAATTTTGGTATCATTAGTTTTAAACACACTAATATTAATATTATTTATGGAGTAGGGAGCCCACCACCTTCTGGTAGCGTATTATTAATATATATATATATATATATATATATATATATATTGTGTGTGTGTGTGTGTGTGTGTGTGTGTGTGTGTGTGTGTGTGTGTGTGTGTTCTTAAAGAAATGCAGGAGAAATGAGTTTAGTGATTTATTGTGTTATAATTGGGAAATATGTGCGTGTGTGTGTTATAAGTATCTTAATCTATTTTCTGTTTTATAAATCAATTACTTATATATGTTTTTTGTTAATACCTTGAATGACATGGAATTTTAATTGATAGCACATAGTTGTCGTCCATGACCACCTCACTTGAGTCGGCGTTTTCTATCAATGATGTGTGCAACTCATTATATGACGGTTCAAAAAATGGAAGATGGTTTTGTGCAGTGAAACTCACTCCTTTAATGAAAAAGGTCAAGGCCATAAGTTTATATAAGTTTTTATTTACATTTTTTGTTCTGTCATATACAACAAAAAGTCTACTTCCAACATGATCTAGATTCAATTTAACCAAATTAATGGCAATTATTAATTATTTTGGTTATTTTATAAAAAAACTGACAAATTAGACTGAGTCATGTCAAAGACTGTCAATATGTGAAATGGTACCATATTCGAAAGTTGTGAATCACTTTAAGGATTAAACAAATTTCAATTTTTATATAGGTTAGGAATTATATTTTATTACCATCAGATGATTGTCTTTCATTGTTTTGTACAATAATTTCGAATTGCGTGCATTTTATATACATTATGCATCAAATTTGCAGCAGTTACACATTTCCTTCAGTAGAAATTCGCAGATCTTCATTAACGAAATAATTAATGCTAAATTATTTCTATGTACACATGTATATACAGTGGCGGAAAAGTTTTTGAACACCTAGTCAATTACTCTATTTTTCCTTCATCTTTGTTTAATAAGGTTGTTTATTTAATAATAGCTAAAAATAAATTTAAAGATTGCTTTAAGAAACACATCAATTTGCTTTAGGCCATTTGTACATACAATTGATAGGAATATAGAATATTAATAAATGTAGCGCAATAACAGAAGTAACAATACCGTAAGAAGCATGTATAAAGACTTAACAAACATGACAAATAATCACCATGGATGTCAAATCGCAACAAATTTGAATTAGATAATACATGATTATGATATTGCATAAGTCAATATTTGGTTGCTAAGCCACGTGCATGCACCAATGCCTGGATTCTCTTTGGCATGTTTTCAACAATGCTTTTGCACTGTTCTGGCATGATATTATTCCATTCGTCGACCACAAACCTCCTGAGCTTTTGCATATTTCAAGGTTTACGTTCACAAACTGCTGCCCTGATGATGCGCCATAGATTTTCTATTGGACTCATGTCCGGAGTTTGTGCATGCCAATCCAGAAGCTGGACCCCATGCTCGTTCATCCAAGTCTCTGGCAGTGTGACATGGAGGATGTTGACCAGATCAGTCTTGGTTGTTGTGTTCAATTTTGGATTTGTGCTCGCTAGCGCCAACGGTATACAGAGGAAACCTCATACTTGAGGACGCTTCAAGGTCAACTTCCCTTCCACTATCTCTCACAACTAGCAGCCTTCTGAATATATTACGTTCTGACTTCAAAACAATAACAGTATCCTTGTTGACCTGAACAGTTGTCTTGTACATAGTTGCCATGGTCTTTGCCGTGATCTGTGCGATTCTGGAGTAAAAGTCGGTGTCCTGTTCATCAAGACGAGATTTCACAAATTCAGTCACTAATTTGTGCCGTTTTGCCTCTGCAGATAGAAAATCTGATGTGATTTAATCAGGTACGATGTCATTGTTTGACAAGTTCATCAGTTCAGATGTGGAATGTGAAGAGACCTGGAACCTCTCGAACTCTTTCATCAGCTTTCTCTCTTCAAACCGGCTTTGCCAGCATCCTTATGAGTCCAGTCGTCATTTGTATCATCATGTTGTTGGCCAAAGAGACGCAGGGTATCATCTGAAATCCTGGCACGTTCGTTGTATGTCAAACACAACCTATCTCGTGCAGAATCTATGTGTGTGATCCCTACAATACCTCAACTCACTTTAGCAATCTGGTTGACGTGTTCAAATGCCCGGTCAGTCACCACCTATTTGAATTTACCCTCAGTTCTCCTGATTGAAAACCGACCAGAAATGAATTCATTAAAGACCTGCGATGCTGTAGGTGGGAGAGCTCTCATATCAGCCAGATACGCTGGGCCCCAGTGCACGTAATTAGTGTGATCGTAAATGGCAAACCTAGGCAACATCTTTGAGAAAAGTTCCAAATGAAGGGCCCAGTTGCCACTTCACGGTCCGCTCTAATGAATCCCATCAAAATGGAAACCATCTCCATATACTGCCGCCAAAATTTGAATGTTGGGTGAGCCGACTCTGATTCATCAAACTCCTTCAGCAGATCAAGTACAGTAGATGTAACTCTAACCAGGGCACAAAAGGAATCAGTGACATCTTCATCTTTGGTTGTGAACCTTTCCACAACATCGTCAACGACCGCCAATAGGTTTTCATCCAGTGACTTTCCGTTTTGCACAGCCCACTCCTGGAACTTGGGCCAGAGTATTCTCCAGAGTGCTTCATATGTTAGTTTATGTCCACGAATTGCCTTATTGTAAGCATGCCCTATTATCATATGCAAGGTTGTGTTTTCACCATATACACCACTCTCAACCAGATGGTAGGATTTCGTGAAAGTCTCGGGGCAACGATGGACCAAAGCATCTTTGTTTGCCGATTACCGTATTGCCATTGACAGTGCTGCTGTTCCATCTTGAACATGCCCTTTCCATCTAGTGTTTCTACGGTTATATTTATGTTATCTCCCTCAAACTGGGTATATTTCCCATTTCTAGGTTGGATGGAACAATAACGCCGCCATTTGCGTTCCATCTTTCAATTTCACTTTTGGCGATGCTGGCGTCTAATTTCTCAACTGTCTCATAACGTGCACAGTGACCAGCAGCATTCAGAAGTTGGACTAATATTTTACTTCTACGGAGTACTTTTTCTGGGACTGGGGTTAATACAATGTAAAATAAATGTATTCTAAAGCAATACCTTTATTATGTAATTTATTTTCTGTTTCAAGGGTCTTTTCCCAGCATTTAACCCCTAATTCCTGCAGGTTGATGAAACTTGGTGAAAAACTGCCTTTGTATATTAGCGTTCACGACAGAGATTTTCAATATGATAGTACCCTCAAATGATACAGTTTTTCAGCCTCAGAATAACATATGGGAGAATTATATCGTTTATTCGAACTTCGTGAAATCTTATGAAAATGGAAAAAATATCACTCGTGCAAATATAAACAATATTGTTGAACTTATTTTTGAAAAAAAATCCCTTATTGAGAGACGCTGCAGTACTCGTGAAATACTCGCCAGGTGGAAGCACACATCTTCCTATTTAAGAGACTTCAAGGTGGCTCATATTACCCACATGCTCATATTACCCAACTTTACTCTACATGACAATCTATTTATTCGACCATCTAAATGTACAATATAGATTGTCTTCCCAATTCAAATACTGTCTTTAGAACCCTGGATTCAGTAGAAATCAACCCTCAATCAACAATCAACAATCGTCTGGCTTCACTGGAAGATTATATAACATTACTTTAACATTGCATAACATTACTTTTAATACTCAAAAACTAAACAATCCTCCCTGAACTTCTCCATATTAAGTTACTGTCTTTGTAATTAGGCTGATCACAATATATTACACAGAAAGATAAATTATTTATCAATGTAAAAGCTCAGTTTGCCAAAAGTTAAACCCAAATTTGTTAGGGAAATATTGCGCTAAAAAAAACTTTTCAAATAAATAGCTTTATTTTAAACTCATTAAATTATGGATATGTTTATGAGAAATTAGTGAAATTTCTAAAATTAATCATTTCACAAAAATTAGTGTTTCTAATTTGGCCCCGCAATTTGTCGACCCAGTTCCGGTGTAAACAATGAGGACTGAGTATCAGCAGACTCCTATACTCGCCACCATTAAAATTCTCTCCAGGTCTCTGTTATCGTCATTTCATTGAGGGAAAAGAGTACTACTTCTACATGACGATTCTGACGTCCAGTTGTGAGTTTTCTGCGGAAAACTCTTTGTTCAATATATTATGGTGATTTAATAAAAGAAAATTCCCGTTCATAGTCCATTCCTTGACCTGGTTTAGAGGGCTGTAGGTCTCAGTGACCGAGAGAGTCGTGCTTTATGTTTTGCGAGCTTTATTGATTGTTCTTTCTAACAATGATAGATAAAGATAAACCATGTATCTGTTGTTTTTACTGAGTTGTTTTATATTGTTTGTTGTTAGTTGTTTGTTCACTCTTCATTATGACTTTAGATGCCTTCGGGCGAATCATACATAGCAAATTACATTGGCGGTTATAGTTATAAGCCATTAAATATCTGAGTATATATATCAGACATGATGGTCAATTCCGTTTATCAATTCCAATTCCACTCAATTCCATTAGGTGAATTCCAATTCCACATCAAATATATCAGTTCCAATTCAATTCCCAATTTATCAATTGCAATTGCAATTCCGTTTTTCCGACTCTTTTTTGCCTAATACTTTTTACCAGTAGTAGGTACTCCGAGTACCTACTTGGAATACCTACTCCGAATAAATGGTAAATATATTTGTGGATTTATTTGCCCGTTCTAAACATTTAACGGAGGTAAATGCCTAAATAACAATATCTCTATATATATATTACAGTGTTGTGGATCTGGATCAATTTGGTTCCAGTATATTGGTAATACCACATGGTAAAGAATTGTAAAAGCCTAACCACAAGGCACCATTAGCTAAATAAATATTTGATGATATCAAGTAGTGGATCATAGTCTTTGGTGCATCCCCATGTAAAAGCCTATTTGTAATCATCAAAGATGTGTTTATATTCCACTGCCCAGTAGGAGCCTTGAAACGAATATTTTGCTTAGTTTGACCCAGCATGGGGTCAGATCCTGTATTTACTTTCACAACCCTGCTTGGTACTAAACCAATGACATATGGTAAGTTTACAAAATCTTTCAAATGGTTATTAAAACAGTTAGGTCTGGGAACTGGCTATAGCAGTCAAAGTCTTAGAAGAGGAGGGGTAAGTTTTGGCTCCAGACTGGCATTCCAAATTTCTCAATCCCAATTCCATTAAAACAAATCTCAATTCCAATTCCGGAATTGATTTGACCCCATGTCTGATATATATATATATATACGAGTGTGTGTGTGTGTGTGCCGGCGCGTTTTAGAATACATATATAGTGGTACTGGCTCAGAATGTCAACAGCTTAACATCCTTTGAGACCTGTACCTCCATAAATCTATACATAAATAAACCATACATACATCAATCTAAATACAAATTGTTCTACACCTCCCTAATATCTATATAATCGGAGACCTATATACACGTGTCTGGGCTATTCACCTAATCAGGCCCAGCTAATTCACTTTTCGTACGTGACAAATTTGCTACGCTCACAGGGAAGCAGCTAAATGCAGGTTACGTACAAAAGCGGAGGCACGTACAAAAAGTGCCATTTGACACCATATCTCGCAGTAAACTACACCTGGGTGTCGTTCAATAGTGGTTTAGTACATACACAAGATAACTATTTTGACACTACAGTTTACCCAGCCGTGAGTTTTTTCTGTGGTTCAAAATCAGCCGTTTCGATCAAAGTCCGGCATGTTTGGCTTCGCAAGTTGTTCTCTGCGTGAAAAGTTAGGCCTCTTATAGGCCCTCGGTGCGTTAACCAACGTCACAGTTAGTTGTACACGCTATAAGATATACACTACCTACATATGAAAGCAGTGAAGATAGTAATACTGTATGATGGATTATTACTGAAATAGAACGAACTATCCCCTCATTCCTGAGTAAATATTATGAATAATTAAAACCTTACAGCTATTCCTCATACGTTTCCGTTCACAACAGTGTGTGTGCGCGCGTGCGCGAGCATGTGTGTGTGCGTGTGTGCGTGTGTGTGTGTCGCGCGCGCGCGCGCGTGTGTGTGTCGTTTGCCATTAGTTGGGTAATTTCAAATTCGTTTCACCATTTACCAGACTAATAAATTAGGAGAGTAATTTTTTCAGTTCTCAGATGATCGAAAAAAGGTTGCACAAGTTTCTTATGTGAGCAAAGAGACTGGATAGTAACACTCACTCACTCACTCACTCACTCACTCACTCACTCACTCACTCACTCACTCACTCACTCACTCACTCACTCACTCACTCACTCACTCACTCACTCACTCACTCACTCACTCACTCACCACTCACCACTCACTCACTCACTCACTCACTCACTCACTCACTCACTCACCATCACTCAATCAATCAATCAACCAATCAATCAACTAATAAAATAATTAATCTGTTAATTGTAACAGCTAATATAATTCTAATGATGTATTTATTTTTATTTCAGAGTGATCAACACTACTTACATGGCCTCGTTCAACAAGGAGGTATATATTTGTAAAAACAGAAATCCTGAGTTAGAATCCTGGATTTAAAAAAATCAGTTACAAATACACATATTAATACACTAAAAAAACACAGAATATATATATATATATATATATATATATATATATATATATATATATATATCAGACTACGAGTTAATAATTATCAGATGACCCACACATTTTTGTCACAATTTAGATCACTTCGTCAACGTATTGGAACCACCGTAGACGTAAGTTACGGTTCTGACGTCATTCACATTATCTGGATCATCCGGTTTGGACGGATCATCTGGAATACTATCTTCGACGAGTAAATCATCTGTTGTAAGATCGTCCGGCGAGCCATGTGCCGTATTCGGGGCCGATTCAACGATCGTCTGATCCGGTGGTATCGTATTTTGACATCGTCGCAGAACAACGGAATCGCCATTCCGAGAGGCCTGTTCGATCTCTAACATATGCGGATCTTCATCCTTCGTCATCTTTCCGCCAATTCGACCATTGAGGACGGACAGCGAGTTTGTCGATATTCGTTCGTTGGATACAATTTTCCAGTACGACGGAGTTGGATCCAGTTGTAAGTGATTAGAAGATTTTGGAAATTGAACGAAACTTTTCGGGATCTGTGTAGCCGTCTGGATATTTACGACACCGGTCCCATTGCCGTCGTCTTTATTTTCTCTCCGCCATTTTCCATTTTCTTCAAACGCTCTCTTTCGACGAAAACATGACTTGGCTGACGTCGATTTGACGTTCCGGACTGACGACCTCTTCTGGATCGACTTGGACTTCAGTGCCGACTTTAGCCCCTTCGCTGCGTTTATCTCCGATACTGACGTCGCCGACGTTGTTTCGACGTCGTCCCGATCCGGATGTCGCTTCCGACAGAAACAATAAGACAGTATCAGGTACTTCCAGTCTGTCAGCATCTGTTTCCATCTTCGGGATAACGACTCCCAGAAAGTCTGAGGGCTCTACGATAATGGGAGATAACAATAATAAGAACACGGATGATGGAACGATCGGAAAGGCGCCGTATAAGTTATTGTTGTGTTATAATAATAATAATAATAATAATAATAATAATAATAATAATAATGCTGATACTGCTGCTGCTGATAATAATAATAATAATAATAATAATAATAATAATGATGATGATGATGATGATGATTATGATGATGATGATGATGATGATGATGATGATGACGACGACGACGACGACGACGATGATGATGATGATGATGATGATGATGATGATGGTGGTGGTGGTGGTGGTGATAATAATAATAATAATAATAATAATAATACCAGTTAGCGGTGCTTACCAAAGGATCGTTCTTGTCAACAGCCGAGGCACATTTTACAATCCATTCCATGACTAGTACTATGATACTTAACACCTGACCACCATAAATGATGTAAAAGACACCTGGATAAAGATATGTATCAATTACAAACATGAAACACAAACAAGGTAGATGTGTGTGTGTTAATAACCAGCTTAAAATAAGTGTGAATGGCATTGGAATGGACAGGAGTGTGTTTGTTTGATTGATGCTGCTTGTTTGTATGTTAGTTAGGTTTGTTTGTTTGTTTGTTTGTTTGTAACACAGAGAAGATGACAAAACGTAATACAAGGGACTCGATTAATAGAATGTTTGTGTTTTGTTTTCTTTTTCGTCGCTTCTTTCAATAAAATAAAATAAAATTTTGAAGAAATAAAAGAGAAATTAATTACGAGGTTTACTAGGTTTATGATGTTTATACATTTCATAATAAGCGAATGAGTGAATGCCGGCGCTCGCGCGCGGGCACACACGCACGCACACACGCACGCACGCACGCACGCACGCACGCACGCACGCACGCACACACAGTGAGAGAGAGAGAGAGAGAGAGATCAATGTACCTAACATATCTTTGATATCCAGCTTTCCTCCAGCACTCTTTATTTTAGCCTCTCGTGTCGAGACTGTTTCCGTATTTTGGCATTCTCCTCGTTCTTTGTACCTAAATAACGTAATGGTTATACAAACAGATGGACATATAACTAACGTGATCATAAAACATGTCATCGAGTGAAGGACAGTCAACACGACCTGTTAGATAGACGGAGAAAGATGAACATGAAGATGGAACACCTACGATATCTTTTCGGGATTAATTTTGTTATATTTATTTATCAGCTTCCAATTGATTTGTTCTCACTTTCTGTTTGGAATAATCGTAACTTTACACGTAT
This sequence comes from Paralvinella palmiformis, assembly GCA_025642065.1. Lineage (NCBI taxonomy): Eukaryota > Metazoa > Annelida > Polychaeta > Terebellida > Alvinellidae > Paralvinella > Paralvinella palmiformis. The sequence continues at coordinate 315,755 of JAODUP010000455.1, read as the reverse complement.
CAAAAATGTATAGAGAGACAAATTAAGTATGGCCCAAAACTAGAGACAAAATAGACAGGTAACCCAAATAATGATTGCTCAGAATTAATAAATATGTTTTAAACCTTTCAGACAAAGCAGATGACTTGTTCATATAGATAGGCTATGTTCATATAGATAGGATATGTTCATATAGATAGGATATGTTCATATAGATAGGATATGTTCATATAGATAGGATATGTTCATATAGATAGGATATGTTCATATAGATAGGATATGTTCATACATACAGGACATGCTCATATCGACAGCAAATGTTCATACAGACAGGAAATGTTCATATAGACAGGACATGATCACACAGACAGGACATGTTAATTCAGATAGGACATGTTCATTCAGACATGACATGTTTATACAGACAGGAAATGTTCACACAGACAGAACACGTATCTACAGACAGGACATGTTCATATAGACAGGACATATTCATACAGACAGAAAATGTTCACACAGACAGGACATGTTCATACAGACAGAACATGTATATACAGACAGGAGATGTTCATATAGACAGGACATGCTCACACAGACAGGACATATTCATTCAGACAGGACATGCTCATACAGACAGGACATGTTCATACAGACAGGAAATATTCATACAGACAGGACAGGTTGACACAGTAGAATATAGAACAGAACTGAACAGAGAGAAATAAATGAACTTATCGGAGACTTTCAGGGATGAGACTCCGATGGACGAAAACGAACGTGAAATATCAAATATTCTGATTGAAGGAATAACCGTAAATATGATAATTATCAATAAAGAAGACGAATATGTGTCAAGTTTGAGGCGAATTATTTAATTGATTTATTTAATTGGTGTAAATAGAGTATTAACAACAAATAGAAGATTTGGGTTTGTTACTTAACAAGTTCTTACAACTGAAATCGTCTAAAATCAAGTATAAATCATTCTTTACTTCACATTAAATTAAGTGAAGTGAGTTGGCTGAGAACAATGGAAGACTAATTGAGACTTTTCCATTTTCCATTGTTAAAATGCAGTTGAGAATAGCTGAAATGCAGATGACATATTGGAAGATACTAGAATTGACGAAAATACCACGAGAAAAACATAGAATAATGTACGAATATGGCAAAGAGCAACGTGAGAAGTGTCAAGTATACTAACACGAAACCAACGGTAAAGTCAGAGCACAGTATAAGTTCTTGTTGTTAACTGCTAGAAAGGATCAATAAAAAAAACGATCTCTTAATCGTTAAAATTAGCATAATAAATGTAGAAATGTTATTATTAATAATTAGTTTTTCTTATGAATAAATATATTACAGTGAACTCTACCCAACTGAGAGTATTGATTTCCTGTATTCCCATTTAGTGGATCGATGGCAGGCTGTTATCATGTCATAATTATGCATATGTTTTATATGTGTTTGCCTAATAGCAGTGTCAATATAGTTTATTGTGTCAACATGACATACTGGATAAATTAGTCATTCGTGCATTTGGCCAACATCGTGAAACGTGAATAAAACATGAAATGGCGAACAACTTGAAAGGCTGATATCAGCATTACTAACATGAAAAATTATTACATATCATATCGCATTCATTACACAACCAACCAATATATTAGTAACGGGCCAGGATCTACGCGTGCGTACATCCATGCATGCACGCTCGCACACGGACACAAACACACACAAACACACACACACACAAACACACACACACACACGCACACACACATACATATACAACCGTTATATTACTAACCATTTATCTTTAAGGAGATCCAAGAATCCTGTATCCCTCAGTTGAAGTATATATGTAGACAACTCTTCCTTGTAGGGCGAGTTCTTCTGTAGACCGAACCCATAGCCTTGTTTACTGAACAAACGACCCACTGTTTGTACTGTGTTACAAGGCTCTTGTTGAACGATATATTCTAATACGGCGCTATCCCAAATGAAGGCAAAATCGCCTTCCCTTGTCTGTTAAACACACACATAACGGAACACATTCAGAAATATAACATTTTCGGATCACAGGTTACACATAGTAGCAATTGTTATGATTGAACTTTAAAAAGAAACTTCAAATGCTATTAAAATTAAGTCACCCCGTGCTGCCATAATGTGGTCTAAATGGAAACTTTGCGTATTTTATTATATTTTATTTATTATTGTTCTCGCTGTGATTGTGTTATGACGTAAATGGTAAATAGTTTTGTTACCTTCTCCACTGCTGCTGTAGTGTTTGGTAGAAGAGTCTTCCTTTCAGTCATGTAATTACCAATATCCTGATATAGCGGCAATGGTGACGTCATCATTTGTTGATAAGGAGCACTGCCTCTAACCATGCCTGAAGGATTTAGCATCTAAATTAGATTAACCGATCAACGGTCGAACATAACAATAATAATAATAATAATAATAATAATAATAATAATAATAATAATAATAATAATAATAATAATAATAATAATAATAATAATAATAATAATAATAATGTTTCATCAGTAAACTGTTATACGGAGTTACTGGGATAGTAATTAATTTACCATATTCTATCTTTGTCTGTGCGACCAGGTCATCTATCGAGTTAATTTGTGTTTGTTGTCTGGAAGCGGTAAGAAAAGCCGCTAAGTTGGCCGTATAGGTGGCGCACATAATCATAACGCCAAACCACCACAACACGGTGGTTATACGACCTGAAAATGGAATACGTTATGACGAACAGTTATAAGCTCACAAATGGTTGGCTGGCTGACTGGCTGAATGATTTAATGAATTCAGAATTGTTTATTTACGAAACTTTGCTAATAATTGCTGACACCATGGGATAATTCGTAAGTATTGCAACAGCGCAAAGTCGTGAAGCCGATTTTACACGCCGTAGCCTCTTCTCCATAGATGCTTTTTTTAAATTATTATAACACGATAAATCACGAATGAATATTTTAGGTGAGGGTTCCTAGACATTCTCTTATATCTGTCGTCAATGGTCGAGATAACAGTCCCCCACACCCTGTCGGATCCGACTAATCCCGCATCAACACGACGTTAATTTGAACGTAAGACAAGGCGATTATAACCAGAACTAACTCTAAACAACTGGCTGTACTACCCTAGTCTATGTTGAATCTCATACGGCAAGACGAGAGTAAATCTATACCACAATCCAGTGATTCGCCGGGTGGAGTATAGATTTACTCTCTTCTTCTCTACCACACACTCTACCACACTCCCCAGTCTATCCTACTCTATGGGAGATAGTTGATAAAACCAGTTAAGTTTTATGCCTAGACGGCTGAATCATCTTCTTACCAGAGAGAGATCTCGGATAGCATTCTCCACCTTGCTGGAGAAGGGCACCGAGTGAAAACCACAAAGTATTGGTGAAGCTCATCTGTGACAAGGCTATCGTCTTCACTTTCTTGTGTGCTTTATATTCCTTAAAGTTGCTGCGATATTTGTCAGTAAACATTTTCACTTTAAGTATATTTGCATAAATGTCTTAAGTTTCATGTATATATATATATATATATATATATATATATATATATATATATATATATATATATATATATATATATATATATATATATCATATTATATATATATATATATTATATATATAATAAGTGCATGTATAAGTATATAATTATACAAATACGCCTTTGCAAAGGTGTCCATTACATTCTTAAAAGTTTCAAACAAAAACATGTAACTATATTGTAATTAGATATGTACGTTCAAGTGATAGATGACTTAAAACAACAAACGTATGCAAGTATATACTTATTTACGGCATATAATTACAATATTTTTACTCACCTGAGATCGCTATGTTATGTGGAGAAAAAATATCAGAACAATAATATAATTATTAATGAAAGGAACATCACATAAACATAATTATTTATATACTATATAAATATGATGATATAAAGCGGGAAATATTTACCTGGCATACACTTTGTACTTTCCTGGTAAACTGAAAAGGCTAACAGATATAGTATATAAGGCTCATTAATAGCTTTTAAAATGAAGAGTTTTCTATGTTAAATCATAAACAACCCATTTGGTTGTGTTCCTATCTTTTCACACACACACGCACCCCCCCCCCCTCCACACACGCACACTCACACACGCACATGAATCCACGGACGCATGCAAGTACGCACACACACACACACACACACACACACACACACACACACACACACACACACACACACACACACACACGCACGCACACACACACACAACCACACCATTGTAACATGTCCTTGCATACATAAGTGCGTATGTGCTCCTGTGTCATTTGATGCGCAAATGCGTTCTACAAATAATGACGTGTAGGATGATGCTGACGATTGATGTTTTACGGCCACTTCTGTCCACATGATAGGGTAAATGGTCCGAGCGACCTCCAAAGGTAATGAAGCGAAGTGAAAGATGAAACACCCTTCAGATATGCCCACACCGAGATTCGAACTCAGATGGTAGTGATCTGTCATCCAACGCGCTACCAACTATACCACGGAGGCGCCGTTATGCCGTATGGGCCTATATACGATACTTAATGATGTATAATACATCAAGGATTACCTGGATCTATTATCAGTCGCCGCGGCGTCATCTCTGTATATAAACTCCCCGTGATAATCGTACGGACTGATCTTGTTCACTATGGATACACAAATGGCGACCAACACCGTAGTAATCAGGATGTAGGTCCAGATACTGCGAGAGAACGGATCCAGAAAACGGAACGGGTTCGGATCTTGCAGCTTCTCGGCCTGGACAGGATGACAAGCGAGAAGGTGATAGGTACGCCGGCTCGTATTGCTCCTGAATGATTAGGCTAGGCTCGAAGAGCACGTGATAAAATAACAAACACACACACAGACACACATGTAACACGTTAGAGACGACCCAGGAGAGGATTGATTGCTGACAACAGACTTTTATAATTGTTACTATTCATCTAATTTCTCTTTGCTGCTATCTCGTTGCTATCTTTTCTCACTACCACAGTCCTTTGTGGATTAATCTATTAGCTAGCTACATGTGGGTTGGGTAATAAGAGTCACACTGTCTGTCTGTCTGTCTGTCTGTCTGTCTGTCTGTCTGTCTGTATGTCTGTCTGTCACAGTGTATGTCTGTCTGTCTGTCTCAGTGTCTGTCTGTCTCAGTGTCTGTTTGTCTGTCTGTCTCAGTGTCTGTACATCTGTCTGTCTGTCTGTCTGTCTCAGTGTCTGTATATCTGTCTGTCTGTCTGTATGTCTGTCTGTCTGTCTGTCTGTCTGTCTGTCTGTCTGTCTGTCTGTCAAGGCTCCCGCCAAAACAATTATAGTTACCTGGCAACGTGCATTAAGCCCTAAAACACATTTACCCATAAAATATAAATAGATACAGAAAAAGATAAACACAATATTATACAAAAGATGGCATATCGATTGATCGTTTATACATGAAACGCTCGTGATAGCTGATGGCAGTCATCTCTACACATCATTGATCTACATTTGTCGTAAGAGCTTCAGCTACTGACACATGGAGATAGATTTACCTGCATAATGAAGGTGAGGCCCAAGTCTAAGTAAGGTTTTGTGAAGTCGATCACCTCTTCTCTGGCGTATGTTATGGTCAGATCTGCCATAGCTAAATCTGCTTTCTGGAAACGATAATAAACGGAACATCATGTGAACATCATGTGAACATCACGTGAACATCATTTGAACATCATTTGAACATCATCTTTGCTAAATAGTAAAACATGTTTTAGAAAAGGAAAGTTATCAGAAATTATTTATTCTCCGGGTATGTATCCGTGCGTGCGTGTGTGCGCGCGTGTGTACGTGTGTGTGTGTGTGTGTGTGTGTGTGTGTGTGTGCTTAGGATACATCTATATCAATACCTAAATATTCTTTAAAACCTATATCTCTATTAATAAATATATGTGTATGAACCTAAATAAACAAAAACCGCCACCTCCAGACATCTATATATAAGTAAACATATATATATTTGTGTGTGTGTGTGTGTGTAGTGTGTGTGTGTGTGTGTGTTGTGTGTGTGTGTGTGTGTGTGTGTGTGTGTGTGTGTGTGTGTGTGTGTGTGTGTGTACAATGATTCTTAGATATTTCCTCCACGATGAGATCTGGCAAATCGTTTAGGTATTACAAACCGGCTTGACGTAATTAAAATGATTGGTAACACCATTTCAGTAATGAAACTATACCATCCTCAATTCAGTTCCGTTTCTTCGTCGCCTCAATACGGATACTTTTCTGGACAAACTATATTTGAAACAGGTTTATGTGAGGATTAAGGAAATATTTGTAGATTTATGTGACGTTCCACTGTCATATGTTTCCCTCCTGCTAGAGTTAACATCCAGCCATTTATCACATTAATGAGGAATGGCTTCGGCAGTACGTTTTCTCAACACTACTATAGTCGTAATGCAGAGAAATGATCGACGTTTTATTGGTGATTGATCGATTGGCTTATTTAGATTGACAGAAACGATATAAAACACCAAAAGCGTTGTTTTTCATTATTTTTTACCATTTGAGGTCGTTAATTTTCACAACAAAAGCACTGATTGTACCCGGTAATAAACAGACCAACTGACATAAATATAGAATTAGTACCAAAAAAAACTAAACAAAAACGTTTTAGATAAAAGTTAAGTTCATATGACTTAATTTTCAGCCAATCAGAATAGAGCAATTGAGTGGTAAAGTGGGAGTAATACGTACCATTTGAGGTGTGCCAGTAATTGCATAACAGAAGGTACGATTTTAACATTGGATGAAATCGGCACGGAAAATAGCGGTGGGAACATTGATGAGGTTGGTTGATTGTTGATAGTCACATCAGAACGATATAGCCAAGGGACGGCTGGTCAAAGAAATATCCCACCCCCAAAGAATACCCCACACCTGGGTTTAATTTAATTGGGGGGGTCCAAAAGGAAAAAACCCGGTTTTTTGAACAAAAAAAATTTAATTACAAGTCTATAAATATATACAACTATGCCTGAACGTATTATTTTGCCGCAAAATGATAACAAACAGATATTAAGCAGAGGGTTATAAGCGCACATATCCCATAAGACCAATGGACCGTTTTACTAAGAGTTAAGATATATCAGTGTTAATTAAGCTATCTTTTAATATTTAGTATTTTTCGTGAGTAGCGTTTCACCAAGAAAGTTACCGGGATCTTAAATATTTAGGATAAAAAAATTATCATAAGTTTGCATCTCAACTTACGATAGCTTAGTGTGATTTTAACAGATATTTGATGCCAAATAGTTTAACCCGCGCTAACATTTTGCCATGTCACATGATCAACATATCGTCTGCTTTCTTTGAGTCGAAGTTGTGTACGTCGCCAGTGCAAATATGAGCGGTTTGGACGAAACAACAATGACTGTTACACCTAATCAACAGAAACAGGTAAATTTAATTGAAATCTTCATCAGCGTTAATAAAATATATCTGGACTATGCCTAGAGAGCGAAAAAAATGAAGGATGGCGTTTGGCAAGAAATATCACAGAATATGAAGGGAATAGGATTGGGAAAAAGACAGTAGAGAGAGCAGACACTGAGAGTGAGACAGTATAAAAAAAGAAAGACACTTGGTTTAATATTTTCAGGATAAAAGTAAATTTAACGTTCACATATATTTAATAGCCATTTAATGGTACAATTATTTGATTGTGAAAGTAATATCAGTCTAGCTGCTTATTTGCATTAATATTTGATCTCAGCCATGTCATAAATCATGATAAATGCACTTGATAATTATCAGGCCTAATAGAAATTGCGCTATGTAAAAATCAGTTTTATTTATTTTTGCACCAACATCTTATGAGAAGAATGATTGATCAAAATTTATTTATGGCTATGCTCGATTCTTAACAATAACAGACAGTGTCTGTTATTGAGACACTACGACTCATAGTATGAGAGTTTGTTAACCATGGGCGCTATATTATTATATAGGCCTAATCATGGCAAGTAAAATCTAGTAATTAGCATAATTTAATAACTATATCAATAAAAAACAGTAGGATTATTCCAATTAGGAACTGTCGTGGAGTAGATCTTTATTTTTTAAATCTACTGAATCTGACTTGTATGTCAAAGCAACCCAATTCCATGAGACGGATTTTTTTGTTACTATTAGTCTGTAACACAACTATTCCGAAGTATATCCATGGGTTATTTCTATGTGGATTACGAAGTGGATAAAATATGTCTTCATGGTAAATAACTAATCAATTGTTTAACGTATTTGTATAACGTCATAGGCTACATTCCACCCATAACAATAATGGCGGGGGGGGGGGGTTATAACGCCCATGGTTAACAAACTCACAGTGTCTGTTAAGAATCGAGCATAGCCATAAATAGTAGTTTTGATAAGAAATAAAGTAGAGCTCCCTCCAAAGCAAAACACTAATGTCAAATATTGGTAAACCACTATCGCAAAAGGCGGCGTCTTAGGGATTGGCATTGGAAACGAAAGTAACCGGATATCTACTTGAGAGATGATCCGGACCCTGGTTTCTAACAAAACTACTGCATACATAAGTTGTGAGTAGGAATAAATCTAGTAGTAGTATTTTGATTGCCTTGTGAACAATATAGGCTAATGTGTGTTTATTTTAGAAGGATCGAAACGATTAATAGATATATATAGATATACCGTCCCTCACATTCTAGGATGTGTGCCCTCGGTCTTCTCGATTTGTTTGAGAACTCGTTTGCCCTGTAGCTGTGATCAATTCGCGACTTAAGCGATAGCAGGAAAACAATTCCGGAATGTCGCGAAGAGAAATCCTATTAAGAAATATTCGTTGCCTCTGCCGAGGACGCGGTCTTCCCACAACTATTGCCATCTTAAAAAAATTACTTAGGATTGGACTTAGGAGACCTAAAATTTCCTCCTAACCTTAGAAAGAATTTTAGAGTGAATTCTTAAGATAAATTCTTAGTAAAACGTAAATTCATCACAAGTGCATTACCCAAATTTTAGGATGAAACTTAAAATGAATTAGAACTTAGGATATCCTAACTACCTTACTAAAACGGTCCCCTGATTCCTATCTCTATATAACCTATGTCAAAAAGTAAGGATAGGTGGGCGCTAAGAGAAATCAAGGAATATATATTAATATGTAACCACGATTAATTTTTAATTAAAAAAAAACAGTCTCACATTATTCTACTTTAAAATATGTGTAAACCATTTGTTCTTTAGTGATATTATAACGAGATAATGACTAATTTAGTTAAATTACATAGTAATAATAGATGTTTAATCACAATTGGGTAAAACCTCGTTGAGAATACGATTGAGACGTTGTGATAATGTCCATGTAAAATGGGAAACTGTTTAAATCGGTATTAAGACGGGAGAGCACTGCGTGTATGCATGCATGTGTTTTTACTTGCATGAGTGTGATAATTTATGTATTATCATATCATCAACTTTTACGTACCCGATCAATGAGATCCCTGACCAAGCCATTCCATTGTCTGGTATATACGTCTTTGCTTCCAAACATGTCGTCCTTTATATAGTATACTGAGTAATTAAAACCAATCATCTCGGCAAGTTTTTCTATCAAGTCGATACAATATCCTGGTAAAAATCGATAACAAAACAAATTAAGATTAAATTAGACCTCATTCTGTTTTATGAGAATTAACAAAATATTGGATTTTAATTGGAAGTGTAAAACAGTTAGAAGACGAATATTAAGAGATAACTGTCTTTAGATATGATGCCGAGAATAGCTTGTAATAAAACGTTAAAGCAATTATTTGGTGGTCAACACCTTTTCCCAATGATTCTAATAACTTTTGCCGCCATTAATAGTCACTCCATCACATATCTTGTAAGTTATACTTAAAATACGTGTTTTGTGGTTAGAAACGACGTAATAAGATTATGTTTATACGGAACACTTTTAGCTGGCTACCCCTATGGCTAGTTAATTAGACAGCAGAATGTGCTCGCGTGTTGGGTTGGAACCTAGAGAGTGGTGCCATTACACAAATAACCGAAATAAATTATACAAAACACACATTCACCTGTTAATAACGCAAGTACACAACTCTGTCCGCGGAACTTGCCGAGTGAGAACCGAATATTCACGCGGATGCCTTATATGAAAGCTGATTGCTACTATGGATCTGACATTCCGCGCGCGCGCAATTACAATATCAACGCATAGTAATGTTTTTAGCGTTTAACAAAATGTTAGTACTAATAAACTTAATACATAAATGGATATAATTAATCTTATCTTCCATTTGAATAAGGAATTATATATTTCGGAGTAGGATGAAAATTTACAAATAATCGCTTTGAGCAAGTACCACGATTCAACGGTATACTTTCCTTGAATGTATGATGTATATATTAATAAACGAAAGAATGACGCCCTTGGAGGACATACCGGTTACGTTCTATTGATATATATATATATATATATATATATATATATATATATATATGCAATGCTCTGAAGATGACTTGTTTCATGAAACTGACGTCACAACAGGTTTTATTACCGGAGTAACACTTTTTAAAGAGGAAGAACAATGTATTGACAATTAATGATTTGTACCATTTTTTACTAGTTATGTCAGTCAGTATAAGTAGCTAACCTTCTACATCGACGCCAACTCTGATGTTCTCTTTGTCGATGCTCTTGTTCTTCATGATAACAAATGGTTCTTCTCCAATAGTAACTACTCTGATAGTTTTATTAGTCAGCGAACTAACGAAGTCAGATACTACCTCTGCTCCACCCATTAATAATATGTCTTTACGGTGTATGGATAAACCAGAGCTCTCCGACCAATTGCCTACCTGTACAAATAGACGGGAAATGGTACCTAATTAGGCTAATATATGCATTCTGTAGCAACATTCATGACATACAGTTTGTTGGCTGTTAATTAAAGAGTGCTTAACAAACAATGGACAATGAAATCTGGTGTTTTCATTCATACATGTAGTTAACTGGGAGAGACTTTAATTAACTCGCCCGCACGTGCACACAGGCAATCAAAAACAAATACATGTACATCCCAAAAATTCGAAAAACTGAAAACGTCTCGCTGTGTGGACCATTAGGATATATATATATATATATATATATATATATATATATATATATATATATATATATATATATATATATATATTGAAACAGCCTTGGTTCGAGTGAAAAATTATATTATGATGTCAATTGATCAAGGTAAGCCAGTAATACTTGTTCTTCTGGACCTGTCTGCTGCATTTGATACAGTTGACCATAATGTACTTTTCTCTAGGTTAAAAGATATGTTTGGTCTGTCAGGTAGAGTACTTGAATGGTTTAGATTGTTATCTGGTGTACCACAGGGTTCAGTTCTTGGTCCTCTGGTTTTCACAATGTATACCCGTCCTCTTGGGATCATTGCGCAGCGATATGGGGTTAAATATCACTTGTATGCTGATGACACACAGCTGTATATATCACTGGATCCTGACAATGAGTTAATTTCTCCTCTTCCTTGAAGAATTTAGAACATTGTATTACCGATATTCGGCTATGGATGACTCAAAATCGTCTAAAACTAAATGATAATAAAACAAATATTTTATATCTTGCATCACCACATTCTGTTAAATCCCTAAAGACACCAGCATTACAGATGGGTGCATCTTCGATTACCCCTAATGGGTAAGTAAAAAATCTAGGGGTTATTTTTGACCAATGTATTAACATGCATGAACATGTCACATCAGTATGCAGAGCTGCCTACTACCATCTTAAGAACATCCACTGTTTAAAAGCATTCTTGACACAAGAATCACTTGTAATTGTAGTTCATGGCTTTGTTACATCTCGTATAGAACTATTGTAACTCCCTGTTATATGGCATATCTGATTATAACATTAATCGCCTTCAGCGAATTCAGAATAGTGCAGCTCGCATTGTAACAAATACTAGAAAATATGATCATATCACCCCAATTCTTCAAAAACTACATTGGCTACCTGTTAGACAGCGTATCCATTTCAAGATTCTGTTAATAACTTATAAATCTATTAATGATATGGCGCCAGAATACCTGTGTAAACTGGTTTCCATTAGAAAGTCATCCCGAAACTCAGGTCATCCAGTCAGATACTATTGCAGGTGCCAGTGTCTCGGCTCAAGTCATATGGTGATTGTGCGTTTAGTGTTGCAGCCCCCACTTTATGGAATAGGTTGCCGGCAAATATTAGAAATGCGTCGTCTGTTGGAAATTTTAAGTCTCTTCTAAAAACACACCTATTTAAGGTCGCTTTCACAGATAAATAATTATTATCTTTTAAATCATTACATGGTTTTTACACACATTATTTGGGGTATTATTATATTACATATTATTTGTACAGCGCCTTTGAATGGCTCCTGCTAGTAAGGGCGCTTTATTAAATATATATTATTATAATATCCCAAGGCTGGAGCGCGCTGAATATTTTAAAAAAATACTCATTCACTCACGCGCGCGCTCCCGGAAAAATTGAACGTGGCGTTGATGAACGTTCATGAAGCAACAAACACAACCATATATTTAGTTTGAGTAAAGCATGGTGTTCATTAAGAATGTAGTCACTACTTCATTCCAAATTATCAGCAAATCGGTTTGCTTAATATATTCTAATTTGGATTATTTCAGTTGTATCAACAATTAGTTTATACCGTATATGACGTATCCATGTCGGAACGTATCAAAACCGGAATGTTGTTCAATCCCACGAACATATAGACATCGGTACAAATAAAACCAGAACTGTTCTACTTCGAATAGCGACTGACCTTTCTGACTGAACGTAATATTTTCAATATAATTCGTGTTTAAAAAGCCAGCGAAGCTTTTCATAAATGTCTAGAGGTAAGGTTACCGAATTTAGTGCACTATACGCTCCGAAAATTACGAACAAAGTTTTCGTTGCCTAAGTGCGTACTTTTTTCGTACAGCTGAGTTAATAACAATTCAATTTTGATGCAATGTATCTGCTGTGAAAAAATACCGTTCTTATTTATGGTTTTGAAATCCAGAAGTTTCTCTCCAAGAATATTGATAACTTGATAAACTTTTCGTAGGTGGCGGCCACTCTAAAAAAACAAACACATCTGATTGGCACTTTGTATGAATGTACTTTAAACACTGCCATATATATTAGTTGTGAGAGATTGCTAAGAATGTGCTATATTATCCCTAAAACTTCTTGTTTGTTGATCTCTCTATCCCAAAGCCGTTGCTGAAAAAGTTGGGTGTGTGCTTAATACGTCGAATACGGTATCTATATATTGCAATCGGTGAAATGCTGATGTAAAACACTGTGGTGTCGAAGCTTTTAGTGCAGAAAAATTTATATCTGAACTACAGGTTATTGTTGTTTGTTGTAACTTGTACTACAAGTATTAAGAAACTACAGGTTTTGTAGTTTCTAAATACTTGTACTACAATGATTATGCTAATTTTTATTTACAAGCTATGAAAGACTACTACCCTTTATGTCCGCTATCTTGAGAAATAGCCTAAACGGGATGATGTGCAGATTGTAGTACTTTGAACCAGTGCCTTTATGTAAATATAAGGTGTGTATTCAAAATCATAATACACCCACACTGATTCACTCGCAGTCTCATATAACGCCACCCCACCTCCACCCCAACAGAAAATGAATTAACATTAATACCTGCAGCCATCCATCCTTTGTAAGGCTAACAATGTCATAGACAGGATTTCTAGGATAGAGCTGGGAGTTGAAGGCAATTCTAGATGACACACCGTTCTTGTTTACCTATAAACAATGTCCATCGGATGATAGAATAACTGATTGTAAATAAAGATCGACTATATCAGTAAAGATGCATGCAATTCGTACTTTGTTATAGGGACAGCGGCCTATGCCCACTCAAGTATACATTAAACATACATCCATTAATTGTTGATCAATACTACTCCATTAAACTTCTCTCTCTCTCTCTCTCTCTCTCTCTCTCTCTCTCTCTCTCACACATAGAGAACCTCCTATATCTACTAACCATAGCCATATAATGAAGTAGTTGACTGCCTCCTAACCATATCTCTGAAGGTTGGTCAGCACAGGTCATTGACTCAGCCATGAGGTTGGATATTCCACGGTCTGCGATCATATCGGACACGGCGTAGGCTACCATGAGAACCGAGTCCATTAGATAACCTGGCAGCGTCTACCATTTTAGGGAGATCATTACAAATACAAAGTCATTCATATAACTGAGATATATCCCATGACGGGTATACGCGAGATTTTACTATTTTAAGAATATATATATATATATATATATATATATATATATATATAATAAATATGGGTTGTCGTACTAAGTTCAGTAAACAATGTGCGAGCCTATGTAATTGTGTGTGTGTGTATATGTGTGTTTGTGTGTGTCTGTGTGTGGGGGGGGGGTGTTCCTGTCTGTGTACAATTGATCAGAATGCAGTCCGTGCTATCGTTAGCTTACAGTACCAACCTGTGTGTTCCTTGTTTCATCCATATGTGCTGCAGTTGTGTTACTCTTCCATAAATCTGATATATCCGACCAGAGAACGCCTTTATCAGACACGGGCTTGGTACCCAACAAACCGCGCATATAATCCGGTACTGTACCGTTCTCTGTTCTATAATCCTGGCCATTAATTACGATACATCAGTAGCTGATAGACAATAACGATCTCATTGAACACAAATACGGTGATTCGGTGTCACCACATGAATATATTTTCAATTATAATTTAGTTGAAGTGGGAATATATCAATGAATGATAACAGCGAATTAATGATGTAATTTTTGATTGCGGCATTAACTTTTGATCCATAATTAACTGTTATAAAAATGGGATACAAATTATATAACAAATTGATACAAACAATTACGTGACTAAACGTACCTTTTCTCCTTTTCTAGTAAAAATCAGTTTAAGTAACAAGGATCATGGGTTCAAAGTAATAATTTATCTATTTCCTATCCGTACTGAGAAACATATATATTATTGAATTAACTCCAGCCAACACCCGAACGCATCAATTTCTCCATTTACCTTAATCGTGATACCGTCCGTTACTAGCCAAGCCCAGCCAGATGCTGTCATTCCCAAATCAGCCGCTTGTTTTAAAATTTGAGAACCAAAATATCCGAGACAGTTTAATACCACAACACGTACTCCTGTAAAATATATATATATATATATATATATATATATATATATATATATATAGAGGTGTGTATAATTGTAGATTTTCTAAATGTAATTTTTGTTTAACACTCGGTGACCTTTTGTTGAGTTTCTTTCGCAAAATTATATTTTATCTCGTTGTTATGTTCACACTAAATTTTGCCCGAATAAGTTCCATTTTCATTTACGAAACTACGTGGATTAGAATGGTCCGAGTTAGGTAGAAGAATGTTGATCTATAATTGTAATTACCGAAACAATGACGTAGGAGTATTATCTTTATAATTGTTATGTTTACACTAACCGGTTTCTTTGATGGCTTTCAGTTGACTATAGGCATTAATTGAGTTTTGGTCAATCATTGAAAATCTTCGTACTGTTAACACTCGCCATTTACGGTGTTCGGCTTCGGCTTGGAACTTTAGCAATCCATTTGTTCCTAAAACAGTTACAGATAGAAGTTCATTACATATTCAATTAACTAATAAACAGATCAGTCGGTTGATATATATATATATATATATATATATATATATATATATATATATATATATAATATATATATATATATATATATATATATATATATTAGTCAGCCAATCATCTGTCTGGCCGTTCATCCATCGATCCATCGATCGATCCATCCATCCATCGATCCATCCATCCTTCCATCGATCCAGCCACCCTTCCTTCCATCCATCCGTTCACCAGTCACCCCATTTGTATTCAAAGCCTGTCAGGTGTTTGTAATATGTTACATTCTTATGGTGTAACATGGTAAACAGCAGAGCCGGCCTTAGGAGCTGCGGGGCCCAACTGGGGACATTTTATGGGGACGCCAGGTTCACAGCCAAGGTCTGTTTTAGTGAAATATATTAATTTAGTTTTTGTTTAGAATTTTTTATAAATGTAAACGAGCAGCATTGTTGGAAACAAATTATCTTTGGGGGATTTCTACAAATTATTTTAATATAAAAAACGATTATCTTTCTTTCATACGTGTAAGCCTAGAGAGTTCAATTCACTTCAGTTGAAACTTATTGTGCCTAATATCTCATTCAAATCTCTATTCTGTCATAAACAATTCAACAGACATAAACATTAGCTTGCAAGCTTATGTTGGTTCATGACAACCCTAAATATGTTTGGCATCGTTAGAAGGCAGCTTTACTTCACAAGACTAGAATAGATTACTCCAGTACGGGGCTTCCTTGGGTGCGGGGCCCAACTGGGAGCAACAGGTCCAACCGGGATAAAACAGGCCCCGGTCAACAGTAACTTACAGCGACTGGTCTGGCTTTAGTATGCATGCGATAATTGATTAATAGCTAACTAAAACGAAGGGGGTTTAGTCTGTCAGGTGTTGATTATCGCGCGAACGAGATAAATGAAAAAAAAAACATTTGAATAACTTTATCTACTATGACATATTATTACTCATAATTCACTATGCAATAATTGGGTCAAAACTCAGATGATGGCGGACTTCGCATTCCACTCAATTTGCTTATGTGATGACTGGGTAGTAAATAAAATGAAGCTTGACTTAGTCCGGATTGTGCGATGAGTTCATTAATTAGACAATTGAAAAAATTAACAATTGAAACTGACAGCTTTAGATAAGGTGTGTTGTTTCAAATAGTTATCCATTTAGTTATAGTTTTCTGTGTCCTAGTTAGCGCATATGGGTAATGTTTAAAATAAATTTAGACAACAGTTGGCGCCTTAATATCCCATCCAGAAGAGGACCCTTTCTCTCCATTATTCATCCAGTCATCTTTATACTTATAATAGGATATTTACACCATCATAAAGTGCACAGCTTTATCCGCATCCCGATTATACGTCACACCTGGTTAGAAATTCCTAGACGACAATGCGTTTTGTTGAATAATATTCTTATTTCGATTGTTTGAATGAACATCGTGTTTTTGATGCGGTCTCGGTTGGCTTATCTTACAAGTTAACTGCACACGTTCGTCCTGCTTGTTGCGTCAATGTCTCGTGTTGCCATTATAGCACAATTTCTTTACATTAAGTACGCCATCAACTTTCAAATTGAGATGAAATAATTGAAACCTGCCTCTCTTTGTAGTAACTTATGTTTAGAAGTAATTGTGTGATATAAATTATTGTTGTTGTTGTTTTAGGATGGTTAACCCCGGCGCTAGGGCAAAGACCATAAACAAATAAATCTCACAAACACAGTTATCAGCCGGATTCGAGCCTACGACCTGGAGAGGTTTGCAGCGCAGCGTTTCAAGTACTGAGCCATCGGAGATCCCACGATATAGGTTTTAATAATCGAATCGGGACTACTATTCATTTCGGCGTCTAGCTAATCCGGACACCAAATAGGTCCAGGCCATTAACGAATCATAAAGGTATTATATGCAATATAAACAAACAAACACCAGAAAATACTTGCCATAATCAGAATCTGAAGTCAGTACAGCCATCTTTGTCCATCCATAATGCTCGACTATGGATAGTAAAGCCATACTCTGGACAGAATCCGGAGCCATCATCCGTATTAACATCGGATATTGAGTATGGATACCTAAATTAGTAAAAGTAATTTTTTAAACGTTTATAAATATGTCCTTCGTTCACCGTATATTAGAGTCAGAAATTAAAACGTAGATTCATCTTATTTATGTTGTCTTCGTCCATCCTTCTCCATTCATCAATCTGTTTCGTCATCGTGTTCAATTCGGCATTGTTTACAATCACTCGACTCATCACTCATCTTAGTTTGTCTATTGCCATTGAACTAGTTTCGATCTACTCTCGATTAGATGTTGGTCTTCCGGGGATTAGATATTGATCTCGCTTCAGATTTTGGAGATGAAATAATTCAAATAAATACCATAATAATAAAACGTGTCCTCCCATTGATGCCGTTAATAAAGCCACATCACCAATGTGACCTTTTTAGATGGTTATCTGATGATCAATTCCAATTCCGCAATTGGAATTGATTATTTAAAAAAAATGGAATTGGAATCGATCAATTTTGAATTAAAATTGAAATGGAAGTTTCCTACAAAATATTTAAATCCACAAATTAATTTACCCTTTAATTTTTGTATTCAAAAATATTTCTTCCATGACAATCCTACTCAGAATATAAACTACTCGGTTTATACCCTCAGGGGAGCTTTACGCCTTCTTTTTTTAAATTTACTAATTTATTCAAGGGAAACGGCAGCGTCTTTTAACGTGGTCACCCACCCACGATGTTGTGAGCTGAGGAATAAATCCATCTATATGCGAGATCGAAGCTGTGATCCTTGTCTCACAGGTAGTAAACGAAATTGCCGATTCGAGGAATGTACTTTTGTTCTTGGAAGTGGTCATTGATAAATCCACTAGCAAACAGTTACCGGAAGGTGACGATAACAAAATATTATCTACCTATAAGATACTTTTAAAAATATATTTTGTTTATGAATCTTTAAAAAAATTATACCATTTAAGTCTTTTCGGTGATTATCAAGATTCGGGATTGACCGAGATAAAAATAATATAGCAAGTGCTCGAAGTAATCCGTTTAATGCCTTATTCGTCTTTTTATTTCTCCTAATCATTTCAATTAACCTTTAACGCACCTAACAATGGGTCCGTAGATACAGGTGCCACTAGAGGTATGTTGAAAGCCTGGGATACAGATGCCACTGCCTTTGTATCAGTACTGGTCAAAGGGCCTACGATCGCGATAATTCCCTGCTCTATCTGGTTACAAACTGGAAACAAATCGAATACAATTATGAATCAGACAATACGGTATTATTCTACGGATGCAATCCAGAAGAGATTATATTACGGCGTATTAAGTTCTATCCAGGACATTCACGGCTAGACAAGAATAGGTTTAACAATCGTCCCAAAATACGATGAATGGTTGAAATGAGGTAAGCAGGTACAGAATAATTAGGATTATTAATAACATCGGGATACATTGTTAAAATACATCCGGATCCCCTTTACATCGGTGAACAACATCGATGAATGAAGTATGGATTCACTGGTCCAGAAATAGTTATTTATACAATCGTTGTTATATCGTGTATAAACTGGGTGGATATTACCCTCAAGTGAGTTCAAGTGGGTGCAAGTCATACAAGAACCACGAGAAATGAGATTGGACGAAAAACAATTAAAAAGAAAGAAAAATATGGGAATATCACAGAAATAAAGGAACTATTCTGCTTGTGGAGGTTCACCTCTCTCTCTCTCTCTCTCTCTATATATATATATATATATATATATATATATATATATGGTATACATACCACTGCGCATATTAGCAAATGTGTCGATACGTTTGGTGATATTAACGGTGTAGTCCAATGTGTGCCCAACACCTAAAAGTTGACGTTTGTTTATGTAATTCTTTATGATATTTAAATCATCCACGAGTTCTTCCTGATTCACCAGTACTCCTGAAGAAGGAAAACAGCTAATGATAAGATCAATATCATTTATAGAAAACATTGTAGAAGGAATATTTTAAGAATATTTTAAGAAACTGAAGAGGATAGACTTCGTGTTAGCCAAAGGTCACATAACAAAGCATCCATTCAAAAATCTCTCCCACCGTTTTAGCTCATCAATTGAGTATTTGCTCGGTGTATAATGTTTATTGGCTGCTGCAACCAGATGTTAATGTATTGATCGTGCTAGCCTGATGTAGGTATTGTTCTGGATTCAATTATTTAACAATAACAGTCTTGTGTTAGATGGTTTGGAAAATTAAGTGACAAATTAATTAGAGTAGCTCACTGTCTTAACCCATCCAGGGAGAGTTAATTGATAGGCCAATTAGACTGGTATTGATTAACTGATGGCGTTACATTTGTTTACAACAAACTGAGCTTTAATTGTGAAGTCTTCAATATTTAAAAACAAATCGAAAATAGGACTAGAAAAGGTTCACTTCCAAAGAATCTTGTTTGTTAATTGACGATTACTGGTTTTGATACTTGATTTGTTACAATTTAAAAAAAAAAACATATGTTTTAGTATTTTTTGGGTCACAAATATAGTCAGTCAGAACAGATGCTAAAACTGGATAAATAGCATAAACTATGATATACGATATAATAAAGTTACACGTTGATGCCCGGAAATATTTATTCTACCATGAGTATTCTACTGGTAAACGGACAGATACTTCATGTCCATACAAGATTATAAACATTCTAATTGTTTTATGATAAATAAAATTATGTATAACCGTCTTTGTTTCTATAACATGTTCATAATATTCATTCATTTGATAGCTAAAAGTTGTCGTACTTAACTTGTCATTTTCCATAAATATTAAATAATATTCTAGCGATAACCTTTTTCGGGTTGACGTATTGCCAGGAAAAGGTTTAGTCAACAGACTAAAGATAATACGGTCAACAATTTTACATTTCTGCACATTGTGAGAATAGAGCCAATTTATCTCAGGAAAGGGGCGACCCACTTAAAGACGGAGTGACAACTCCCTCGGTGACGGCTGGAACTGTTTAGACGCCCATTTACAGTACTTGATTCAACAATAATGAAATAATGAATAGAATAATTTATATGGTAAGCAATATACGCTACTGCCGGAATGACTTTCTATAAAGGCTCGGTTTATAAGTATTAATACATTATTAGCATAGACTAGTAATAAATAGGCATCTCGACAAGCATTTTGTTATGATATATTGTACTTTGTATCGAGAAAGAGGTATGAACAATTATGTTGGAGGGTGGATTAAAGAGTGACGAAAAAATGATCCTTTCCCAATATGAATCAACCATTGTTCTAGTTAAATAGATATCATTGTTATTAAAGTAAAACGAAGGCCTTTTTCCAAACATGACATCGGGTATATATTTGGTACGTTAATATAACCGTGTCACTAGAATATATATATATATATATATATATATATATATATATATATATATAATTATTTTATGTGAGCACGGCACCATTTATAAAATTAGTCGCAAACCAATTAACTATTTACGGCATGAAGCAGACAAAACTTCATTAAGTGATAGATTTGTTACTGTTACATGAAAAGTTCATACTATTAAGTATAATATGATATATTTGCCATTTGAACTGTGTCTGAACAAGCACAACAAAACGAGGGGAAATTTTCAATACTTACCTATCGTAAAATTCGCTGCACCTGACGGAGCCGTCTCAACCAGCAAACCAATGGTGACAAGAAACTGCCAGCATCTGAGCACGTCCATGTTTATTGTCGGCATCCTTGTTAAACATCTTTGTTATCTGTTTACCATGGTCATTTCCGTCCTACAACTTTGGACTTCCTCTTCAGCTGTTGTCGCCCGTTGGTCAATTTTCGCACTTCGACCAATCACGCGATAAACAACTGCCCTTACCATCGACAATTTGCCACTAACGCTCTTAAGTTCCACCTCGGTGCCATGGCAAGGAACCCGACGTCCAGCAGGAATCTGATCTGATTGGCTAATTATCGGGACTGGCGAATATCTCATCCAGTTCCGGCATATCGATGACAACTCGACGGGTGCAAATGGGACGGAGCGTAACTTCTCTGTTCCAGAATGTGACCGAAGCTCAGCGTCAGAGTAAAAGATCGATATATGCGCCAGTACATTGAACGAGTCTCTGAAACGACGACGTGACCAATCTTTAATAGCTGTAAACGTTTTACAAATAATGCGTAGGCGCCGAGGACAACTCGCCTTCGTTCGCTCTTCACTCACTCACTCACTCACTCACTCACGCCATGTGTAATCACATAAAAGTCTATCGCCCTTTTATCTCTCCATCAGCTTTTTGTGAAGAGAGTTAGCAGTTCCGCGTTTCAAGATTAATGTCAACTCCAACGTCATGCCAATAGATATATGGGCCAAGTCAATAGTACGAGTTTAGGTAATTATTTATTTAGTATACCACATTTACATAGCACTCTTTCCACGTTATTGCGTAGGACGTTCAGAAGTGCGTTAGGTGTTTGTCATTTAGGGTATAGTCGACTATAGTGAATACGATGATTTATAGGGATCATAGTTTATAAAACTCGGCTCACATCATAAAGCCCGTTCACCTGCGGCTATTGTAACTGCCATCCATTATGTAATTAAAACCGCAACGTAAACCACTTTACGCGTCCATGATATATACACGCCGAGTCACTATAAAAAAATTCCATTATGCAGGTTTTATTTCACTTGGACACATCGACATCAGAACATAATCGTTTTATTTGCTCGTATTATTGTCATTATTTATTGATCATCTCTAACAATTCACATCTATTTGTACGATTTTAGTCGCCAGGCTGGTGTGTGTGTCTTTCCGGGTCTGGCACAGGCGCCGGGGACTCTATCACTATCGATGGTGCTGTTCTAACAGCGAACATTGTTCCCGATGCCAAGTCAAGGCCAGCTGCGTACTGACGCCCGCAATACAAATAGAACGGATACACCCCTCTCTGTGGACGTTCTTCATCAATTATTCACAAAGTAATTAGCGATGTACCTGCGGTTTTGTCCCCGAGCCTGGTTCAGACCGCATACCGAGAACTGCCCTCGAAACACATATTTATCTGGTGACACACAGACATGAAGCCGGAAATCGGGAAATATCGCCAAAACGATATTGGCGCCATGGACAGGTTTGTTGACATATCACATAATGTTGACGGGCAGTCGGGTCGTAGAAAGCTTTATACGTAGTAACGTCCTATTTAGCTCCGATGACTTCATAGCGGGATGCAGCCTCATCGTGGATATTACATTGTTACATTTCCCACATACATTGTTCTCAGCGTGCCTGATAACCTTCAGTTAGTTGTACATTTAGGCAAGTATTCACTTTTGATGGCTCACATGTGTGTGCGAGTGTGTATATTTACGGTTACCTGCACTATTTGGTTGGTTGGTAACGCGTTTGGGATTTAATTGCAAATAATGATTAGGTTCCTGCTCATGGTGGATTGATTGCCTTATAGAAATGAAGGACATTCGGCAGGAGATATTGTTAGAACAGTTGGAAGAAAACCCGAGCTACATATTGTAGAACAAAAAGGCTATTGTTCTAAAGTCACACGTGGATAATCAGGGTGTGTTGTCCATAAGACGATTTAGTAGAGCTTTTCTCAGTCTGAAAATAGTTTGTATTCCATCGTTTATCATGAATATTGCCAATAATACCCCAATCAATAAATCAATCAATAGATCAAGATAAATATATTAAATGAGTGAAAGACAGCTTCGATGTTGGCCTCACCAGGGACTTGGAACGATGGTATACATCATGGGCAATTTAGATTATTATGTCAAACCCTTTTCGTGAAACACCCAATAGAGACACGCAACAGTCGGATTCTATCCCACGACCTGAAGGTCTGCGCTACTAAGCGTATCCATCACATGGCATTAAACGGTAAAAAATATAATGATAATATTAGGATATTACAGCATAAATCACAAATGCGGTCATATACCAATAATTATAATATTACAAATTCATAACTCCTGAGACCCAATCTGAAACATAAGAAAGCATACCATTCATCATTGGCTCTCCTCACCATGATCAACACTCAACTGTTGGAAGCTGTCCAGAAGTACACCGTAGGATAGATATGTTGGACTGTAGTCCTTCAGAGGTAATTCACAACTGTTATTGGATATCCCCTACAGCATTAAAATGTGAGCAGTCAAAATATAACCCATGGTGGCCCATATATGACACGAACCGAATTATACTTAAAATATATTTAAAAAGTACCAATCCCAGATGCACAAACAGGAAATAATATGGATAATTGTGTATTATCGAAAATGTAAAAAAACCCATTAAATTACTTACAAGAAACATCCCGACATTGATAGGGCCATAGGAATTTGAGAAACAGTAAAATCTATAAAAAAAACCCATTAAATTACCTACAAGAAACATCCCGATATTGATAGGGCCATAGAAATTTGAGAAATAGTACCGAGCTAATTTTTGTGTTTTCAGGTAAACATTCTTTTTTTTAGTAGATTGCGTATTATTGTCCTCTTTCAAGAGCGTTTGATTAAATCTGCATTAATATTATTATCAGTACAACTAGTACTATTAATACTACAACTATTTCAACTGGCAACCAAATCTGCCAAAATATTCAGTAATGATTTTATATATTTGAATATACGTGAAACGTTCATAAAATAAGTCTCCAAACTTTCTCAACAAAAGTTGCCAGTGTAAGCATCAAGTGGTTAAAATATAACTGGTAGCCACAAAACAGATGTTATTAGGAAAGTTGCTTATTGGACAATGAAAACAATCATGGAAGAAAAAATATACCATATATTATATTCTCTAAGCTATATTCCCTGGCAATGTGACTTATTTAATCCTACAAAATTACTTTGTTAGCTCACTTCAAATTGTAGTATACCTATTGTCAACTTGTCTTTTGGTCATTGTAAAAAACCTGGGATAACTACGAACTGCTAAATTTGGATTGGCTTACAAACGTGTTTAACTATAGATGATTTCCTTACAGAATACACTACAGTGTCTACCCTAACAAGAGTAAACCAATATATATTAACACAAAACTACAAGCTCTTGATGAAGACAAGCGTTCCATGTAGCATGGTTTCAGCGTGATTGAAAAACAAGAATACCTCCAGGAAAGTTGATGAACATTTTGCATCGGCGTGTAAACGCATAAGAACTACTAAGCTTACTTAGTTATGTTGAAGCGGCATTGATTATGTGGTTCACGGCATTTAGAAATCAAAACATTCCAATATCTGCTTCTATTCTTTAGAAAAAGAACAACAAATATGGGAATTGGATATTTTCACTTCGTGTTCGATGTACATACCAGATCAAAGCGGTTAAGAACCCAAAAAGTAGGCGTACACGCAAACAGCAGGATCAACCTCAGTGGATAAATGTTGAGTTGTTTAGATTCTGCATTGGTCACAGTTGGGACATATGACTGAGATGTATCTCCCTAGAGACATATGGCAGAGGGATATCTCCCTAAATACATGTGGTTGAGGGATATCTCCCTAGAGATATATGGTTGAGAGGTATCTTCTTAGCGACATATGACTGATGGGGTATCTTCTTAGAGACATATGGATGATGGCTATCTCTTTGAGACATATGGCTGAGGGGTATCTCTAGAGACATATGCACGAGGGGTATCTCTCTCTAGACATATGGTTGAGGAAACAAATCCCACAACGTGAAGATTTACAGTGCAGTATTTTAACCTTTGTGTCATCGGAAAGCCCTCCAGTAGATACATATAGAAAGGGTCCACTTGATGATATTTATCTGTTTTTATTGTCTAGGAAGTTCATAGTTAATATATTTGTTTTGTAAGGTATCAGTCTATAACGATGTCTTCATTTTTTATATATATATATATATATATATAGAGTGAATGTGGATTTATACTATAGAAAGTACTAGGATAACAATATCCAAACTAGCCCCATATGACTGGACTGACAATGTGCCTGCATATTCTTATTCTATTTGGAATTTCTGTATGGCATCTTGGGAGTCCATTGGGTAGGTTATTTCAGTGTGTATGATATATATATATATATATATATATATATATAAATTCCACAAATACATTTATGGTACACATATAATCTGGATGGCAAAATCAGCTAAAAGACATATTTTAAAGTAATACTACTATTGCCTCTATCAGATAAGTGACTTAGGCTTAGCTTAATATTGTTTTTGTCAGATATATTATTTTGTCAGATTTTTTTTCCCAGATATATTTTTTGTCAGTTATAATTATATGTCAGACGTGTATACCTAAAAAACAACATTTGCTTTAAATTAAAACAAAGTGACCAACATTTGCAACTATTGTAGTGGTCTGAAGTGAAGTAACTTAACAAAATATGCACTTTAAGGTGACTGTCATATCAATAAACTTCAACTTCTTCATAGAGTATTTATGCTCACATATGAACAAAATTAAATGAAGTGGATCACATTTTTAATTCACCCCATCAAACACTGACCATCTGTCATCAACACAAAAATACAGCCATCTGTGGTATCGCAACTTAACTTATTCACAACCCTAGCAGCCAACAGCAGAGAAAATAAAAAGAAAGTGTAGTTTTACGATATTATATATTCTTCAATAAAGTCCAGACATGGGTCAATTCCATTTTGTCAATTCCATTCAATTCCATTTGGTCAATTCCAAATTAAATTGATCAATTCCAATTGTATCAAATCCAATCCCAATCCTGTTTTTTACAGATTCTTTTTTTATTTACTTCTTTTTACCATGATTAGGTACTCCGAGTACCTACTTGGATAACCTACTCTGAGTAGTTTATATTCCAAGTAGGATTTTCATGGAAGAAATATTTCTAAATTAAAAATTTGAATGGTAAATTAATTTGTGGATTTAATTTGTTGTAGGAAACTTCAATTCCAATTCTATCAATTCCATTTTTTTAAATAATCAATTCCAATTCCGGAATTGAATTAACCCATGATAAAGCCATAACCATTAATTACACAATGGCTGTTTTTATTTCTATGTAAAATACTTACTACTCTGATTGGTGGATATATTGTGTAAACTCGAAAAAGATATTTAACTGAACTTTTAGCATCCCTCAACATTCAGGGGGGGGATATACTTACAGAGGAAACTGAATACCTACCTAGGTGATTACACGTAAAAGTTGAGATGGTATTTGGTAGAATGTGAAAGTAAGTCTGCTGTATTACTCAATAGCACCATATGAAATATTGTTAATAAATATCACTTGACATAGTGTATATATATATATATATATATATATATATGCTTGAGCTGAATGTGAATACCTAAGTCATGACATACATGTAACTAATCCAGTTGAGTTGATCCATCTTCTAGTCCAAAAGTGACAATGGTTGAATATAGGGATTTATCACATCAAACCATCACAATCAGATATTCAGTAATCAACTTCTTATAGTTTTCTCCATTTATTACTTTACTGATAAATGACAAGAATTCTATAACCGTGTATATACATATAGATAGTTGCTTTAAGATGACAAAAACAAGACATACCCACACACACACACACACACACTACTTTTAACCACCTTATTAACCAACTTCTTAATAATCATCAAACATCATAGCCAGGACTCAACAAAGGGAAACATTTGCACATTATAACATGATCTTAATGAACATAGATGTTTAAAATGCTTTGTTGTTATCTACACTATAACAACACAGGGTTAGCACATCAACTAAGATCATTATTTATATCATCATAATACAGACATTAACTACATTTCAGCCAAGGAAATATTAATTATACACCTTTATTTATTTATTATTCCTCTATAACAAACTTTCAATCAGTGCTTCTCTTTCTGATATGCCATCCATGAGCAACATACCACCCGATGACTCCAGCTGGCGCTGTTGTATCATCCGGATCTGAACCTTGACATTGAGACAAACTTGCCTCTCCTGCTGTATCTTAGCAGAAAGATCCTGGTTCTCAACCTGAAAAGTAGCAGTTACATCAACAGCGTCACTAAATAAAGTGATTCAAATGTGAGAAAAATGGGTTTTCTTTTCATTCTTTCTTTAATACTACTCAAGTATAGTTTTAAAACTGTTATTACTAACAGAATTACGGCTAAGCAACATGCCTCAAGTTGTTGATTCTTAAGAGTTAGCTCTTTCAACATATCCAGAAGGTCATCTTCATCCTCAATATCTTCACTGCTGTCAGAGGATATTTCATCGCTGTCATACAGATCCTCACGTATTGACTTCAGCTCAGCAATTTCCTGATGAAGACGCCCAATTTCACTCTGTTCTGTTTCAATCTTCTGCCTCAGCTCATCACCTGAATACACAAAAGAGATATTAGGTGTTAATAATTCTTTTTTACAAACACGGCATCGTAGTAATATGGGATAATTACTATTTCACAATGTTCAACATTGCTACTTATTAGTATATCAGTTCTGAAATTTACATGACAAATAAGTTTCTATTTTGGCAAAAAAGCATCAAATTATTTTGCATTTAAGGAAAAAAACATTCCCAGAACATTCAAATGACTCTGTTGGTTATTAGAGAAATGTTCTCAATTAAATCAACATTTGATCATGTGACAATTGCCGTGATATTACAGGCATGAGTGTGGCCTTTGAAAAAAATCCTGTAAAGCAGGAAAGTGAGCCATATCTAGGGGTGTGGGGGGAAATTTGGATTTGTGTATTTTTAGGATAATCTGAGAATAACAGAGTGGCAAGAGAAAAATTTTCAAATCATCAATCCAATCTCCAAAAAGTAATTTTTGACTATGGAAAAACAGAAATCAGTAAAAATAAAAAAACTCTCATCCCTGTAATAATCAAATATATTTGGTAAATACACCTCTTTGGCCTCATGGGTAGAGCATGAGACTATTTACCTATGGCTATGGTCATTCTGTCTGGGAGGTTGCAGGTTTGCACCTCAGCCATGGCACTATAGTAGGAGTTTTTCATTCACCCAGGCAACTGGCAAGGTTTTCTCCACCAAACATGCCATATATTCTAAATTCTTTAGAATTAGTTTCAGTGGGGAAGCTATAAATTACAGACCGTATGTGTCTCACTGATTTGAGGTTGCCAGCCACGTTAAAAACTGCCATTTCGGCCATTATTATTATTATATGCTCATCGTCTAGCAGAAGCTGAACATTCTATATTGCCAAACAAAACAAATTAGTTGATAGGACACAATCATGTGAATGTCAAAAAAAATCTGAAATATATTTTGAGAATTGCTAGGTATATACCATGCAACCTAAACAGCAATACTTCACATTATGAAAAGGGAGATTTATTAAGATGAGTAAAATTTACTTGGTTCTTCAACATCATTTTCTTACTTTGTCAGAAAACGTATTATTCCTTCCATAATGCCATGGAGTGTGGGCTCTATTGGGTGATATAGCTGTTAGAACATGGAATGGGGGATTGGAGAGGGTTTTGGAGAAAAAGGTTAAGAGAAAAAGTGTTTACTGATGGAAAACGATTTGGATTTATACCTGGGAAAGGGATGACCATTGAAATATTTGTAGTACGACAACACCATTTTATGCATTTGTGGAATTGGAGAAGGCATTCGATAAAGTGACAAGAAAAATGGTTTAATGGGCACTGAAGAAACTGGCGGTTGAAGAATGAATGGTGAAAGAGGTATTGACCATGTATGATAATGTGAGGACAGTGGTGAAAACAAAAGATGAGAACAGTGAAGAGTTTAAGGTGGAGGCACATCGGGAAGCACTGCCGAGTCCATTATTATTTGTGGTTGTTATGAAAGCACTGATATGTGAGGCCAGGGAGTGATTGTCATGGATGTTGTATGTGGATGATTTGGTGTTGGTGGCTGAGAGATGGAGGTGCTTATTCAGCATTAGTGGGGAGAGTGCATTGTGAATGGGGAAAGATAAGAGAGATGTCAGAGATCTTGACAAGGAAGGATGAATCACTGAAGTTAAAAGGGAAGGTGTATTTGACTTGTTTGAGGAGTGCTGCAATGGTGTATGGATGTCAGGATGATTTGTGTGGAGATGAGAATGCTGTGGAGGATGTCTCTGAGGAATAAGGTACTGAGTGTAGAGCTGAGGGAGAAAATTGAGATTGAAGTTGTTAAGAGGAATCGGTTGAAGTGGCTGGGACATGTGTTAAGGAAAGATGACGGTGACTGAGTGAAGAGAAGCATGTTGTATGAGGTAGATGGTGTGAGAGGCAGAGCAAGGCCAGGTAAGACATGGAATTAGGTAGTGGAAAATTATATGAAAGAGTATGCACTGAATAAAGTAGATCTCCAAGATTGGATAAAATGCAAAAGATCCATGGGCCTTGTAACAGGGGAAAACTGGCTTAAAATTAATTGTCATGTTATTGTGTTGTGCCATAATGCCACATGCTTGTAATATAATTATGTAACTTACCCTAATTAGGCATCATAAACACTATAACAAACACAGTATACATTTCTGCATCGTTATATTACCTACCCATGGCTAGTAGTTCTTCCTCTTCTAACAGTAGTTCATTGTACTGATGTTGTAAACTTTCAACATCTGTATCTTCATCAGAATCACCAGGTTGTGGTAAGACACACTCTTCTGTAAATGATTGTTCATATACAACAGTGTATAAAACTGAAAAGGACCTTAATCTTGTAAGTACCACTGTATAATTTCACCATAACCTGCAAAGATACCTATCAGTAATGGTGAAAATGTAAGGATGTGGATGTGTTAAGTTTAAACTCTGGCATAATTACAGGCATAATAAAGTGTATGACTATGAGACTGTACATTTTGATTTGAAAATCTAGCAATCTGAGCAAAGCCTCATTCTCACAATGTAACTGAATAATGAACATCCATATATAAACACAGGGTCAGGATTTTTTTTCTACATCTCACTAGCCCCATGGCTAGTAGAATTTAAATCCACTAGCCCAACAAAATTTCTTACTAGCCCAAAATATGTTTACTAGACTCCCCCTCCCCCATCCCCAATTACTAGTCCAAGCAAAACTGCACTGGAGTCAACAGATAATGCCAGATTCTCAAGTTGGGCAACTCTAGAGTTAATGTCAACATAAATCAAACATACTCATGAACTACACCTTTGAAATACACATTATTCAAACAAATATTAAAATGTTACATTGTGACATTTGCTGTGAACCCTTGTTTTAATTCCCCAATTTATTATTTTTAAATCAACAAGTCATCACAAAAGTTTTGAAATTGTGACCATATAATTGATATTCTATAATTAACATCTATGATCTGCATGCCAATTTGACGCCCTTCCCCCTCCAAGTAAAAGCTCTGGATATCACCCCCCCCTCCGCAACTTGGCTAAGCCATCAATGAAGAGAGAGTCAAAAGTTGGTAGCTTCATCAGTTCATGTTAAATCTATTGACACTAAACAAACCCAGAGTTTTGAATAATATTAACTGGCAGTAATCCAGTTGGGCTAATATTCTGGACCAGTCACTAGCCCAAAGACAAAATCCACAAGTCCTGGGCATCCAGGTTACCAATTTTTCCAGCCCTGATAAACAATCAATAACCTATTCAGTTGTTAGCATTCCTAGTAACATTAAACATGGAAAGTAAACAGATAACAAAAACTATTAAAAAGTAAATCAACAATACTGAGTCAATTTGTGGTGTATCTGGCTGCCTGAAGCACACTTTTGTGTTTAGTAACTAAACCAGAGGTTACATCTTCAAAAGCAATAATTGTTATATGAGTACATGACCGGAGTAAAATATTAAAAAAATTAAACTAGAAAAGTACAGAAAGAAAACAATAAAAAACAACAAATAAACAAAAAGAAAAAGAGCAAGAAGAATAATTCAATGCTGGATACTGCAGTAAGATCTGAGAAAGCATAGTTATAATCTGAAGTACACACCTGATGAATCAAGAGGCTTCTGTTCATCCTCGGCATGCACTTCAACATGAATCCTTTCTTCTTGTGGAATCTCTTCATCAGAGCTAGTAGAAACTTTTCTTGAGGTAGGAGGCTCAGGTAAAGATGGATATTCAATGTTCAAGTTGTGGTCCTCGGCGGGTTTGTTATTTTCCTCTTCCCCATCAGAAGACACAGGTGGCTCCATCTGGGGAATCTGTCCGGTTTCCTCAGGTGGCTCCTCCTGTTCAGTGTCATCAGGTGGCCTTTCATCAACAGTTTTTTCATCAGTAGGCTTTTCTGTTAAACTCTCAGACACTTCAGCTGCTGTCTCCTCTTGCCCAGTCGGACTCTGACTGTCTACCTGATCTGGAATGCTATCATTTGTATCACCTTCTTTTTGTTCTAATACACCTGCAGATTTGCAGATTTCCTCACGACTCTCCTCATCTGCTGGCTGATTAGTCTTATCCTCAGTATCTGCACCAGTATCCATCTTTTCCTCGCTTTCATCTTTAGAAGGTGTTATTCTGATATCAACATCTTCATCATCCACATGATCTCTTTCTGATTTTTCATCTGTCTCTGCTTCCTTCTCATCTTCAATTTTATCTGACTTAGTCTCACTGACTGATATATTTGTCTGTTCTTGCTGTGGTGTTTCAGTCTTTGTCTCGGGACGTTTCTGTTCCAGTTTCGTTTCCTCTTCAGCCTGTTTCTCTTTGTTCTGTTTCTGTTCCAGTATTTCCTGTTGTCTTGCCAAATCCCTCTCTTGCGACTTCTTCATTAGTTTAATCTGTTAATGAAAAATACAAAAACGACATTCAGTAGTTTTAGATAAGATATTACAGGATTTTATTTATTTTAAATGTGAGAATGAATAGTATATGTGATACATATAAAATAATCTGATGACAATGTAATTTTGACACAAAATCTACACAGAAAATATATCTAGGCTTAGAATTGATGAACTTAGAGATGAATCATGAGATATAAACTAGATTTGGAAGCATAAAACAGAAATTCAGATTTCAAGTACTGACTTATCTTTACTATACTTAACACACACACACACACACACACACACACACACACACACCACTCTATATATCACAATTATAATTTTTTAGGTAATCCTTTACTTTCTCAGAGACAATCACTAGAATCATAATTAAATTGGCTGGGATCATTAATTTTCTGAGTGTGATATTAAACAAAAACACACCAACAGAATGCTGGAGATGAGATCAGAAGGAGACGATGGGGGGGTGGATTGGTCACACACTCCGGAAACCAGCATCAACTATCACCAGGCAGGCCCTAACATGGAACCCACAGGGAAAGAGAAAAAGAGGACGCCCAAGAAATACGTGGAGAAGGGATCTCATGACAGACATAAAGAAGACAGGTTACAGCTGGAGGGAGCTTGAAAAGAAAGCCCAGGACAGAAGACTTTGGAAGACTGTTGTCAATGACCTATGTACCAGGAGAGCGAAGGGTGAAGAAAGACATTAAACGAAGAACTTAGGGTTATCATCATTTTCAAAAGTGGACAACACATCCACTTTTCCCTCACATCCACATCCACCTTGAAAGTATACAGATGTAAATGTTGAAAATGCTAATTAAATAATTCAAAGTTTTCCCAAGATAAATTAACCAGTGCCATCTGTTGACTACTGATTTTACTAATAACATGACACAAGCTGTACCTTTCTCTTCAGCTGTGTGACAACTCTCTGTACTTCCCACAGCTGTTCCTCTTTATCCGTGTCCTTCCTCTTCATGACATCCTCATGAAGCTGGTTCAGGAGTGACTCCTGCTTACAGAGCTCCTCCTCCAGAGCACTAGGCGACTCGGGAAGGTCTAACGACCACTTAGAAGTGACTGGCTTCAGCGGAGGTACATATCTAGTAAGAAGAACATTAAACCCAGACTCAACACAATCATCTTTATATACACAGCCAGTAATAATGAAGTGATACATTAACTGGTCAAAGCCATATACAGCTGTAAGAGAAACTCGATTACACCAACTGCAAACCATCTCAAAATATAACAGAAAATAATGAAGGGGTTAATCTGTGTTTTAAAACCTTGACCTTTTACACTGCTAGTATTAGTTTATTATAAGTGTGATGACTATGCTCTATAATTCTGCTCTTTCTTTACATCATATGTATGTAAGTTTTACATTAAATGACATTTACTCTCAGGATTACCTTTTAAGCACAGTATCCTTGAACAGTATTCTAGAATACGTAAACAAGACGTTGAGGACTCTATGACTAATCCTCATTGTTGGACTTAATACAATTGAAACGTTCTGTAAACTCATTTTGTTTTGTTTTTCCTGAAATAACCCAATAGTATAAGTTTATAGTAATTAGACGTGATTGGAAAAATTACTATAGTTAACTGAACATGAAAACAGTGTAGACTAAAGCCATTTTGTTTTCCAGAAATAAATATGGAATTAAATAATAGGTACCAACATATTTTACTACAAAAAAACTATAGTGGGAAACGTTTGGAAACTACAAAATAACCTAGCAACAACTGATTACAAAAATAATATCAGCAACATGTTTAGAAATATGACATTCTGAAAATTATATTAGAACAAGGTTTTAAGTAAAATGTAATTATTATCTTGAAACACACAACTGACTACTCAGCCGAATGATTTACCACACTCCATTTCCAAATACCAGCACAACCCAATTTTATCATTTCACTCACCTTAGCTATGACATGAGTCATGTGTACTATCATCCATGACAGAAGTAACTTGTTAGGTACTGGTAGCTGTTCTATCAGTTGCTGGAATAGTTCTACCTTCTGCTTTATATTTTTCTGTACTGAAAAATTTGGGCACTGACACAGTTAGACCTCTTTATACAAATATAATAAGAAAATAGATAAGTTATTTTTTAAATAATTCTGGACTTTGTCTGGACATTGTCCAAAAAAACCTAACCCATCATGGACTGTTTGTATTAGATGCTGAATACCTTCAGTAATTTTAATGTTATACTTATAAACAAATATTATTGCTCATAAACAGATGTGTTGTCTGCTGACATAAAGCATCAACAGTCGTTTATGAATCTAGAGAAATACATCTACAAAAATAAAGAATTTAATTCAAGCACTTGATTTTGAAAAAAAATAATATAACTGAGGCATACCAAGCCTCTCTGCAAAAATTCTGATATATATATATATATATATATATATATATATATATATATTTTCACACCATTATTTATTCAGTAGCTATCAAAATAGGTACCAAAAACTGGTTAAATATATAAAGTATACATTCATGAACACTACCAGATATATGCTTTTATATAAGATGAGAGTATGATAGACTCCAGCCAACAAATCTTAATCAAGATAAACTTTTGCATGCAAAAATATTTAATGGCATTTATTGACTGACAAACAATCCGAATTGTTATGGGAATAAAGAATTTACATGAACAGATGTATGTACAGTAACATGTCATATTTAATAAAACATTACCATGGGCACAATCATATCACATGTCATCCTTTATATAATCATAAAAGATTCACATATGAACTTAGCAGATGGCCATTTTATAAATGGTAGGTGTTTGGGTATAGTAACGTGGCCAGGTATTTTGGCGAAATAAACTTTAAGTGGCAAAAAAATAGCATCAGGCACAATAGAGCAAAAGTGGACTTTTAATTTTCCAAAGGTTATTTAATCAAAAGATGTGACTGTCCAAAATGAATTGTGATGGCATTTAAATGGAATTCTGTGATATTACATTAAATATAGTCTTATTATGGATATGTACAAATACATTGCACATAGTGGCGTGTATCTCAAACAGGGCAAACATTAATGCTTTGGTTTTTTTTGGAGTGGGGAGGAGTTCTTCAGTAAATGATGTTTGGTCATTCAACTAATACAAAAGTTTGAGACAATTTCCTTTGAAATGATCATTATGTACAAATTGATAAGCACATATGATAGCTGATATACTGCAGTGTGCTATCAACTGCAACACAGTAGTATTGTACTGATATAACAAGATTAATTTAAACAAACAAATAAAGAAAACACTAAAAAGCAAATACCTGATGCTTCTTCAAATTTTGGCATCAGTTCCTTAGTAAGTACAGGCTCTGGCAGCTCTCTGAGAAACAGCTTTAACAGACTAGCAACAATGTTAGGCTCATGTTCATGTAGATATACAGGGATATGCTGGTTATACTGATCCTTTAAGGCCGTCACCTTGGACTTTACTCCAGAAATTCTATAGATTCCTTCGCATGCTAAACCTACAAAACATTTAAATATGAAATATTAGAACTGAAAGTTTTGCATATATTTTTTCTCTTTCTCTCTCTCTCTCTCCCTGGAATGGTCTCACACAGACAGACGCACACACACAGACGCACGCACACACACACACATGCACACCAACTATCCATCAACAGTAGTGGCAGCAGCCTGGGAGTTTTCTGAAAATGTTTTATAATGATTAGGTTAACTAGCGGCACAGAAGGTTTACACAAATTACCTCATTGACTTCATTAGAGTAGAGCTTTCTGGGTTTAATTCCTCCATAAAATTAAATCCTTTTTACCTACCAATTAATAGCTATGATATGCTGCTTGGATGCTAATAATAGCCTAATAGTAGTATGATAATTATTAGAATATATTAAACACTTATGTTTGAATGGCACAGCATGATATCTTTAATGAATGGCTAAATCTCGTTTATGACAACAAGCAGCACAGGTAGACTTATTACAGCATACCTACCAAACTCTTCTATATAATCAACACATTCTCTGAAGATTACAGGTAGCTGTATTCCATCATGACTCTTGTTTCTGTCCACAGCTACAGCTAAAGGCACACCAAATATTGGTTTTGGCTGCTTCTGTGGATCTGCAACATAAATGATACTCAGATGTGAAAAAGCATGCCAACAGAGCTCTGTGCCTAAGGGGATAATACAAAAACCAAAAAATTCCACTCCTTTCAGTTTTGGGTTGTTCAAAAATAGCATTTTAATCAATATGGTTGATAAGCTGATTTGGAATTGTTATGTCAGTTTAGTTGAAGACAGTGAGGTGACTCATTGAGGATGGTCAGACTCAGAAGTGTTGCTATAAACATCAAGTTAGCCTACACAGGCAGTCATCATTTGTGATTAAACAAATTACCCAACCATTAAAATAATGATCTGGCAATAGTATGGCTGTTGATTAAAAATAAACACCCATTAATAAACCTGGCTGCTATATACATAAGTTACTAGCTACAAAAGGAATAGATTGCCTACAAAAAATTACCAACAAGAAATAAAACTGGCTACAGAAAAAGAAAGCCCTGTATTACTAGCTAAGTGATTGACAAGAATATCTGATAGTGGAACTCATTGGTGAAAAGGAAGCTCTGAGGGGAGAGGCTATGCCTACCAGAGGAATGTCCTGATTCAGCCACAGGACAAGGGACCCATTAAACGAGAACAGGGTTGGATTAGGAACAGAGGCTCAGTAAGGGACTACTTGATTGCTGATAACATTTAACCAAAGAATGTCAGAAGTTTAATCAAAGCAACAGCAACACAGAAGACCAAATTAATACAATTATTTGGTGGCTGGTGAGAGGTCGGTGTATAATAAGGAGCCATGGAGTCTTCTTCTTCTTTTCATTCACCTATAGCTGTTGATGCATGGTAATGTATTGGCCCAATACCTCTGACTTCAGCACTTAAGGTTTCTATTCGGGTTACCTTACCCGTAGTCCACATCAGTCTCGCATCTACCCATTGATCAGTCCAGTTTGGGTGTCCCTAACAGAAAACAAAGCACCCGCGGACATAGCTCTTTGGGTCACTGAGGCATACAAGTCCCTTCACCATGGCAAGAAATGGACTATGAGGGGGGTGGGGAGCCCTGGAGTGAGACTAACTGACCCGGGAAATAGCTTCATGATATGCGTGTGTATAACGGTTAACCTCTTAAGCCACACTAAAAGTAATACAGTTATGTAACAAACACTCCAAAAGGGCTATCTTTGTCTCTACAATGTCATTTCGTTATGATAATCTCTGACATCAATTCATAGACAGACTAACTATCTATGTAAATGACAACCATCAACGTCTCACTATCCAGCGACTGTGGAAGTTTGATTACAGTTTTTAAAATACAGAGCAGTTATTCAGAACGGACAGAAACATTTATATAACTTGCTGACTCAGCATTTATTGCTGCCAATAGGGACAGGAAAAGTAAGCCTAGTACTGACTGACACCCATCTGATCCTTCTACTTTATTTACTCTGGAATTGTAAATAGATACCCTGTAGACTGTTAGTAGTAGACAATAGTGATTTATGCCAGCTCCATATATATATATATATATATATATATATATATATATATATATACACACACACACAATGATGAAGGCAAATCCGGTGATGTGAAACAACATCCAGACCATTAGATCTTCCTGGATTGATTTACATTCGTAATACAAGACAGCTTTCTGGTAGAAGAGGATCATAAGTATATGAACTTGCAATCAAGCATCATCCTAAGTGAATACTGTAAAAGATATTATACTCTTTATGTTGTGAGAAAAAGGTCCAACATAAATGTTTCCATATATAATATGTATTAGAAATTCTAGGATCATTTTGCAGTACTAAAACGGCAGTTCATTCATTGGTGGGGATCGAATGACGGTATTGACTAATAAATGCATCTTAATAAAGCATATATCTGCCAAAATAAAATCATCAATAAAATATATATCCCACTTCAAACAAAGTTTGGTTGTTTCAAGTTTACTGAACAAGGGCCATATTTTTGCTACACCTGATTATGTTGCATTAATCCTAAATGCAACAGATCTGATCCATTACTGGTTTTAATAATAATAGTGATAACTTGTATTGAAAACAGAAATTGTTCATAACTGTAATGTATGATCTCCATATTGTAACTTCACACAAGTGGTTATCCAGGTTAATCACCCTCAGTATTATTTGATTTGTTCTTAGTATAAAACACACACAAAAACTGTTATTTTATAACTGATTAAAAGGAAATTATGCACTGGATACACATTATTATCAAGCTACACTATTGACTGTCCATGCAATGGCATTGTTAAAAGGTAGAGCTTTGATCATCTGTAGGTTAACTTGGCGGATATTGGTCATTTAGTTGAGGGAGTAAATCCTATAATAACTATATATATATATATATATATATATATATATATATATATATATATATACTATATATATATATATATATATATATAATAACACACACACACACACACACACACACACCAACATCTAGGACTTGATCAGTTTGGTACTATTCGTAAGTCATGACATTAGTCAATGCCAATAAGACTGCTGATGTAATATAACTGAAGGCAAATAGCTAGTCCAGTTCCACGTTATGCTATTTCATCATATTTATGTTTTGTAGGTTTGATCAGAAATAGTCTCAATCATAGTCTCAATGTCATATTCACCACCTTCTAAGACTTGTGTCAGAATTTTTTGGCGAACACACTGACAAACATGCACACATACATTCACTTTTATTTACAGACACACACACACACACACACAGAGAGAGAGAGAGAGAGAGAGAGACGCATACACACAGATCATGATACATTATCAATTCTAAATGACTCAACAGAAATGGCCTGTTATTGCTATTATAATCATTAACATAATGGGGCATGAAAAAAAAACCATCTTAGCACTATATTTCACTGTATGTAAGGGACTGCCAATGCATTCTCCAATAAACCAAAGGATATACTACGTTAAGTAGTGTGTCATTTGCCACATGGGAACTGAGCCAGTCATGTCATATACAAGTAGATAAAGACCTACACCTGGGAGAAGGGTTTACAATATAAACAGACTTTGTACTGAGATTGATGGCTTTGTGTCATATACTGACATCATTGTCTCTATTCACGCAAAGGTCTGAACCTTAGACGTAAGCAAACAACTAACAATTTAGAGTTAAAAAATAATGCGTCCACACAGTTAAACAGAAATCTGTGTGCCAACAAAGTTGAAAAATTAATAAAATTTTGTACTGTTGTCCTTTAAGTAATCCAAAACTAAATGTAATCGTGTTCAAAAGAAAAAAATTCCAAATAAATTAAAAACAAATCCATCAGCATTTGTAAATTTTAAAATGAGTATAACAAGTGCACACAACATCTAATACAAGAAAAAACGGCTACATCAGTAAAATGTAAAACAACAATCATTAATATCACATCTGATGTGGCCAATATCAGCAATACCAGTAGCCACTAAAACACCAATCTACCCAATATCAATATTGTTGTGTTTTATGACACAACACAGGCTGACGATGCCGTTTGCCATTGGCTTATTTTTCCATGTGTCCACCTAATTCCACTCACTCACGACTCACTCACTGACTCACTCATGACTCACTCACTACTGACTGATCATACCACCACCACCACCACCACCACCACCACCACCACCACCACCACCACCTACCACTCACTCACTCACTCACTCACTCACTCACTCACTCACTCACTCACTCACTCACTCACTCAACCACTCACTCACTCACATCAACCCACTCACTCACTCATTCACTCACTCAATCCAATGAACCAAACAACAAAATCCACCCACACACACAAAAATATCTACCCACCCACATACATGCACAATTGGAGATCCACCTTCCTACAGACTCCCCCACCTTCCATTAGATATTGTCCCACACCACTAAGTGGAACCGATATTACAATGATTTATTATCCCAACTGGTACATGTACGGCCACAAAGCCAGCAGACAGATAGGGCAAATAGCGCCGACACAGAATTATGCAACCCACCACTGGGCAACCCACGAGCCTTATGGCTTAAAGTTTGAAGGCTAATGTATACTATGAGGACACCGACAATTGAGGATAACATTTGATTGTTATTGATTTCAGAACATGTCGCATATAACAAGGCCTGAACGTCTAACCATAGAATACACCATCAGACATTACCACACATCATGATTTACTTTAACAACCACTTGGCTCATCACACTTTGTGTCATGTTAACCCTTTCAGACCAACCTGTTTGGATATAAATTCTGCTTACTTTCCTCAATTTAGCCAGACTCCAGTAACAAACACCCTGAAGCACCTAAATACCGGTCTATTCCCGATTCAGCAGAACTGGAGGTTTTTTCAACATGCACATGCCTCACAATTTAACAATAAAGCAGTCAATCTGATTTGAACAAGATTATCTTAAAACTTTTGATGCACAAAAGAAACTGTGGATCTTTACGCCAAAAGAAACTATGGATCTCTACATCAAAATAATCGGTGGATCTTTACCTCAAAATAATCTGTGCATCATTACGTCATTCTAAGAACATCAGATCTTCTCACATCAATGCCTCAAGTGCGATTAAAACAAAACAAAACTCACCTCCTATGACTCTGTGCTCCGTTTTTTGTAGACCGCCACCAACACCAGGACCAAGCAGCTTCCTCTTTCGCCATTTCAGTTTTTCTTCCTTCTTCTTGCCATCCTTGTGGGTGTCACTCTTGTCGTGTTTGTCAGCAGACTTCTCTTGTTCGCGGCCCTGCGGCTGGCTGCCATACTGCTGGTGTACATCTCGTTCCTTGTCCTGGACGGAGAAACAACTGAGATTCATGTAACTCATTGCCCGCTCCGGGATGCGTTCGCCGTGTCAGGCGTAATTACTAGTGACCAATCGAGGCAAGACGGCGCAACCTTGGCCAGTCGAGTATGATAATTTGAGAACGATCAAGAGATCATAGTCTTCGAGTCGCACTACATCTTATAGGCACAACGCTGGATGGGAAGGATCACATCGGAGTTGTCTAATGCCAGAACTGATAACATTCCTGGCCACAGCCAGGCAATTTCATTTGTGTGCTCTACGTAAGCAGCCTGACAGACAATGACACATACATATATATACTATGTGTGTCACTGGATAAGTCCGCTCCACTTTGATTCTACCAGACACCGTACAATGTCCATAAAATGCTCCATGAACACAGTAATAATCTGACAGAAAGGATAGATGTTATTTCATACACTAAGTAACACACTTCCACAATTCTAGCCGCTGACCATCAGACTTTACTGCCGGTTGTTTCTTCCCCAATAAAAGACATGTTTTTTTGGTACTCCATTATATTCAGAGTAGAGTTTTCAACTAGCAGAATCCAGGTCAACATCTACCTTCACATTAATCAAGTAAGGTACACACACACATATACACACGCATGCACGCACGCACAGAGAGAGAGAGAGAGAGAGAGAGAGAGAGAAACACAAACTCATTTGATCCTGGATAATTAGAGCAATCAAACTAACTTCTTAATTAGCACCTGACATGATAATCTACTCATTATAAATGTTTCCATGGTGATGACAGCATCATGTGACCTGAAGCCTGCCGGTCAATATGTCCAAGCAGCACACAATATTTGTCAAACTCTTATCCTCTTTTGGGTTGTAATGGTCGTAGGGCTAATGGAAGTAAGGTGCCATTATGTTGTATAATACGGGTTCCATGAATAATAATGTCATTTGCCGAAACGATAATTCATCATCTCTCAGCGCTTTAGTGGAAGTAACTGCTAATAAAAATACAGCATGTCAGTCTCACATGTTTTGCCCAAGTGCATTATCATGCGATCCAAGGGCCAGAAATACCAGAAATACAAGATGGCTACATCAGGGCATTTAAGGCAGGATGCACCTAACTTCGCGTAATAGCTGAGCTTATTATAACTAATATAAGACAAGTGGGCATTCCTTGAGTAAGGTATGCCAACAGAGTAGATATCTCACACATTAATAATTACCTGGAAATAATTATAGGTAATTCTTTAGCCTAAGTTTAGTGTTTACTTGATGCACATTAACTAAGTGTCAATCCATCTAAACCAACACTACATTAAGTGGTACAGGAAAGTATACAGTTAGATTCTACAGATAATGCTGAGCTGCTGTTACGTTGCCAAGTTGGGTTTTTTAGCACTACAAAGGCCAGCAATGAACAAATACACTTCACCAAGATAAATCTAATCAAATCAGTAAGTGACAGGATGCGAGTCAAGTGGATGAAATCTAACACCAGCAAAAACTACTATGGCTTAAACACTGATCAACAAACAATACGACCCCCCTTTATAATGCAAAAACGCTATGCGACAAACGGCGATCGGCTCATATTATTACAGCTGCCCCTGTGTCAGTAATAGCTGTTATGAGATCAGACATCCAGTGTTTCTCTGGATCCATAATGATCAATGATACAGCTCCATTGATTTTCCCAGTCAAATGATTTATAGCTCACATCAGCTATTCAGCACAACGTAGGTATTAGTATTGTGACAACGACCCTTAGAGGCTGCTAAAAATAACAGCTGAATAACAACAATATCCTGGAATAACCATATCATCACTGTAGAGTACATGAATATTAATTAATGTATTAAAAATTAGGCAAAGTCGATAACGCGCTACTTCTTGAATCCCATAGGAGTACAACGCATTCAACTCATCCTCGTGCTACTTTATAACGCATATCCTAATTATCTGCAGCATGGTAAACAGAGTTGATGGCCAAAAACGTGTTGCCACCAACGATAACCGTTGTCACATACTATCCGCCACATATGGTCAGATATTGACAGGATAAAGGATGACACCTAAATGGCTGGTAAATCAATAACAAATAGTTACTGCTCACTATCAGGTTGTGTGGAGTTATACTGTCACTGTCAGATAGAGTATCTACACAGCATCTCCCCCAAAAGGCAACACCTCATAACTCCAGTATTAAATATAGTAATTATTAAATATTATGTTTTCTGCAACGTTTGGTAAATAACACGATGGACAAATTTCAGTGATGAACAGTTAACAAAGGATAGAGTGGTTGGGATTTTGGTTTCTCGGTGACAGCAAAAAGTTGAAGAAATCTGATAACAGACAATAGAGGTAAACACCTAGACACCTGTTTCATATCCAAATACTGAAAAGGACTATGATACATGAATTATAAATATTTACCATGTTCACGGATACAGATGTATTCTCAAGTCCGAAAAACAGGGCCTATCTGAATGATACTGCTATGGCATTATGAAAGTTCATAATCACCAACAGATTCATATTTAAATTGATAAATTCTTTAATAGACGGTTTTCAAATAGCATAATTACTGTCAGTGATTAGTAATGGGGTATTTAGTAATGATGAAATAATTAAATCACCGATCACTTAGTCTATTATCAATAGACCATTAACTGATACAATACACAGTGATAATGGCCCATTAATGCACGCA
Organism: Paralvinella palmiformis; assembly: GCA_025642065.1. Taxonomy (NCBI): domain Eukaryota; kingdom Metazoa; phylum Annelida; class Polychaeta; order Terebellida; family Alvinellidae; genus Paralvinella; species Paralvinella palmiformis. Next base: position 271,508 of record JAODUP010000455.1, on the reverse strand, counting down.
TTGATCAAATAGCTAAGCACTGTATATAATACACATGTACAATGATCTAATAGTACCGGTGTGTAATACCGGTCAAGTAACCAATTATTTAATTGGCTGTTCTGTTTCCTGGCCAGACATTCTGTTACGTAGTCACTGACTCAATAGTTTGTTATCAACTAGCCAATGAAAGCCAGAAATCACTCCTGGCAGTGACCGGAAACATGGACACACCACAACAATCTCCTGTCAAGTCACTCCCTCCCCCACACCCAACAATCTAACACTAAGAAAATCTTACTTGCAATACTACTTTTGGTAAACTTTATACAACGGATATGAATTACAATATTTAGCTAAATTCACGATAGCATGATTAGAGGACTCAATCTAAAACATTTTCATTTATTTAGTTTAAATAATACGAATAATTAACCGGGGAGTGAAAAAATAAATGAAATGATGACACAGATTCTGAGTCACAGAATGTTTGAGTGTTACAGTTAATCTGTATAATCACGTAATATGTATATTACCTGACATTTCCAGGTAATTTGTATTACATCTCAGTTAGCAATACACATATTACCTGAATATTTTAGGTAATATACTTATTACCTGATTATACAGATTATCTGTAACATATACACGTTCTAAATTGCAAAACGCATAGATGAGGTCTAACTTAGGCCCAGTTCTAAACTATCACGTTATCAACAACCTGACCATCCCTTATGATTTACTCACTGCTGGTATAAGCTATACACCATATGTCTGTATACAGAATACAATGACCCAGATACAGACAAGCCTATAATCTGCATGTACAAATCAAGGACATTCTGTGGATGACCATGTGTTTTTGATATCAACACAGCTGGACAAACAGCTCAGCTGGAAGAACCCAGCAGGCTTAACGCCTTAAGCCACCATTCTGCTCCCAAAATAGCCCGAGATATAATCCAGATGAGTAGTTTGTGTTGTTCAGGCACTTTACCGCCAACCATTTGATGCGTAGTCATATAGGTCATCAAAGAAATGATTTAATTTGGATATGAATACTTAATAGAACCAATACTTCAAACAGATAATTAAATTTTCCATGAAAAATATTCATTAATAAAACATTTCCCCAACTACGTGTTAGCTAAACGTGTTCAACAGTTCACCACCTCCATGAACTTAATGGATCAAAACACGATCACTTTCCATCAGGATACTGTCAAGCATTAATATCAAACAAAACACTGAAAAATTAATCATGCTGCTATAATTATATAACTACTGTATCCCTATGGAGTATATGTGTAAAGAGTCTAAATGGTTGTGCCATAAAAATACATTTGGTTACAGAAATAAAACTGCAGGAGTTGTAGGTCTGGGGTGATGGTTGCATGTTAATTTACATCAATATTTTGATTCATATCCACACGTTTCAAATAATACTGAATTAAAAATATATTAGAATTATATGAGAAGATACATGTATAATTGCAACAATATCAATTAATTAATTCACAATGTTAATAACATTACAACTCAACTGGATGCTCATTTCAATTTTTTAGGAGATAACGATCAATAAAATAGACAATTTATTGTCTATAATAATTAATTTGTTTTGTCTATTGGTCTTAAAATTAACTTAAACAATTTTACTATGTTCATCCAATAAGCCATTAGATACATACTGCATGTTATATAAATAACTCACAAATCATAAATGTAGCTTAATATTTACCAAAGACAGTAATATAAAATTTGCCTATTCAGCAACAATTATCACTGATATAATTACAGAAGATGGAAGGTGTTTACCTTGACGTTTTCGAATTAACCTATTAATATTCAGAGCTATAGGGCAAGTCAAATCCCCAAAGACAACAATCACAAAAAGAAAATATTCAGTCATCAGTTAGTGTGGCCGAGACCTGTATTTGTGTAGTAATGTCTCTGACCATTCCACCTATACTTAAACTATCAGTAATCAAAAAGTAAAAAAGGCCAAAAAAGCATCGCATACATCAGACATATGCATCTACATGTATGATAATGAACTCGTACAGCAGAATGAACTGGCTTAGAGAATTGTAAAGACAAATGATTACTTCCAACAAATTCTAAATAAAGAATAAAAACAGTGTAATCTACTGGAGATCCATCAATGCCAGCCTCAGTTTGATATCAACTCTTTTCACATACATTACAATACTGAACAGATGTATGATAATGACTACTCCATCTGTGATGGGTTGTATTAGCAATATCATTCTACTTATAGTTGTTGTAATTGTTAATATTATTATTATAATAATACAATCTTCCAGAGTATCTATTCACCAGTGACCACAACATACTATAAATGCTTTTAAGCAAAATGCTTGGTTTTTAGTTGGTAAACTTAAATACTTTGATATTACTTAGACAACAAATTATTATTATTATTATTATTATTATTATGCTTCAAGTGCTCTGACATCTATATCTTTCATTAATGTTAATACTTCTATGCCTAGTCAATTCCCAGAAATATAAGCACTTGGCAGCCCTTAATTTCACCAAATTTAATTTTCTCACCCATTTTTGTTTATTTTCAGTAGATATTCTTTGTCTCTTGGCATATCCTGTATACTGGAAACTATTCATAGGTTGCTGCTAGTAATGGTTAGGGTAGTTAGTGTCTGTCTGTGTGTCAGAGAGAGAGAGAGGGGGGGGGAATCGTATGGATGATGATGATGATGATGATTGGTGTTTTATGGCCACTTTTGTAGGCTAAATGGGCTGAGTGACCTCCAAAGGTAATGAAGTGAATTCAAAGATGAAACAACCTTCAGATACGCTGAAGCGGAGATCCGAACATGGGCGATAGTGATCTGTGGTCCAACATGCTACCGTTAGACCACGGAGGTGCTCTGGGAATAGTATGGAAAGATGGAGCTGAAATTATATGAGGGTGGTCACAGTCTCAGTTTCTACTTGGAGATGGTCTTTAACAATCAATTTTATTAAATGATTAAATGAGATAGAACCACTGTACTTCTACCAATTAATTACTGCTAACTGATGCATTCATCAGTTGATTTACAAAAATCTCACAGCTCCATAGATGTTTCATGTTACAAAAGTACAAAATAATCTCTGTGAGGAATTTCACTGTGGACTTTTCTTTAGACATTTCAGTAACTTTATTTACTTGAATTGATCCTTGTTTACACTATCATAACTGGATCACAAGCGGCTTGCACACAGTGATGTCAGACTAGAAGAGCAGCTGATGTGTCTGGCTTTGAAATAGCACTGCTCGCAGACAAGTTATAGTTGATTTACCAGCACTTTGAATTGGATTTTATTATGTTGTATTGTTTTCATTGATGTACCTTACTCACCCGCTTACTCACATTTTATTAACAACTAGTATTATTTGTTTGACATATGTTGAACCAAATGTTTGTGGGTATATTTCAAAAGAAAAAAATTATTTCTGACTTTTAGTCCTCTTTAATATGAATACACTGTAGTAAGAAATGAAACTTCATAATTTCTCACTAAAGATGGATACTACAAAAAATGCTCTATCTCTCTCACTCCGTCTGTCTGTCTCTATCTACCTACCTATATTCTATTCTATCTATCTATCTATCTTGTAGTCTATTTTCATACATGTCTACTTGTATATTAAAATATAATTGGCTCAAGGTAGTAATTTCTAAAGGTATTAGGCAAATAGACAACAAATAATAATAATAATAATGTATATTTAATAAAGCGCCCTTACTAGCAGGAGCCATTCAAAGGCGCTGTACAAAAAATATGTAATATAATAATACCCCAAATAATGTCTGTAAAAACCCTGTAATGATTTAAAAGATACTAATTATTTATCTGTGAAAGCAACCTTAAATAGGTGTGTTTTTAGAAGAGATTTAAAATTTTCAAGAGACGACACATTTCTAATATTTGCCGGCAACCTATTCCACAAAGTGGGGGCTGCAACACTAAACGCACAATCACCATATGACTTGAGCCGAGACACTGGCACCTGCAATAGTATCTGACTGGATGACCTGAGTTTTCGGGGTGACTTTCTAATGGAAACCAGTTCACACAGGTATTCTGGCACGATATCATTAATAGATTTATTAGTTATTAACAAAATCTTGAAATGGATAGGTTGTCTAACAGGTAGCCAATGTAGTTGTGTAAAATACCATTCCACAAAAAAAAAGATGATCTAGACTCTTGATCACCTAGATTCTAGAGTGAGTATTAAATAAGGGATGACCATTATCAGATATAAAATTGTACTTGAATAATAAGTACATGTAAATGTCTCTGAAAAAAAATATAAACACATGCATCTCACCTTTTCCTTTGGCTTATAAAACTTTTCACGTTTCGTAAACTTGAAGCTCGGTTTACTGTGTTTCTTCATTTTAGATGGACTCCTACAACAAAGAGATCAGAATTATTTGACTTCATGAATTCAAAATGGATTGAATGAAAGTTTGTTTACCTTGCAATGTGATTTATTGGAATATATCCCAAGAAAAGATAATTAATGCAATGGATACCTAAAAACTACTTAAACATTAGAATAACATTCACCGACAACAGTAACAGTGTAGAAAGAAACAGACCTGAGCAGTGAACATAAACATCTGTCACAAGTAATCAAATAACATCACATGTGACAAAAAATCTTCCATTGTAGAAAGATAGCTACTAATATCCAAAAAACTTAGCTAGCAAAAATTGTAGCCAAAATAATAAAATAATTTAATACAAGCTTTTAACAATCTAACTCAATTAGTGATGTGCTAAGACACAATTTATGCAGCATCTGACCATAAAAAATATTATGGAAAGAAAAGTAAATATCACAGGGCCAAAATAACAGCTTGATTACAGGTGCATGGTATCCTTTATTGTACTCATCAGTACTTGTTAGTGTCTGTTAGTGAATAATTCTCATATAAATAATGCCCCTACATATTTTCGATAAACTAAAATTTTAAAGTACTGTTGTTGGAACAAGTAATACTTCTGTCAAGTCACTTCACAAGTAACACGGCTTACTTGGTAGTGTCTTCAGCTACCAATTCTTCCTCAGAATCTTCTTCTTCGAACATCCTGTAACCTTTGCCACGTCGTTCCGGCCGCGAGTCACGTCGTCTCACTAACACATCCTTCCTTCTCGATGGTTTGTCTTCATCTTCAACTATAACATTACAGTAAATGGCTAATGAGTATCAGTCTGTTATCTACTGTATAATATGGCTTTCTGCTTTATTTAGCCTTAGCTATCATATACAGTGGCCAATAAAATACTCTTACCCACATCTGATAATAAAATATATATTATACGTATTATTATTTTTAGTTATGAAATTTATTGGAGAGCATTAAGGAATTCATCACATCGGTAAATGAAATATGTTGAGTTGTTTAGCCTTGACACAGGTCACACATGCACATTGGACACATAATGATATAGCCATGGGGATCCACAATTGAAATAGGTAAATAGGCACCTATATAATGGATTCTGTGATTTAGCTACGTCAATATATTTGGCTGTTTACGTGCAATCTGTAGATCAATATTTGCTAGAATTTATACTTTAATACTTAAATTTAATGCCCATCTATTAAGAAAGAGGTTTTTTTGTTAGTCAATAGTTATGTTTGGATAAGCAACAAACTGGATATTTAGTAAATTACATATTCATTAGCCTTAATCTACAATTTCTTGTTTTCTCCTGTGCTTTAGTGAGTATTAAAACAATTTCCACCGGTATCAGTGGCATATATTTTTTTAGTTATCCATGATGATATGCACTATTTTTTTAACATAAAAAGTTATTTTTGAAGGCAATATCATATCTGAAGTACTTGACCATAATGCTAATTTACATATAAACATAAACACAATTGTGCCAATATGAATTGCGGGAAAAGAATGTCAATTTGAACACAAATATAAATAAACAACTCAGCAAAATCTCAATCACATGATCAATTTGATGTGTGAATAGATGCAATCATAGTTCTATATAAAATACTTACTAAAAAAGAAGGAAATTGACATAAACCATGTAAAAGCCCCCCTTACACTAGTCAGGTACAAAAGCAATCACATTAATCATTCTAAATAACATCATATACCTAGCTATACCTATCTTAGGTTAGATGAAGAAAAAGGTAGCCTGCATTTCTAAAACACCACTAGTAGGCATACTACTACAGATATATGATGGACGTGGACAGAAAACAATGTGCCAACTTATAGCCCATCTACACCAAAAGGAAATGCTTCATCATCAGATGATCATACATAATTGATGATGATTGGATTTAACATTAAGTAAATCCAATTAACATCAATTTAATCAGAAGCCGAGATGGTAAACCACAGTACAGTAAATGTGCGTGTGTGTGCGTGGAATGAGAAATGAAGTACTGCCACAGAAAACCATAAACAAAAAGACGAGCATGAATCCAAAACAATAAGCTTTTATGTTGAGACTTGTATTGCCTCACCAGTCAGTTAGTTGCTGGGCAACAAAATTCCCCAAAAGTGAATCACCTACGATTGTGGTGCCTCAGAATACATAGGATTAACTTTTTTTAATATCACCTAATCACAGCCATTCAGTAAGGCTATCCCTTTGATTGACTGATGACTAAGAGTAAGATACTCAACATGGCATTGATGTCTTGCATCAAATGCCTTCATCACATCATCACAAACATAGTGTGAAGAGATAATAGAGATATATGATATTAGAAATGCGTTGTCTCTTGAAAATTTTAAATCTGTTCTAAAAACACACCAGTGTTCAAGGTATTATTAGATTACATATTATTTGTACAGCGCCTTTGAATGGCTCCTGCTTAGTAAGGGCACTTTATTAAATATACATTATTATTATTATAATGATGGATGCAAATCATTCCATCTGGTATTTGCTGATCAGAAAGGATACAGTGATAAGCTATCTAACATGTCACAATCATTCACACACCACCAGTGCGTATCTTTGTATTCAGCAGAGTGTCGGTTAGATTGGCTTCAGCACTGGTTGCATGTGGGACATACAGCCAAAAAGGCAACTCCCTGGGACAGTCAAAAATAGCTTAATATGTTAATTCTACAAATTCCAGTCAGATATGTTTTTCCTATTTAGACCTCTCACTACTCTTATGATTATTCCGATTGTTTGGTTTGTCTAGCTTCTGCACTGCTCACACCTGGGAGGTATAGCTGAGGGACGAAACCTCAAAGAAGCATCTCATAAATACAAGTTGGAGACGGATTAGGATTATTCTGAAGAAACTGAACAATAATCTGAATGAGAATGACAGAGATGATAACTGCCAGAATCTGATACAGGAACAACTTCTTTTCGTTTTTCACCATCAATCACATTATGATGATTTTGATGATAAGCCGAAGTAACGCCATTAAAAACTAAGAGTATAATACAAAAAACTGAATCTGTATGGCAGGAGGTCAGTGTTGGGGATATTTATTTGGATTAAGTCTCTTAGAGAGGATGAGTTTTATCTACTGGACAAGTGCTATGGTAGTGCTATAGTAGTGTCTGTAGGTCAAAACAAATACTGGATCGAGAAACTTACTGGTATCTAATAAAGAACAATGGTTTTTCAGTAGAAGTAAGTTTTTTTGTAGTAATCCATATGAATGATATTAATAAAAGTACCTGACTTTAGTTTGTAACTAGTCATGAATTTCCAACAGTGAGATTATACAAGTGATACCAAATAAAACACCCTATACTTAGATGACATTGTTATAAAAGATCATAGGTCCCAGCCAAAATGGTAATATAAAAAGCAGGAAAGTAGGAGTTTCTAATCTGAAAAGTAGGAGAAAAGTAGGACACAATGTGGACAAGAGCTTGCATTATTTGAATACAATATCAGACGTTTTCTTGTGTACTGTATTTGCTTTCATGAACATGCTGCTTCAGAAAGTATGTAAACTTCGAAGCAACATGGAAACTGACACATAATTATTACATGCGCTCATGCATGCATGCACACACATACACAGATATATTTAAGTTTCCCATCCATATACATTTACTTAATTTGATTGACATATACGGAATTGATGGATTGGCATTTTATAATGGATTGACAATTAGAAAATGGTGAATAATAGGAGATCTAACCCAAAAGTAGGAGATTCCTACTAAAAAGTAAGAACAATAGGAAGTCCAGGACCTATCAGAATTAATGGAGCAACATTTTATAATGGATTGACAATTAGAATATGATGAAAAGTAGGAAAAGTAGGAGATCTAACCCAATAGTAGGAGGTTCCTACTAAAAAAGTAGTTAAAGGACCTATGAAAAATACAAAATTTTTAAAGTAAATTGCCTTCATGTGTTTTAAATATCGTTTTTCACTATCAATCATGTTGTGATGATTTTGATGATAAGCCAAAATTACGCTATTAAAAGTATAACAAAACAGTGCTGGGGATGTTTGTTTGGATTAAGTCCTTTAGAGAGGATGAGTTTCATATAATGGACAAGTGTTAAGGCAGTTATAGTAGAGCCTGTAGATCAAAACAAATACTGGCTCGAGAAACATACTGGTATCTAATAAGAAAAATTGTCTCTCAGAACCTTAATTTTGAAGCTGTTTCTGCATTAATGGATGACATTAAGTTTAAAAACCATGTTTAATGCATGTATCATTGTCAGAAGAAAGTAAATTAGATTTGTTACTAATACTATATAGTCTACTATATAGAATTTCTGATGGAGAATTATTCATGAAATCAGCAAAGCAAAAGGGCTTGACAACCATGGATCACTCACTATCTATTCATTCCAATATTTTAAGCAATGCATCATTTTTACCTACAAGACAAGACACTAGCACTAAAGGTAGACACATATAAACATGGGGGGGGGTTAGAGCTCCAAGGCTGAAGTTAAGTTTGATTGATTATCACGTATATCTGGAACTGAATGTTGATAAAATTTTAAATAAATTTCAGTTCATAACTTAGAGTCAACATAGAAGTGCACAGATGCTACCATTGTTTTTCAAACAAGAATGAGATGGGTGGAAACCAAGATGCATAAACCTGCTAACACGATGTGAAAAAGATTTCATTGACTATTTTACTGCAATATGAAGTGTCAGTAATGACACATTATTTGTTTGATTTATTTGCTTCAAAATGAAGAGAACATTTCCCAGATATGTGTGTGTGTATATGTGAATTAATCAGCTACAAACACCCAGATATCTAACTTCAGCATTATTAATAGCTTCTGCTCTCCCCTCTCTCTTTATATATATATATATATATATATATATATATATATATATATACTGTGTGTATGTGTAGCTATTAATCAGCACTATTGCAAATAAAATCATATTTATTAATGGATACCATTTCCTATATCTTAATCAAACAAAAGTTTTAGCAAAATACCACAATTCAGCAATAAGCCTGAATATTTTCCATCATCAGTACTGAGATACTACAATGTTGCAGTAATGTTGATGTTAGTAAAAGTTAAATTCTTCTGGTGACCCCAAAATAGTATGCATTTATCACCAAGTCACTGACTCTTGTTTCCCATAATTTCTATATTGCAGAGCTTTAAATATAACAAATTTACAAGAATCATAAATAACAAACATACATGAGCTTTGCAATGAACATGCTTTGTCATATATTGTTTTGTTCAAATTTTAGGTTCCATCTTCACATGATGGTTGCCTGGTATCTTTCTTTATTGTGTGATTAAACAAGTACCACCAGTCTCATGTAAGGATGATGATCAAATATTTAATCAGTATTACACAATATCTGCAAAATTAATTGAAAACAAAATAAAATTCTGGGACCAAGATTTGTCGAATTCTTTGTTTAGTCTAACCTGTCACCACTGTCAAGGAGCAACTTTCTGTTGAAACATACCATGAACACGGGTATGAGTTGGATTTAAACTAAAAACATGGATGTCTGCAGCGCAATGCTCTAAGGCAGTCTAAGCATTTTACTAATGGAGCACCCTGTTAGGGTCAGGAAGGTAAAAAGTTAATATTTGGTTTCCATTCATTTGCAACACAGAGTGTTAAAGAAACTGTCCATTCAGAAGTTAAAATCTTACATGTATATTGTTTGAAAACGGGTGACAACAACAAAATATTAACAAAAATAGTGACTAATCAGACATGGATTAGCAAGTTCCCAGTGTATATTTTCTAGTATAAAACATTAGTGAAAGCAGCAGTATTACAAGCACTAACTAAACAGCTGCATTTAAATTACACTGGGACATTTAAAAAACTAATAGCACATCACAGACGAAAGTTTCTCTTAATAAATATTACATACATCATGCGTTTCACAATCTGATTTCTATCTAACAAGAAACCCAGATAATGTGATTCAAATAACCTAAATGAAACAACCACCACATTTATCACGTACGTATAGGAACAAAACTGTCATAAAACATTCATATTGAACTTACAGTGGTTTTCTGAATCGACCTCCGGTACCCGGTAGAGGCCCGGGAAATCTTTGGCCATGTCCGGACTCTCAAAACTCATGATGTCTGCATGTTACCAGGCTCACTAGCTATACGTCATTCACATTAAAAAAAGGATACATTTAGCCCAATGCTCCGAGATGTCGAGAACATAGTTGGGACTTTTCTCAGATTTACACCATTCAAGCGAACTGCTTATAATTACAGCTTTATATCAATCAGATTATTAAGAAACAAAAAGGGGGAAATTTAAATACACTTCACACACGCTTGTGTCATTGCGTAATCAGTAACGCTTCACTTTGTACTAAATACAAAAAATATGGATTGATAATTTATGTAAGAACATCATGGCTGACATTGAGAGAGTACAATGTTACAGCACATTCCTCTCCCCTCTAAAATTAAAACGTTTTCACCCCACCAAAGGATTTCAGCAAACTTGATAAAGAACAAGCATGTGTGACAATCCAACAAGTAACATGATCACTTTAAAACTATCTGTATCATTGCAGTAATTACATCGAAGCGTGTTTACATGATATTAAAACAACAGTACAGAGGTACAAGTATTACACAAATCACTGTAAAGGGGCCAGTAATGCATTACTGAGAGAGACAGCCAATACTTGATCTTAACTAGGACTAACTAAGGGGAATGTTGATATTTGTATGAGTAATGTGGTGGTAGGGTATACACACAATGCACAAATTATGAACTATTCTTTCGCTAACTACAGCACAATGTCACGAATAACACTTACTGTATGAGCTGGACCTGGTATCATGCAAACATCATTACTTGAGGTGGAAAAGACATGCATACTGTCATTTGTAAAATGCAAGATTGGTATGAATGCAGTTTTTATATGTTAACAAAATCTGTCATCGTGATAAATATTTGTATGTCATGTCAACTGTGGTTTTCTCCAGTTTTACCAAAGGTGGTCCAATGATATTTCAGATGTTGTGAAGTTGATATCTTTGTGCGAGTAAAGCTTAATGACACATTGGCACAAAATGGTGATTTAGTAATAGTACCGACTTACTATCAGTTCACTTCTCAAATGTGTAGGAAGATACATAAATGTAGTTTTGTACATAAGTGTGACTGTAATTTGTCAACATGTTTATCTATATAAATTACCAAAACTGATATTATAATTTTTCATAAGAAATGTGTCTACCACTAATTTATTGAAAATATTATAAAAATAAGTTTATTTCATATGATCAACAAACAATTAATCACTGTTAAATGACATGACTCTTGCCAAAGTATAATTTTGGGTCTTTATCATATGCATCTATTTAGTGATTAAAATATGACCTACCTGAAAATAATTATAACATTTTTAACCTTACCAATCAGCCCAATACTAAAAATATATTTAAACCAAGAGGAAAATAATACAGTTACTGTATCCTTACATAACTTCTGTTCATACAATTTGGTTTTTAATTTTGTGATACTATCAATTCTTAATAATCCAGATCTCAGTTTATTGAAATTTTCATTTTATTGATAATACAGATAACTGTCAGCTTTTTCCTAAAATTGTAAATAACCTGAAGATTCAAACTAATTTCTTTTAATTATATAACAGTTATTAGGGATTACGCTGTCAACTACACTAGCCAGAATGACTAATTCTTAAAAATTTGATAGTTTACCAAATCATCTTTTACAAAAAGGTTTATTTGGTTTATCTACCATGAACAAACAACATTTAAAGAAACAAATACATAATCTATGCTATATTTTCTTATTGCTTTTATGTAATATAGAGAACTGTATTTGCATAAACCCATGTTTTTCACCAACAAATCAGCCTGATATATCTTTTTTACTCCTATTAAGAAGTGCTTATTTAGAAGCACGTCTTTCATTTCAGGTCTGAAACATTTTATTTATGTGTGTATGGAAATCAGGATAATGTGAATAATGTTTGCATATGACATCATTTTCAGAAATCACTGAGCATAAAGTAAAGAACACTTTAACATAGACAGCAAAAATACTTTGTATGTCACTGTCAAAACACCAAGAATGATATTCATTGTTTTATGATAAAATTAGGGAAATTAAACAAATACACACAAGAGACCACTGAAAGCGTAAATAAAAAGGCACCTTGAAAGAACTTTGTCATGAGTGACATCACCTTTGGCAAAGGCCATGTATTCGTGGAAATTCATGAATATGGTAACCAGGTGCTTATTAAAACATAAACAATGACTGACAGAAAACCCCATACTAGAATGACATATATACTAACAATGTTTAGTCACCAGAATGATTATTTTCACTAAACATTTCGGTTAATCAATATTTTACCATCATTATGAGTGGTTTGTCCAACATTGGTGGTCATACCTGAGAGGCAACTTGGTCTACTCTGATTTATACGAATATACATTTGATAAGAAACGCAGTAAATAATCCCAGTAAAAGAAAATACCTACAAGTTTCAGTTTAAAACTATAATTCAATTAAATCCTTGTCATACAGCTAAATTTGGATAGGGACCCTGAACCCCTAATAATGGAATACTACTTCTCAAGCTTTTATTAAATCAGCCAACAAATGCCCTCAATACGAGACTGTCTCATTAATAAAATCTAATCTTAATTAAATATAGTCTTCATTACAATTTCAATGGCATGTTAACTGCATTTACCTAAGTGCGAAAATAGTTTCAAATGTAGCCAAGAATATAATACTGTTCATATTTTATTTAATGAATATATAAATATGCTCAAACCACATTCCATAATTTTAACACAGTATGAGATAACAAAACATTCTTAATTTTTAACAGAAAAATTGGGAGCTGCGATTTACTGCATAACAATGGACATTGACCATACCTCAAACAATGGGCCCTGTCAGGTAATTATAACAAAGGAATATTTGGTGGCTTCATCAGATGAGTGTGGAAATCCCCACAGAACCACAAGGACTAAATTTATAATACAATAATAATAACACACTTATACATAGCCAATATCCTCGAAAAGAATCGAGCTCAGTGGTACACCTAGTACAGGGGTTAGGCAATCTCACAAGTCAATGTATGATGGAAAATTCATCAAAAACTTTATTTTCTAGTCAAGATATATTAAATATGTAATCAAATTAATAGATGGATTATAAATCATGGGTATATTCTACTTAAATTAACAAATAACCTACTATAATCTAACCATCAACATTTACCTAAAACTTATTATCATTACTTACTTTAAAGTATTAAAAAATTATGCTCTTTAATTTAGTGCAAATGTCATTTAAGTATTTTACAAGAGAGACCCAATTCGCATGAGAAATGCTTTGGGTATCTCTTCATAACAAAGTTTACTAGTTGCAATACACAACATTCACCTGATGAGAATAATTACTATACCACCATCAGATATATTTTGCATGATTACTAAAAAAACAAGAATGACAAACAATAAACTCTCCTAATGTAAATGAGCACCAAATTTATGCTGAAGGGTAAAGCGGATACCATTTTTAAACCCATCCTAGTGACTAACCTATACTAGGACTATCCTGATTTCTCATATCATAGAACACATTGGAGGATTTTAAATAGTTTGCTAGTATTGAAATACCTACATTCAAAGTAACTAAAACTGGCAAATGACATTGACAAGATTATTTAGATCAGGCCCAAAGATTGCCAGACAAAACATGCTCAGCGAGTATATTTTAGACTTTTATTGCCAACTGTGCAATAGGGCACCGGTATTCCTAAACTTTTATTTAGCACGTGTTATTAATCTAACTTATCACTGTAAGAAATGATCTTGTAAAACTAAGTATACAGATAATAGTTGGAGTACAATATTCTTAATATTTCTGTACAAAAAAGTAACAACTGCAATGTAAATAACAACAATATAAGTATTTATTTCTATTTTTTTTTTGGAAACTTTAACATACTGCAATTCATTAAAATGCATGTATCATAAACAGTTTCAGGACATACAAAAAACAGTCAGGACTTTGACAATATCCCATAGTTAAACCACACAATGTGTTTTCTTATCAATATGCATGTAATTGTCCTTGATATATATAAAGAAAATACAAATAACAGTGATTAACATTTTGCAATAATTGCATTACAGAATATTAACCTTTTACTAGAAGAGGATATAGACTAATCCTAACTAATTTAATTCCGCCCAAACATTTAACACTATTAACTCACTGTGAAAATAAACCTTGTTCCCTACATTTATGTCATCAATTACAAGTTAGCATGCTGCTTTCACTTTAATAAAATCTTATTATAATTTAACTTACCAAATACCTTTGGTATTTGGTTCAATATTTGTAATTTTTGCTTGTTATGCCACAAGACACGTGTTTTTTGGGTGTTTTGCTATCGTTATTACTTCACAAAAATCTTAATTTTTATGAAACTATGCCAGTACATAAATAAATAAATATTCAGCCCATGCCTTTAATATGATTATTTTGAAATATTTCGATTGGTTTTATTCAACAACCTGAACATACCTAAAGCAAAACAGACATTTTATAATGAAAAGAATGATTTACTGTATTTTACTTACATTGACAGATCTGGATAGATTACATGTGTGTGTGTGTCTCAGTGTGCTGAAAACCAAGTCAAACTTCATGTGTATGTGTGTGTGTGAACACATTTTGTATCTGGTTAAGTACTGAAATTAACAATGGGTCTATTTGTTTTAGTATTACACATACAAGAGGATTACAGTAAATAATATGTCATACACATGCAGTGGAGAAGCACAAAACATCACAAAATGTATACTAAATGCAAAACGTAATGCAAATTGTTATAACGATTTTTAGTTTTACGGTATAACATCATTGAAATAAACAAAATCGAGTTATTTAATTTGGACATATTGAAACACAATCTAGAATCAGACCATTTTGTGGAATAATGGGGAGTTCAGTTATCTGCATACATATTTCATTTATCAAATAAATGACCTAACTGATGGTGCAGCTGGCAACAGATTTATATCACTTTAGTTTAAATTCCAGCATCATTATGTGTGAAGGTTGTTTCATCTGTCACTTCACCTCATTGTCTTTGAACAATGCTTGGCTCATTTAGCCTAACAGAAGTAGCTATAAAACATGTCACATTTTCATAGCAAATTTAAAGAAGGTAACTATTGTTCAGAACTTTTCCATGCAGACCATCTAGTTTTTACAAAATGTGATGTGAAAACAGACAACTAAATCAAATGAAAGCGAGATCTTAGTTGAAAATAAAAGTGAATTTTTCATTCATATGTATAATAATGAATGGTATTAATTATTTCAGAATTCATCAGTAAGGATTAATAGCTAACTATATCCATCCTTGTGATCTACTTTAATAGTCTTGCAATTATATTTAAACAGTGCTGAATTTACAACCAACTTCCTACTCAAAATGTTTTAAAAACCCATTAATTACACTTCAGTAAAATATGTTATTTTTCCACATTTCCAACAATTTTAATGAAGTTGGCTATGTCAGACTGTGAAGATGTAATTCTTAAAATTAAAATAAGAGTGGCCACTACACTATCAGAGTATCCTTCTTTTTGTATGTGCAGTGCTAGAAAACCTGACATAACCAAAAGCTGCATAATGCCAGAAAAAGTATTAATTGACCAACACTGACCACTGGAAGCTATAATAAATAAGTGATTGCCTCATCCAGTAAACTAATCTATTTAATGTGAAATATAAGTCTGATTCACCAACACCCAAGTCTATAAACATGCACTGGTCTTCCATAACTGAAACAAAACTGTACTACTGAAATCAATCTGTATGATTAATATCTGCATTTAATTTTGTTTAATAGGTTAATTCCCCATTTTGTATTCAGGGAAGCAGA
Organism: Paralvinella palmiformis; assembly: GCA_025642065.1. Classification (NCBI taxonomy): domain Eukaryota; kingdom Metazoa; phylum Annelida; class Polychaeta; order Terebellida; family Alvinellidae; genus Paralvinella; species Paralvinella palmiformis. Next base: position 255,076 of record JAODUP010000455.1, on the reverse strand, counting down.
TATATTTACACTTGCTGCCACAATAGTGTAGTTCTGATTCATCCACTTCAGCAGAAGAATTTACCTTTGATTTTTCCTTTTGATATCTATACACCCTTACGATTGCCTGATGTGGCAATAATTTGAACAAGTTACTTGATTCGTAACTCTCTGTCACTAATGTCTGCAGAAAAGAATCACACAAAATATTGCATTAACGAACAAGTCTGCAAAAATGGAGTAATATTCCCAGAACATATTTCAGCTTTCAATTCTTTCATTGCAGTTAGGTTATTAGTGCAAAGTCAGTCATTGAAAACATTGATTTCTTAGTAAATTGCAATTTCTTGAATGAAATATGAAGACATGACCAAGAAGTAACCAGCTGATAAGTTGAAAACATTGAAATCTAAAACATCAGATTAGAAATAATTTATTATAGAACTATTTTAACTACCTCAATATTTTGGCAGCATAAACTTCACAAGTCTTTAAAGTAGCCCACCCCACACAAAACAAAGCTTCATTATCTTGATGTTAAATACTCATAAATGATAATTAAAAGTACATAAAATTAAAATATTTAATAACTGAAAATATTTACTATGAATGAGTTCTAGCTCATCTTTCTTATAAGTATTCTGCTTACTGAAAAGTATTTCTCACTTAATGTATTTTTCAATGATTCTTATTGACAGGGTTGACAAATTTTAGCCACATCTGGTAAAAACAATCCCTGCAAAAATTAGTAGCTTTTACCACCTAAGTAGCAAAAACCAACTCACTGCTCTAAATAGAATAAATTAATTACTTTTTTTCAGAAGCATTTAAATAGAAACCAATCACTGTTGCTTTAATAAATGAAATCAAAATGTCCTTGTCAGTTCCCTTGTTTTCCCCTTTTAAGTTACATTCTGACTGTTTACTGGGGATTAATGGATAAGTAATTTTTTTTGGTCAGTTTTACCAGTTTTTACTGCCATCCCAGCAAAAACTAATTTTGGATGGCAACAGCCTAAGCCTGCTTATTGATCAGTTGAAAGCATTCAAAGCCAAAGCATCCATCCAGAAATACATTTATCACAGAATTATGGCAATGACCATAATCATCATATTCACATATTGTAAACTTTATAAAATAAAACCTATACTCCCTCTTAGCTTCAGAATGGCTAACACAGGTGTAAAAACATGTTCTTGTGACTGAAGTGTAACTGGTTGATGGTTCTTCATGCTTGTCACTATCAACTAAGGTGGTGATACATTTTGTTCTTCATAATTGAATAGTGTGTAGTTAAAGAATGGGTACCTTCTCAGCCAACTGTCCAAAAACAACTGTTGTAATAGTCTAATTCAGATGTTTGTTTGTTGAAGTTTGGGGTAGAAACCCCTGGCTGTCGCCTATTGGGCACAGCCATCTAATTTAGATTAGTTATAGTACTTATGCCTGATCTTTTACAGTTCCCTGCTCATACACTTATTTCTCATGCAAATCAGAAAGGGCAGCTGTGAAGGCACATTTAGTTAGAACGTAGGACTGATAATCAAAGGGTCGCAGGTTTGAAGCTCCAGTGCTGCAATGCTGTCATGTGGCGACTGGTTCAGGCAGGTAGAAATGAGAACCACACAGGATGTGACTGATGGCGGCATGTCTAAGAAATGCTATGCACTTAGTAGCAGCATAATGGCCGAAATCCCAGTTATTTTATGTGGCTTTGCTACCTCAAATGAGGGAGATGCACATTGTCTGTAATTTACTGCTTGACCACAAGGATTAATACTAAATAAATTAAGAATTTACAATAGATGCCATATTCAGTGGAGAAAACCTGGCCAGTTGCCTCAAAAACTCCTCCTACTATATTGCAATGGCTGGGATTTGAACCTCCGACCTCCAACACAGCATAACCACAAATAAGAAAGTCCTATGCTCTTACCCACTAGGCCATAGATGTGGTATATGCATGCACTGTATGCTCCCTCATGAGTTGAGGTGTATGCTGGATTGAACCAGGTCTGAGTCAGGGATAATAATAATTTAAAAGCACCTCAGAACAAACAGCACAGTTGGGGTGAGCTGAATGTGGTGCTCTATAAAATAAATCATTAAATTTATTAAAGCCTCTGCCCAGATGTTGCAGCAGCTGTCACTGGAGTCATTTAAGACCAGACTCCATGACTGTCTCCCAAGATGAGTCTGCTAACAGTACTTTGTATATAGCTACACACCCTGCAGGACTTAAATTTGTACAGGCAAACCGCCAGCACCCTCAATAGTCTTGTTCACCAGTACCGAGTACGCAATACCCAAGTTTGGATTTTGTACTTATTTATTATTAGGATTAGGAAGAAGCCTTAGGTAAGACCGTAAGTCTATGAATTAATTTATAAAATATGTAGGAAGATAACTGAAATCCTCTCCATTATGCTACAAATGAGCTTATCTGAGTCCTTATTTTTTTATGGGGGCCACTTTTAGATCTAGATCTACTAGTCTAGTGATCACTGTGAAATGTCATCTAGATATATCATTTCAATATCGCTCATTAGTCTCCGAGTGAAAACTAATTGAAATGACCGATTTGCTTCACGATCCGTCTTTACTTATTACATGCAAATACGCTACTCTTAGTTATAACAACGACAAGCACATGCAGTTCAGCTAAGTCAGTATTTAATTTTAATAACAAAACCTACAAACAACAAATACCCCAAAGACGACACTATTCCACTTCCGGTCATAATTACTCGCTAGGTGGCAGCTCAAGAAAAGTTATTTTAGCAGTTTTCCCGATTGTTTTAAGTTAAGAGTTCGTTGAAATAAGTTATAACTTCTTTTAGGACATTTTTTATTTTTAACTAATTTTTAAAGGCTCTCTAAGCAGCTGATAGAAACATGCATCAGTCATGATTAGATTAGATGATACCGTTACTGTATAATTTCCTCACGTTATTATTAAATCGTACACCAAGTCTAATATCCCGCTTTAGACTTTACTCTTTAGTCCTTTACGTAATTAGCCAAAAGGCATTTTCCTAAAGTAAATTTCAATGAATAAATTTATTAATATTATTTGGCATAGTTGATCTTTTATCTCTCCGCTGTTCATGGATAGAAGCTATTCTTTAATTAAAAATTGACCAGAGCTCCAAATATATTTTGTTTCTTTTCAAATTCAAGGCAACAGTGAATATGGTTTTGTCTTTAAATGTAAATATTGCTGTTTTACTACCATTTTTGTACACAAGGTAGGCTAAATGGGCCGATTGAGTGATCTTCAAAGGTAATGAGTTTAAGACACTGAAAAGCCTAAATTGTGCCGATGTGTCTGTGTCATAAAATCCATCCATCCAGTGGTAATGAAGGAAAGTGAAACAGCTCTTTTTGACATAGCCCGGCTGGGGTTTGAACCCAGGTACTATAGATCTGTTGGTTTTGTCTTTAAAGCACTTGAAAAATGTTTTTAAAAATTGTTGATATTATTGGAAAAAATTACTGAAATGCATCCACACGTACAATATTTACAAATGATAAAAAATAACTATTGTACATATATTGTTCTTTATTACCCAAAATGCTATTTACACGTATATTTTAAAATGTGCAGTCCAAAAATGAATCATATAAAGGAAGTACACGCCAATTTACGGGAAATAATTAATCTGTATAATAACAATAATAAATATAAGAACTTACTGGACGGAATGTGCTGAAACGAAGTCATTTCATGTTATCACAGCACAGCTGTATCACATTTCATATTACATTAAAGCTCATTTTATTTTAAAACATTCTTAGTAAATATATTTATTATTTGTTAACAGTACTTAGTATATGCATATTCATATCATGTGTGTGACCATATCCATTATTATTATAGTCAGTGACTTCAATTTATATGCTAATGTGGATATGAACATCACAACAATCTTGATACTAGATGAAATTAAGTGAACACTAAAATACAACTGACAGTTGATAGAAAGACTGGTTTAATATAGATCTCTGATAATGAAGGAGATCTGTTCTTTCAAATATTATTTACAAAACTATAAAATTACAGAACACAGCAACTGCAAAATAACTGAAACATAAATACTTATCTAAATCTTTGTATTTTTGTCATAAGATTATACCCTACAGACGTCTAAATCTCCATATTTTTATCAGAAGATTAAACCTTACAGACTTCTCTGTAGCACAAATTATATTGAACTATCGATTAAATTAAAAAAATATTTAACATAATGACATGGTCTTACGTCTGTCAACAACTATATACTCTCTTACATCATCACAGAGTATTTAACCCTGACCTAAAAATATTATCAACCTCAAAGTGTGGAGTTTAACATACATCCATACATTTCCAAATCACAGAAAAAAGCTGCTGGTATAAACAGACAGCTTTAAATATGACATATAATTACTATTGCTTGCGAGTATTAAAATCTCCACAAAAAGTCTAGTTCGCTTGGAGCTACATTGGGGTTTCTCTCTGTCGTATTCACTTTTTCCAGCCAACCTCATCAAATGGATCGGCAGATTTGGGTTTGTATGCCTCTTTTGCTTCTGGCCCTAAAATCTCAAGGTCATTCTCATCTCTGATAACACCCTGGAAAGTTAAACATTCATTTATATAAATACACACAACTATATATATATATATATATATATAGGCAAAATTTTACAAGATGTTTCTTTGTATAAAACACAATGGTGGTTCACACCCAAATATTTAAAATTTCTCTGTGAAGTGAGGCTTAAAATTACAGCTATAAAACTATGCTATCAGTGATAACAGGTGCATTGATTGCAATTATGCATAAACCAGTACCATAAAGGTTCCTGATTAATGAAGGTTTTAATTTTGCTTTTAATAACATTAATGGTAATTATGTACAGTAAAAACTGTTTTAGGGGACCACCATTTGGACCAGCTTATCTTTAAAGACAAGTGGTCTTTTAATGCAGGGTCTGAATAGTGATCAAACTGATTTGGTATTTACTAGATAATGATAAAAACACAAGAAAAATTTACATGCATTTTTATTATAGTTAACAAATTTGAAGAATGAATTATAATCGAATCCCATTCTTTCATCCATAATGCATTCAATGTTCATTATATGTTTAGTGGAAATTTGGCACTGCACTGTTTAGTCAACAACTGACTTATGATTGGTCAATGAATGTCAGATGATGAAGTGAATTGGGCATAAAATATGCAGCTGTGAAAAGACCATGATTGCATAAGACAAGTTCATTTCTATTGGAAAAGAATCACTGGGCTAAAGCAGGTGCTCATTTATACAGAACACAGGTGGTTGTTTAATAAAGGTTTTCTCACTTTCTTGTGGTATTTTAAGACAGGTGATCATAGGTACAGGTTTTACTGTATGTGGTATCATATTTATAAAAGGTGTGTAAGAAAAGCACAAATTCCATTGATATCAACATCAGTTAGGACTACTGATATCATAATATTATTTTAAATATCAATATGCAAATTAAAGCATTAAATCAATTAGCAAAGTTTTGCATGTTCCAATATGGTAGCTTCTGCAGAACATATTTTAGGTCTAAATACTTATGCACTTTTCCAGACAAAACACACCCAGGTGTGTGCATTTGCTGCCAGGTACTGTTTAATACAGTCTGTACTATATAGACATATTTATTCCAAATATGTGGACTGCATACCAAACTGTAATCCCCTATTAACTTCTATCATATGAAAACAAATCAGTTAACATATCATTTGAAGTGTAACTTAGAAAGTGGTATGGTCTTTACCTGTGATAATGGTTTCTGTGCATGGTAAGGTTTACACCAAATGGAGCAGGCCACAGCTAGACATAACTGACTGTTTATGAAGGCCTTGACATAATTTAGTTGTTATTCTCATTATAATGTACAGTAACAGCATAATGTTTAGCTCAACAAGTATTAATGTTTTGCGGAGCTTCCCTGTCCATATACGAGCAGAATAATGCTACCCCCCCGACTGAAACAGTGTCTTATATCAGCACATAATAGGATATAGCCATTAGGCATTCCACTGTTTGTTATATAGGGCAGACATCCCACTTTGTCAATTCCAATTCCACTCATTTCCATTTGGTCAATTCCAATTCCACATCAAATTTATCAATTCCATTTTTTACCTATTCCAATCACTCCAAGTACCTACTTGGAATACTTACTCCGAGTAGTTTATATTCCAAGTAGGATTGTCACGGAAGAAATATTTCTGACTTAAAAATTAAAAAGATAAATTAATTTGTGGATTTGTTTTTTTGTAACAAACTTCAATTAGTGACCGATATAGTGACAAAATAAACTAATGGTTATTAATTTTGGAGTGCTCTGGTGATGTGTTTTTAGCCATCTCACCAAATGATGTGATGATTGATGGCCACTTTTGTGCACATGGTAGGCTAAATGGGCCGAGCGACCTCCAAAGGTAATGAAATGAAGTCAAAGATGAAACACCCTTCAGAAACGCCCGTGCCGAGATTCAAACACGGGTGGTAGTGATCTGGGATCCAACATGCTACCGTTAGGCCAAGGACGCACCCACCTCACCAAATGACACAACTATTGATAGTATAACATTCACAAGGTCTAATAAATGTCTTACACTTTTTACATGATTCTAAGCTTTGTCTGATCTTCCATCACTGACAGCTGATTATGAGGATAATAGGTAAGGGAGATGATGAACAATTTTCTTATTGACCAGAATGATAAAAATATATTTCACAAGCTTCCACAGTCCAACTGATGTTGTCTGATTTTAGCGAAATAAACTCTTTAAGGTGATAAATTGTCATATTAGCCTTTATTATGCTGTTATGTTTATCAAATACATGCATATGTAATTTCCTATGATTTAAGTTTGTAAACACACACACACACACACACAAATTTTACAGCTTGTACAAAATATAGCTGTGGCATATAACCAATAATTATTTCTATGACACAACAGTTTTTTGTTTTGTTTAAATAATAAAATAATTTAACTAAATATGTGAAATTAATGTTTCTGCCAGATTAACCATGTGATATCACCCACCTTTGGTAAGTATCCAAGTAGTTTCGGTGCATGTTCACGTAATAAGCGTGCACGCTCTTCTTCAATTATCTGTTTACGGAAGTTCTCCATTTCCTCTTCATGCCTGCGCTGTTCTAATTCTCTCTCCTGATGAGAAAAGGGAACAACTGAATCATTACTGAACTATAAAAGTAATATTATTTATATTGAGGGATCTTTTATTGAAGAATCTTCACAACACTTATTGAATAAAATGTTTATTCTTAGACTAGTGCACTTACTCTATCCATGGCAAACTGTTTGCGCCTTTCTTCTAGTAGTTTCTCAACAGCACGTTTATGTTCTTGCTGCTTGAGGCGTCGTTTCTGTGCATTCATTTGTTCAATACGATCGTCTTCAGCAAACTTGGCCATCATCTAGAGAGAAAACAACAACATGAAAGCTTGAAGCACACACACACAAATCTTGACATGGCAATGACATTTATTTAACTACAACTGTTTTACACACTCTATTGAATGCGCTGATAACATTTCCTTTAAAACTTTTCTCACCTGTCTCTTAAACTCTTCTTCCTCCTCTAACTCTGCCTTCTTTCGCAGTTCCTTGTAGTACATCTGTTCAGCGTGTACTCTCTGGAGTTCTTTTTTAATTTCTTCTTGTCTTCTAGCAGCATTCTACAATTAAGCAATGACTTATAATGTAGCAGAAACCATAAAATTAAACTATGTGAACTTTGTTTGCCAAACTGAAGTGCCTATTAAATAATATAGCGTGGGAGCAAATAAGACTTAACAACACATCAGTATGGAAAAGTTTAATCCCACTAGTGCAGGACAACACATTTGGCCAGTCGTAAAAAGACACATAATCCACCAAAACTGAATAATTTAATAAAGCCAAAACAGTACCATACCAACTGTAAAGGGATATATTAGGACAACATTAAGGAAGAGTATTAATATTTTATTAAATATAATAATTTAATGAAATAGTCCTTGCTTGTCCTATCTGTTGTGTTTGAGAGGCATTATATTTTTAATGAAATAACTAAGAATTTAACTAATTGCGTTATTAACTATTTATTAATTTACATTTGGTAAGAATTTAAATATTAATGGAAACTAACTGTATTTAGTGTGGAGCTAATAGCAGCCAGAGATTAAACAAAACATATCAAATATTTGTAGTAGTACAATACACACTGTACAGCTAAAAAAATATATATATAATGAAATATCTGGAATTAGGTTTTAGGGTACTGTATATACTCGTGTGTAAGTTGATTTTTTGGGTAGTGAAAAGGGAGTTCCCAGAAGCACCTCGACTTATACGTGCGTCATATTTCCTACCAGCTGAAGAAAAGATTTTTCAGCCATCCTTTACAAACAACACTATAGGATTCAACCCAATAAGAGCAAGAGTCAGAATTGCTGCCTATTAATCTATTATTATTATTCAATAAACTAAGATTCATTTTCACCAAACTGTTATTTGGATCTCATAAACATGCCAGTCTTTATGTAATATAATACTTGATAGTCACGCGTTGTTAACTATCAGTACCTCCAGATGATTAGTGATAATATAAAAATCACTGTTCACACAGCAAACCTTGCTCACCATTTGCTGTGAATCAATTAATTAATAACACTCGCCAGTTGATGGAAGTCTACAATCAAGCGTGTTTGGTGTGACAAGTTTGTTTATTTATATAAGTTATAACATCAAAGCAAAATCCATGTTTGTCTCTCTCTCTCTGTGTGTGTGGGGGTCACTGCAGGTGGAGAAATTGATACTCATACTGATATATTTACTACACACTTGCTGACACCATGAGTTTGAATGACAGGGTCAACTTTTTCACGAATGATGACGATTCGGATTTTGAGGGATTTTAAACCAATACCTGACCTTGAGTATATACAGTAAACTTTAAAATATAAAAAAACAGGCACTATTATATTATTGTTGTTGACTATGGAAAAATTGTACATACAATTTCACGCTGCCTTTCTTTCTCTTCTTGTTCTTCTAGATAAAGCTCCTGTCTGACTTGTTCCATTTCCTCCAATGCATGCCTCTCTGCAGCAATTTGTTTTGACAGCTGTAAACAAAACACCCGAAATGTTCTATGAAAAAGATCTCAGTGATGTAATATAACTTGTTACAGAACATGAAAAAGCTGTAAATCGTTGTTATAAGTTCAGATAAATATTTAGTTTTATTTTGACTAATGAAATAAATTACATAAACATTAATTTTACATGAGCACACTTACAAGCTCATGATGATTAAATTATATTAAAAGTCGAACTATCCACATAAAACAAATGCACAGGATGCAAATAAATTTTGAACTGACCTCTTCCTGTACTTTAGATTTGAAAGCTTCCTGTTCCTTTTTGACTTCCTTTCGTTCAGCTTCGCGTTGTTTCTGTAAGTCAGCAAAGCGCTGAATTTCCCTGTTCTCCTCCTCAAGACGTTGTTTTTCAATTTCTTTCCACTGATCTCTCATCTTCTGATCTTCTTGAATGTACTTCTTTGCCATCTCACGCTTCTTGGCGTCACGTTCACGCTCCCTAAATGGAAATAACAGAAAATCAATAAGAAAACTACTTAAGATCTGATCAAATGTTTATTGTTTAAACAAATAAATATTTTTGTAGCCAATTTTATACATTATACATATTTTAGGTCTAAATACTTTACGCACTTTCCCAGGATCCTAGAAGTCTGCTTAACAATGATACAAGCTTGATTCACACATAGATCTTATTTAATGTTAAATGTAAGAAAAACTTAACAGATTTTAATTGTGCATGCCCATATTTAATTGAGCCAGAATAAACCTACTTCTGGTCTTCCTCATAAATTTTCCTTGTGATTTCATCCACCATGAGCTTCTCTTTCAGATAGTTTTCATATTCTTCCTGCTTCTTGTGCTCTCGTTCCTGTAGAAAATGCACCCAAGGAATAAAGTTGTTCACAAACACTTTACTCAATAACATACATGTATAACTCACCAACTACAGGTAGGATCTATGATCAACAAACAAAACAGTAAAAACAATATTTATTATATAGATATAAAATATCAAACACAACTGTTGTTCATTTAGACTCAGCACTGCTTGTGCCTGGGACAGATAACTGTGGGATGATTTGATTAAAATCCAAACTTCAACATTTCCTGTACTGTGCTCTAACCAGTTCCATTTTGTCAATTCCACTCAATTCTATTTTGTCAATTCCACATCAAATCGATCAATTCCATTTTTACGGACTTTCTTTTTTACCTAATACTTTTTTACCATTAGTAAGTATTCCGAGTACTGACTTGGAATACCTACGCCGAGTAGTTTATATTCCATGTAGGATTGTCATGCAAGAAATATTTAGTTAAATAATTAAAGTGTAAATTAATTTGTGGATTAAATTATTTTGTAGGAAACTTCAATTCAAATTTATTAATTCCAATTCCATTTTTTTTAAATAAACAATTCCAAAATTGGAATTGACCATCAATTCCAATTCTGGAATTGAACTGACCCCCATGTCTGGCTGTAACTACTACACCATAAGAATGTCTCAAATGAAACATGAGAATATAAATTGTTACCTCAAGCTGTCTTTCCAGTTCCTGTTGATATCTGATGTGTTCTTCATATTTCTCCTTTTCCTTCTGTTTTTGAGCTTCTGATGCACGTTCGTGTTCTTCTTTCATTAGCTGAGCAATTTCAGCATCTCTTTTCTAAGAAAAAGGAAACATGTTATCTACGTAGACCTGTTTGCATAAAACAACTTTCTAGTGATCAACATCATATAATATGTTATTCACCCTGTAACAAGAATTAGTTTCCTATACTGTACGAGACATTTCAAAAATTTATATATCAGCTGATAAGTAACATTACTATAATTTAGAGAACATTCAAAATTTAGTAACTATAAAATCAAAGCTGAGTTTTAATTTTTGTTATTTTATAATTATAGATAATATTATTATTATGGCTATGTACGTTTAAAGAATTTTGTGTTGTGCCAATGTAATATAAACTCTCCCACAGCTAAATATAATGAAAGTGACAATGCATCAATATTAAATCAATTTTAAACACTTTTCAAAAATTTAACAATAGATCTGTTGAAAACTATTAAAAATTTTAAACACTGCCTGATCATTATAATAATACAAAAAAAAATCCCCATTGATGTTTAGGAATAATAAATTGACCTTTTGTGTACAATACATGACACTAACTTTTGTGGTTTAGTTCCTATAATTGATCTATTTTATTATTTACTTAATACGTTTTATCATGGAGGGGGCAAGTTGTACTAAAGATTCTTTTGATTATCTAATTAAATACTGACAAAGCCGTTAAGTGTAAATAATAGATGTATTTAATATTAAGAGTACACAGATTACATTTACTAATTAAAATAGAATATTTTTCTGAATAAGAATGGTTTACATACAACTTCATCATATTTCAGAGCTTCCTTCTCAGCTAGCTGAGCCGATCTTTCTTTGTTCATATAAGCTGCCTTCAGCTGGGCTTCCAATTCACGTAATTCAGTACTAAAACAAGTATTATCAAATTATAATTTTACAGAGACATAAAAGCAGGGTTGGAAAAAATCATGATTTTTTTCAATCAAATTAATTAATTTCATTCTTAGCATTTCTAAAGAATTAAAGCAAAGCAATTATGCCCAAATTTAAACTTTATTTTAAAATACATAATTAAATCAAATATAATCTGAAAAAGTCAATATCTTGATTTTTTCATGTTGATTAAATCAATGATTTAATGAAGTTGATTAAATCATTGCCAACCCTGCACAAAAGTTATTAATAACTTGCACTATACCACATTTTACATACCTATTTTTAAAAGCTCATTATATATTCAACAGCAATTCATTATATATTTAACACAGCATTAAAAATTACCTGCATTCTCTTATCTGTTGTCTCATCTTTTCATCTCTTTGTTTTTCTAATTTAATTCCTTCTAATTCTCTAGCTAAGGCTTCCTCTTGTTCTTGCTGCTGTTCACGAATAAACTTATCTCTTTGTGCCTGAAAAACAGTTATCAAAATAGGTTAACAAATGTCTATATGCTATAGGTAGCAAGTGCTTTGGGGGTTTGAATTATGCACAAATATTTGCTAAAGTAAAAAAAGTCTTAAATTCAGGCACTAACCCAATCTGGTTCACTTACATATACAAATCAGGATGTTATTTCTGCATCTATCATATCAACAGTTTTAATACAAATAAAATCCTACAAGTTTTTGAATAACCAACCCTTTCAATTGCTTCAAGTGTTTCGCGTTCTTTCTGTTCTTGAACCATGTGACGCAAAAATCGCTTATCTTCCGCCCTCTCCTCACTCTTCATATTAGCTGTCTGTAGCTGCTCCCATGCTAGGCGCTTTAGAACATCTTCTCTTTGTTCTTCTGCCTGTCTAACCTGGTTAATTGATGTAGATTGGTTGGCATATGTGTAGTTTCGACGTATAGTGGCCTGATAAGAAGAAAACATTGTATGTATATGGTACTGACTAAACTGATCAAAACAGTACGGATGTAAAAGTGTGGCGCAAGTTCAAAATCTGATATTCAAAATTTAGAACTGTTTTCTTCTGCTAATTTCAAATAACGTTCAGTGAAAAGCATATAATATATATATATATATATATATATATATATATATTACTATTTCTTTATCCACTAACTTTATAACTTAAAAAACTTCATTTCAGTGATTATCACAATACATCCAGCATAACAGAAAAGTGGGCAAAACATGCTATTAGTGGAAAAACTTGAATTAAAATCTGTAAACAGATCATTTACATGTTTATCTGTGACAATTCTGATGGGAAAGAGTTTAACCTGGCTCCTGAGGGCTGAGAATCGTGGATTCCAGGTTAATACATACAAAAATTGTCATGAAATCTCACAGCATTAGTGTTGGATGTTGAACTCCCTTTGAGTGGCCACTTTTGAGTCACTCATCACTTTCACGATGTACATTTAAATATCAGCATAACAGTTCAACAAGAAAATGTTCTCATGTTGCAAATCTGTATACATGTGTATAAACATCTTTACACATTATGCAGGGTAGTTTGTGTTGACAAAATGTGTTATAAATTTTCAGTGCATATCCGTTTTCATTCTGATAAACCTGCTAGTTTACTGAGGATTGATTCTAAGGACTTGTGCCTAGAGGTACACTTTAAAACCACTGGTTTCTTGATTATTTCAGCATCTGTACAATAATGGGATCCATTATTTTTATGAATATTATCTGCAATGATCCTTCAAATCATGATGGATAAAAACACTCTCACAATTCTGATGGATTTGAACAGAACCTTTTCAGTAGGGAATAGAGTAGATGACCCCTTACAAAAAGTAGGCACCAGCTCACCTGTGGTGGCCTGTAAAAACATCCAACAACGCCACAGCAATGGTGTTGCTGGATGGAGGTATGGATGCTGGATAGTGAAGGGCTGCCTGTAGGGTAGTGGTAGTCACACTAACACAGTAGTGGCTGGGAGATGGAAATGGAGTATTTGGTGCATTCTAGGCCACTTTTTTGTCAAAACCAAAGCAGCTGACTGATTTTCTGCTGATAAAATAGGCAAAAAGGGACTGTAAAATAGGCAACGTACAGCATCGGCTCCTATTGAAATGACTGTGATTAAAGTGATCTTTTCAAGAAGAGCATGTTACAGATATGGAATCAATCAAAATATGGAATTGATACTCTATTCCTATTGTGGAATGGAAGTTTTTTAGAACTTGGAATTAATGAATTTGAAATTGATCACGTCCACAAAAATAATTTACTATTTAACTTTTCCTTTACTAAAAATAAGTAATAACATTATTTGTTGCTAAGATTTTACCCCAAATAGTGTTATCCCTTTTTTTAATCTTCACATATCTACCCCTAAAGTCCTATTCAATAATTAGCCAGATATGGAGTCAATATATGGTCAATTCCAATACTGGCATTGATAAATGTGGTTATGGAATTGATTACATGGGATGGTGTGAAGATGGAATTGATCCCATGTCTGGCTGGCAGGAAATTTCAAAGTGATTTACTGTATAAAATATGTCAAAAATTCTATATGTAAATACATCTATTGGACAATGAAACACAAGAAACATTTATTTTAGTTTATAAACATGACCATTACGATAAATACTCGCCGTCAAGTCACTTTTTTTGGAGGGAAAATGGAGTTATTAGAAGCACCTCAACTTATGTGTGCATCATATTTTCTACTACCTGAAGTACCTTCCTTGACAAACAACACTATAGGATTCAAGCCAATAAGAAGCCAGAGGCAGAACAAAATTGCCATATTGCTGCCTACTAATCCATTAGTATTCAATAAATAACTATTAATTTTCAGAAAACTGCTAATTGAGTTTCCAAAACATGCCAGTCTTTATGTAAGAATACTGATAGTCAGATGCTGTTACCTACCAGCTGTGAAACAATTAATTAATAACACTTGCCAGTTGAAGTTACAATCAGGCATCTTTGATGTGACAAGTTTGTTTATTAGTTATAACATCAAAGCAAAATCCATGTGTGTGTGTGTGTGTATATCGCTGCAGGTGAAGAAATTGATATATTTATGATGCATTTGCTGACGCCATGAGTTTCAAATGACTGGGTCAGCTTTTTCACAAATGACGACAATGATTTGGATTTTGAGGGATTTTAAGTCAATACTTAACCTCGACTTATATGGTGAGCATATGCCTGAGGAAAGAATCATAGGGTGAAATACTGATCTCAACTTATCTGCTGGGTCTACTTATACATGAGTATAAACAGTAATAGCATAGGCATAACATATATTTATCACTCTTGTCATGCTCCATTAACAAAAATATGATCACAGCAATTCAGAATATTTACAAAACCTTCTCGCTGCTTTTCTTTAAAACAATATTCCCATCATGTTTGCATTAAAAACTGGACCGTCATCTCAGTATTAGTACTACTACTTTGTGGCTCATGATGATCATGATCAGGAACAACTGTTACCATGATCATGATTTCATATTCTACATAGTATATGTTTCTTCTAAGATCATGTACATCAAAATGTTTTGCAACTGTTAGACTTTGGGGAAATATTGATCAAATTGCTGAGTAAATATATCTGGGATAAAACAAAAGGTGTGGCACTAGTATGAGACTAGCATAAGAACAGATTCACAGCAGAAGACATGCACCCATCATGACAGCACCACCAAAAATCCTGGAGTTTTTATATGGTCATTGGCAGGGCCTGAAAAATTGATTGCCCAGATGCCTGAGAGAAGTATATTTTCATGCCAGGCTAGTGCTGATTGCTGATCACTTGCCCGTTCAGGCCATATACCATACAAACTTACATCCAAAGCCAATTGTTTTCATTAATACTTCCAGTATGTGCACACATGCTTGATGAGCAAGCCAATTAAAAAATAGTTTTTTCCTCCTGCATACCTATACTTATAATCTGTGATGCAAAGCTGGCTGTGAGTGCCATGCTATGCCTGAAGCTGAGATTCCGTATATGCAGAAGGCGAATCTGACACTGTGATCCCTCTCACCTTCTGACCTATTTTTCTTGGGAAAGCTGTCCGATTCACACCAATTGCTACATGGAGTGATCCATTTTGTTGCATATGCAGAATTATGCGTGTACGTTTGCATGTTTTCCAGTTTTTATCGGATTCACATAGCGTATATGGAATCTTGGCTTAAGACAACACACCACCTATTAAAAGCTGTATTCATTGCAGTTTACTGGCTTTGGGTTCTTGGTAATGGGCTTCACTGAACAAGCATTTCTTATCAAACACTTCTCTATTTGTCGATTTTTATTGCAAATACATGTTTATATGTAGGCAGGTGAAATTAGCAGATTTAAAAATGAATGATAATTTTGGATCAGGTGAAAACATTTGTTGGGCAACTGCATCTCCAATTGGAAAAAATTCTGGCCCTGGTCATTGGCACAATCAACCCACCAGACCTGTTAGAATTATATTGTCAATGTAGATTAGGAGTACACTGCTACGTCATAGTATATGGCATGCTTGTTTTGGTCATTGACAAAGCTAATTTTATCATAGAACCAATTGACTGCGAGAATACCAACTAAAAGAATAAAAGTATTGTGGCTCATGCATAGATTTTCAGAAGCACGACTCATCCGTGCATCACATTTCCTACCAGCTGAAAGAGAGCTGTTCTAGGCTATTCTGGACACACAACATTATACTTTATAGGATTCAACCCAACAAGAGCCAGAGTCAGAACAAAATCATCACATCATTGCCTATTAATCCACCATTATTCAATAAATAATCATGTCGGTCTTAACATAATAATACTTGATAGTTATGCTTTGTTACCAATCGATACCTCCAGATGATTAGCGATACAATAAAAATCACTGCTTAAAATTGTTTACAGGTAGACGGGACTGTGACAAGTTTGTTTATTAATTATATCAGCAAAGCAATTACGAACATAAATCAAAGGTGACGGCGAACAGCTTTTGATCCCTTTGCAGACCTTTGGCGCAAAATCTGTATCTATAACAAAGAAGGCCTTCATACTAGATAGGTGAATGTCACTAGAGCATCCATTGGATGTATGCCTGAACAACCTAATTAAAGGTGAAAAGTGAAAACTATGGAAGGATTAGATGACAGCTGCTGACAACCTAAAGAGACCGTCGATTCCCCTGGCCATCGAGTCGGTGAAAACTGTGTGGGAGCATATTCCAAAAAAAATGGTGTGCAAGTCCTTCTTAAAGTGTGGTATTTCTAACAATATAGATGCAACAGAAGATGATGACCTGTTTGAAGATTTTTTTTAGGAAGGTGTTGCTAAAACTTGGGATGTGGCAGACAATGACAGCTATGTTGATTATTATGATGGTTCTCCTGCTATACATGGAATTCTGGACTATGACTGGGCCAGCTTATTCGTGGATGACAAGAATGTTTTTGAAGGATGTTAATCATTTTAATAGATAGAAAACACTTTAAAAACTGGCAAGCCAATATTTCAAAAGTCGACCTCAACTTTTACGATCAGCATATACCCAGGAAGGAATTCTAGGGTCAAAAATTTACCGCAACTTATCTGCCAGTAGATGGTAATGCTTGATGTCTTATGGCCAGTTTTGTGCACATGGTGACATGGTAGGCTAAATGGGCCGTATTAACCATCTGATAAACAGCATAATAATAATAATAATCATGATTATGCCAATACACATAAATGATAAAGTGAAAGCAACTAAATAACATCTGTCTATCAATTATAGTATAATTTATGATATTCATATTGTAAACAAATATACATAAAATCAACAAGTCAAGACCACCACATCATAGATAGATGAAAGAAATACGTATGAAAAATAATGAATCTATAATCTATATTTTGGCATTTCTGTATTACTACTAGGTCCAGTAATAGATCTAATCCACAGGCAAAACCATAGACTGATACTTTGTCTTTGTGACAGAGACTCCGAGAGAGAAGACAGTCTTAGACTAGAGTATTTATCTAGTCTACAATAAATTGAATAATAATAGATTCTAGTGACTAGTATAATATTAAATTAGAATAACAGTTATTATTATTTCATATAAAATTATTTCAAATCAGATGAACTAAAATATTCTCAGACACCCACCATTATGTCTGTAAAAATAAAACTCCAAAAACAATGCAAAGTAGCCAACAAATCACTTCCAAAGCGACAACATTTAACAAGCTTGAACAAAGCTTATTTAAAATGGCTACTTGTGGTTGTTTGGTTGTTAAGAAAGGTCCACGTGTAGGTAGGGGTAGCCTTTGATTTAACAATAATGAAAGAAGTTCATGGCATAATATCAGTTACACGAAAAGAAAACTTATTACAACATTCAATTAATTAAAAGATTAGTCTGATGTCACTTTCAGCTATTTCTCAAAATAATATAGTTGAATTTTCTAAAATTGAAGTACCCCAATGCACGAATAATAGACTCGTCCATAGGGTAAACATAAATACCATAACGGAATGTTCAATGTGCGTTTTCGGGTGGACGAACGTTCGCGAACAATTGGCGTTCACTGGGAATTACGTACTACCACCCATCAAATTTGAAAAGGTTTTTAGAAGGCGTGCCTTGTAGAGTTTTGTTCGCAGATAGGTTGTACGAATACTCCTATATTCGCATACGTTGGCAAGCGATCTACCTATGGATCGGCCCATGTCGAATATGATCCATTCAATACGGACCACATTAATTACGGCCCACTTATTTTATCATTGTTAATGCTATTATATTTCACCCTCTCCCCAAAAATAAATACAAAGATCTTAATGACATAGTCCTAGTGAAATGTAAGTTTTTTAAATATTCATTTAGGTGAACGTATATATTTGTATAACACGAACATATACATATCACACACACACACACACACACACCATTGATCACATACTTGTTATAGAAAAGTTATCCTCTTTTGTTTAAAAATTTTCAAAATTAGCTATGTTCCAATTGCCACGTGGAATGCGCAGACAGCATCTGCAACGAGGTCAAAAACTTCAGCGGCCATCCCAGCAGACCGCAAAGCACTGTCTCCGCTGCAAGTAACAACTCTGCAGAGTACCAGTACCCTCGAAATCAAATAAACAGCAAAGACACCATCAAATTATCAAGGGAAAGACTGCGGCAGGACTCTCATTCAAAGGTGCTCACCTTCCAGATAGGCACTTATTCATTCATCGCGTGGACAGTACTTACTGTACTATGAACGCTATAGCGATGTAAATGAACATCTCGTTAAAATAACAGCCAGTAAATTGGAATGTATATCCATGATATGGCGAAATACAAATGCTTTAAGCTGACAGTTCCAGTGGATCAATTTACTAAACTTTTCGATGAAGGTTTTAGGCCTAAAGGTGTGCGTGTCAGGAAATATAGTCAGCCCTGGAAGAGAGAAAATGAGAACCACAATAATAGTGACGAGTAAACGTACATGTACCTAAATATAGCTGCATATATATGGACTTAGCATGTATGCTCTTACAACTCCCATGGTTCAGTCGTGGGTAGGTTTGAATTTATCAAGAAATTATTTGATAATCATGGTATTGTGCTTATGCATTGACTCCGTGAAAGTGAATTACATAAATTTCACGACAATATTAATTTATCAATGTATGCGACTCATCTGGTATGAATGATAATATATTATTATCCGGAAGACCATATGGCGGTACCGCCATTTTGTGGCGGAGGTCTCTCAATTATGCCATTTTACCTTTAGAAATTACTAGTAGACGAATGTGTGGTATTAGTTTAACCCGTGAAGGCGACTTAGATATATTATTATTTTGTGTATATATATATATATATATATATGCCATGTGATACTGAACATGATATGTCAAACCTCAATGAATATAATGCTATACTCCAGGAAATGATTGATCTTAGGATATTATTGGATGTGAATAAGAATATTATTGGTAGTAACTTCAATACGGAATTCATTCACGCTCGGTCTTTACATACAACGACTCTGACTACATTCATGGATATGCAGAATTTAACACGTGCGAGATACCATGGTAGGGATACTATTGATCAATACACATGAGAGAAAAATCACTGGAGAACAATACACCATTGATCACATACTTGTTATAGAAAAGTTATCCTCTTTTGTTTAAAATTTTTCAGATTATTCATAATGGTGACAATTTGTCGGACCATCATCCTGTATCTGTTTGTATTGATCTAAATGCTAGAGCGTGTGATATTTAGATATTGGAAATTATATATTTATATAAACCCTAGCAAATGGTTGCTGTGGTTAGTAGCAACTAATGATGATATTAATATCAGCATTATTTTGGCATTCGATTTGGAAGTCATGCAATTCCCCTCATTCGGGTATTGTTATACACTCATAAGATCTCTAGTAATACAATACAACAATCTTTATTTTACATAATTACCCTCAAGACGGGCGACAACGTGGCGTACTCCACGCGCACTGGGATCCATCCATTGACCTAAAAGAAAACTTATATTTAGGTTTGGTTTTGTTGATCGGGGAGAATCCCCAGGCTGTCGCTTAATCAGCACAGCCTCTATGTTGGAGTGGTTGAGAAACTCCTCCCCCACCACTCACAGGGGAGCAGTATGGCAATATGGAGCCGAAATACACGGAGGGTGGTCACTGCCAGAGTGTTTTACGTCCTCAGGGTTTTTAACGTCTCCCTTTATTTTAAATAATTCAGTGGAGACGGCAGCGCCATTTAACGTGGTCAGCCACCCACGATGTAGTGAGCCGAGAAATTAATCCCTGGAAAAGTTTCGACCTCTTGCGGGGTTCGAACCTGTGACCGTTGGCACCAAGTGCCGGGTGCTTAACCGCTAGGCCACCGGAACTCACTTATATTTAGGTCAATGGATCCATCCTTTTAACTAAGTGGGGATCGTTTAGTTATCCAACAAAATATCACGGGCATTTTGGCAGATATAAGACCCAAGACTCAATCGCAGTGCCAGCTAGCGTTAGGTCGCGTAAAGCAAAAATAAATCAGCATGTAGCGCTAATAAGATGGCACAGGGTTTATTGAAAAATAATCAAAGAATAAGAGAAAATTACTTAATGACTAAAATAATCATAGAGCTATCGCCTTAAGCAGTGTAGGACACTGAATGGCGTAAATTGTGCCGATGTGTCGTTAAACAACAGTTGTCCATCCGTGTGCTCGGCAA
The DNA here is from genome assembly GCA_025642065.1 of Paralvinella palmiformis. NCBI lineage: Eukaryota > Metazoa > Annelida > Polychaeta > Terebellida > Alvinellidae > Paralvinella > Paralvinella palmiformis. The sequence continues at coordinate 234,194 of JAODUP010000455.1, read as the reverse complement.
AATGTTCGACCGAGTTATTCTATAAAAAACGCATTATGATAAATTTGCGACCTGTGATTATCAATACGGTTTTTAAAAACCCAGTATTCCACTGTTCATTGTACATTTGTGGTAAAGTAGGTTCTACAATACTATTTGAACAATAGTATAGATGTGTACACTATTCTACTTAATTGATGCTAGTCGAGCATTTGACCGAGTCAATGTTTGTTAAATTATGTTAAATTATTCATAAAGCGTCATCTATGTCCGACAGTTGCTAGATTTCTAGCCAATATGTATACTTCTCAATCTATCAGAATAAAATGGGGTAATTTTATATAAAACCATGTACCTGTTACTAATGACATAAAACAAGGTAGTGTGTTATCACCAATATTATTTATTATTATATATATGGACGAACTTTTGAGAACATTATCTTTATGTGGTGTTAGTTGTTATGTTGGTAATATGTATTGCGGATCCTTCGGGTATGCAGATGATGTAATTTGGTTATCACCTACTTTATACTCTGTTAAGAAACTCTTGTGTATATGTGAAGCATTTGCCAAAGAATATGATGTAATCTTTTACTCACAGAAGAGCAAATTACTTGTATATAGATGTAGCAGTAACATACATATTAATGAGCACCTAAATATGTATTTTATAGATGGCCACATTGTACAAAGTCTCAACGAGAAACACCTAGGTAATATTTTGGCTCCCAAATGTAACTGAAATATAATTACTGAGACAGTGTACGATTTTTATGTCAAAGTTAACATGGTTTTATATCTCATTTTATGCATGCTCATTCATATATAAGATACAAATTATTCAAGTCTTACTGCATGTCTCTATATGGTAGCCCATTATGTGATTTTCAAAGTAAAGTGATGGAAACCTTTTATGTTAAATCTGTGCGTAGAATATTGGACGTTCCGCCTACTACTCACTGTAAATACTTACACTATATAGCGGACGATAGAGATATCAAATTGCAACTGCACATGCGATTCGTGAAATTTATACAGTCAACACATCGGTCGTCAAATTTAATTTATAATTTATGTTTCAGACTGGCTTCGTTAGGGAATAGATCAAATAATATTTCAATAGTTTGTAAATCAATTGGTATGACTAGATCCAGTATTTGTGCCCTGCACACCTGTATATAGAAATGCTAATGATATGCTGGTGAATGAACAAAAAGTATTACTAATGTTATAAAGGAATTACTCTACACAAAGCATTGTCTTAGATATTCCACAGATCAATTTGTATTAAATATATCTGAAATTGACCAGATTATTACTCGGCTATCACGGAATAATTTCGCTTTGTCTACTTCAGACACATTATGCTAAATAATAGTGTGGTTTTCATGGTTGTGTGGCTATACAATGATAATTAATGATTCTACATGCATGTTCATGTGAATACAGATCTGACTAAGGCTGTAATGAGCATAATATAGATGAGTAATGTGAATTAATATTTGGTGCTATTGCTATATGATTGTATTTTTCTTGTTTTGTTGTAATGGTAAGCACGTATTTATCTACATACACCCAATATTCTCTGTATTATTATAATACGAATACAAAATTATTATTATTATTATTATTGTTACCGTGGTAAATTAATGCAATGACATGAATTAACAAATATAGTGAAATAATGCCTGGAAATATAAATTGTAATTACAATTTGTATCAATGGGCTCTACTTGAATGCAACAAATTATTGTGATAAACATACTTATCTTATTACTATGTAATTTAATTAATTGAGTGGGATTTTGTTCCTCTTTTCACTTTCTGGGATTATGTCCTGTGGCATTTTGTACCGTGGAATTTTATCCTGTGATATTTTGTCTGGATACCTAAGTCTCACATCCGAAGCCGGGGTCTTTGCGCACCAATTAAAAAAATGATTCTATGTGGAGTTGCCAAGTAGTCATGCAGCTACCCACTGATTTACAGGTAGTAATGGGCCACATAACCGTTCAAGCATGACATGCCGAAAACCAGCTATAGGGCATTTCTAGTAAAAGGATAAAACAGCATTTGTTGACTAAAGATATATGTACATTTTTAGTGTGGAGAGTACATACACGTAGAAGGGTTTTGGCTACGGCATTAGTGTGATTGATATATATTCCGAGAAAAGGAAGTATAATATATTTTCGGTATCAGTAGGATCTACTGAACGCACGTAAACATGGCTATGGTGTATTTTGTGTTCGCAAATCTACTGCTAGGAATAATTCGTGAATCTACAGGTATATCTTCACAAGATAAGTACTTAAACACACACACACACACACACACACACACACGCACGCACGCACGCACACACACACACACACACACACACAACACAAATTCAGACACACAAACACACATACAAATAGACGATCGTTGTTTTCATTTTTTTAAAGCTGTATGTAAGCATCGCTAATAATTAATATTTGCTTTCAGAAAGATGTGCATTCATAGAGTAGTTTCTGTTCAGTTTCATGCCATTTTAAAATCAATGACAACTGATGTCGATTAATTGTCAAAAGACTATAGCTGCGATTATTATCACTAGTTTGATGTTCTTAATTAATTTAATTAAGAAATATAGTAAATTAATTAAACTGGTTATGTACTGCCTTTCTATTCAATGACGATTTTGTATATGAGTTATGACAGCACCTCATGCAGTATCTGAGTATGTGATAGGTTTGAGTCATCAGTCCTCAAACATTCAACTGCTCTGGCAATATGCCATTTCGGCGTATGCTCGAGGTCACGCCCGGTCACGATTATTTACATGACCAGACAGTAACAGAACATGCTTCAGTAGTGGTCACGTAAATATGCCTCACCTCGCGTGACCTCGCGCTAGGCCACGCTTATTTAAGTGATTGTGGGGGGAGGCACTTAGAACCAGAATATAATATATGACAAAATATTTAGTGATGATGATGACATTATTATTATTATTATTATTATTATTATTATTATTATTATTATAATGATGATAATTAAATAGGGGGCGCCACGGTTCTCCCTCTACACACCCGTCGTTTACTATCCTGCGCGGTGTTTGTGTGATTGGTGAAGATATGCCTTACATTTTCTAATATAATCACTCTTTAGCCAAATAGTCAATGTATAGTTAGCTATCTCTTCGATTTTTAACCCGACAGCAACATATGAGATACGTGAGTTTTTAGATGAATGATAACAACACCTCGACACAATTAGCCATTCATAACTGATAACTCGATCTGTCTAGATATAGGTCAAGATATCTATTTCATCTCCTTATGGCCCATCTCTTCCTGGCAGGATCGGGGCCAACGCTAACCAAAAATAGACCACTCACTCACTCACTCACTCACTCACTCACTCACTCACTCACTCACTCACTCACTCACTCACTCACTCACTCACTCACTCACTCACTCACTCACTCACTCGCTCACTCACTCACTCACTCACTCACTCACTCACTCACTCACTCTTTCACTCACCTTTTCGCCCAGATGAAGACTATTTAAGGCAGTAATGATTTTACTACGCTTTGTTCGTTGTTTGACTATATATATATTTACTCACTATAATTTATAATTCCATTAGTTTATTTCTGGGCTATATTTTTTAATTGCTTCATCCTACTTTCGCAACTTTGCTTTGTATAAAAAATAAAAGTTTTAATTACGAATAAACAAGCTATATTGAACCACGCCCAAATATGTTTATCGGAAAATACATTACCTAAAACGTATCTATGTGCACACATCTAATGTGTTTCAGCGGAGCATGTAGATAGACAATTGTGTTATCATTGATTCAGGTTTATTCGATAACGGTGAAACGGTTTAAAGAAAAGGATGATTGGGTTTATTTCAGGGAGATGTCTGTACGGAGATAACGAGGAATGCGCCTTTCACTGTCACTGTCGGCTTAGCGCTGAATGCGAAAGATCCTGTCCTAGCGGCTGTGAATCAGCAGCCCTTGGATACGACTGGATGGGACCTGGATGTCAGATAGGTACATCGGAGAAGTGCATACCTGATATTTATTATACAGTAGCTATTTAAGTCATTTGCATATATAGTGTGCTTAGGAATAAGTTTTCAAAAAACCGTAGTACTGGTGTCTCTATCGTAAAGCTGTGTTAAGAGTTTCAACTGAATCTGTTACTGCACTACCAGCTATAATATTGATTAATATATTTTAAGCGAATGGAATAATCAGTCCCTTAACTCATTATATCAAAGAGGACGCCTCCGTAGTCTAACCGGTAGCGCATTGGACCACAGATCGGTACCACCTGAGTTCGAATCTCGGCTTGGGCATACCCGAAGGGCGTTTCATGTTTGACTTCGCTTAATTATCTTCGGAGGTCGCTCGGCCCATTTAGCCTAACAAGTATAGAAAAGTGGCCGTAAAACATCAATCATCAGCATCATCAGTATTATCATTAAATCAAAATTAGGCGACACTAATTTTCATTGATGTTAACAGGTAATGTAGCACTAAAGAAAACAGCACACCAGACAATAACATATCAAATGAGCACGGCAGACCTCGGCGTGGATGGAATATTGCCCCGGACATTGTCACGGGATTACGTTAATTGTGCTGTTCCAAATGGTGATTACGGTCGATGGTGGGTAGATCTTGGCGAACCCTACAAGATCTATAATGTCACGATCTATTTCAGACTTAATAGATCTATTAGTAAGTAAATAAGAAATATTTTACGTTTTCTTCTTCTACAGATATTGATTGACCAGCTAAAGTGATAGAGCAAGAAAAATATCGGTATTTAAAGTACAGAAATTCGTAAATTATTATCATAATTAGTTAGAGTTTCGCTGTACTGGTATATACGTAGGCTAATCATATTTCCATTAAAACTTTCAGTCTTACTTCGCAACTGAATGTTTTACTATCGACCGAATAGTATTGTTAGTAGAATTATCTCAGAATAGCAGTTTGTGCTTTATCATGTCATTCAGTTATTTATTAATACATATTTCCAATATAGGTAAGTTTGTATATATATATATATATATATATATATATATATATATATATATATATATATATATATATATTGTGGGGGGGGGTGTATGTGTCTGTGTGTGTGTGTGGGGGGATTATTTAAATAAAAGCTTTTGGAGAAATCGCATAATTTATTGTAATAGTTAAAACATACAAATGGCATCTGTTAAACTGTAGATTAACCGAAATCTACAAATAACAGGGGCCATTGCAATTAAAGAGAGTTACGAAGTATGAATTATCTGCGATGACTAGCAAACGACCACACGAGTTGCCCCCATAAAACACTGTAGCTGTTTATTAGCTTCAGTACAATGTTTGTTTTATTTCAACGACCAGTATATGCCAAACGAGATTCCGACTTCACTATAACTGTGAAGAACAAGACAGGAGGGAGTTCAGAATGTGCAGTTCGCACTGGTAGGGTCTTTGGCACCAACATTACCCTACCCTGTCAAACGCCTCTTATTGGGAATGTTGTTGAGTTCAGCAGAATTGGTGGATATGATCAGCCGACATCTACACTTTGCGAAGTGGTCATTATTGGCCATAAATACATAGGTATTGAACAGTTAAATAATTTCAATAAGTATAACAATCTGCACATATTCCACTTTTTCTTGTAATTTCAATGCATTGTGGTATAACAACCTAAACATTACACTTGTTTTTATTAAATGAGTACATTAATTCATAAGTTCGGGTGCACGCACGCACACAAACACAATGTAATATCGTTATTTATTGGCATGCAATTATTGATAATCTGTTGTGTTATTCCGCGTAGACTGTTCCTTGTGTCCCGATGGTGAAGAATGCAGTGACGTCATCGGCTGTACAAAATGTCGCGGATCGTATCAACCTGAATGTAAAGAAGGCGAGTTGGCAAACATGTAACTGTACTTGTTGCATTTAGTTGGATATAAATAAATCACGATCAAATTTAATTTTTTTCCCTCTTCGTAGAGTGTGACAGAGGATATTATGGAATAAACTGCAAATATCGATGTGGCAACTGTTTTAAAGAATCTGTATGTGACAAGGTGTCGGGAGCGTGTCCCGAAGGATGTCAGACCTGGTGGGTCAATGAAAAATGTGACTTATATATTGGTGAGTGGGGGAAAATATGGTAGCCCTTATTGTTGAAGACAGTATGTTTGGAATCATGAAGCGGGGGCATGGGGATGACATGGGGCGATTACGTCGAGAATGATTGTAATCGCGATTACATCAAAATGTCATTTATTCATCAACACCCCAAAACCGACTGGATGAACTAATTTATTTAATTTTCCATTCTGGATGATCCAGATGCATATCATTATACCTAAATGTATACACATTTGTTGTTAGTCCAATTAAAATCATAGATCTGATTTTATTGAATGTGGCCATTGTTCTTTATACACATGAATGCCTCAAATGTGTGATCTGAAGAATTAGACAGTTTAACTTCCGAAATTGCAGGGGGGGGTCCCTTTCTTCTGGAAGACACGGGGTAGTAATGTATCGCTGTATTTCATCATCAACCGAATCTGGTTGTGGTAGCGAGGCAACTACAGATGTGTGGAGGCACGAAACTGAAAAGCCTACTCCTTTTCAGTGGTGGAGATTCAACGTTGCTTTCAGCGCTTGTTGACATCTGGTTCGTTGCCTGGGACACGGACGGTTTATGGATGAGAAGATAATAATGCATTTCTTGTTGTTCTGTGTGATCTAAGCTGTGATCAAGCCACGATGTATTCAGATACTAATATTACAATGTTTCTCCTATGTAGTATTTCGCCTCTAGTAATGTTAATGTTCACCCTTCACACACACGCACACACACACACACGCGCGCGTGTGTGCATATAAAATATAATAATTTACTTGTTTGTTAAAGCTGTACACACACACATGGACACATACACACACCGACATGGACACCCCCACACACACACACACACATTGACACACGCAGGCGCACATAGAGAGAGGGAAGAGATAGAACTGTACTAATTAGATTATATATATTTATTTATCTTTAGATAAACCTACTTCTGATAATGACACAATCATTATTACGAGAACAACATCATCTTCCCTGACTGTGTCATGGATAGCCCTTAATGTTTCTCTGGCAGCGTCCGTATATTATGGCTATGATGTGAGGTACAAGGAACAGAATCAAACTGGCTTTATCTTAGCTAAAAGATTGAAGAACAGCGTAATATATGAACAAGTTACTATCAACAATTTGAAACCTGATCATTTCTATGATATTCAAGTAAAACCATACAGGACGTGGAACAATATTACAGAATATGGAATACCGTATGTTACGTTCATTCAAACAGACCCCATTAGTAAGTATATATTTTTTTAAATAAAAGATTAATTTGCATAATTGGGACAGTCATTTAATGATTATTACTTTCTTTATATATATATATATATATATATATATATATATATGTGTGTGTGTGTGTGTGTGTGTGTGTGTGTGTGTGTGTGTGTGTGTGTGTGTGTGTGAGAGTAATGTTTGTTCTTATTGTTGCTCAGATCATAATCATGAAACTATATTTATTTATAAACTATTTATATTTTAGTTCCAGAAAATGGTCCACCTAACACGGTCATAATTATTGCCAGTACTGTTACAGCCTGTATCCTCATTATACTTGGTTTAGTATTACTGATAGTGTTTTTGTTACGAAAAAGGTAACTTGTAAAATCCATTATATACCGTTTTACGAATTACAGTGTCTAATTATATGCTGTGCTAATGTCGATATATATATATATATATATATATATATATATATATATATATATATATATATATAATTTCGTTTAGAAGACGAAAAGATACTAAGACTGATAATGAATTGTCCAAGCTGACAAGAACAACCTTATCCGGGGACGGTGAAGGTATATATATATTAAGCATCTGAACTGTACTTATTTGTTAATTTATTTATTTAACTTTAATATCATCTTGAAATGTCCATTGACGGTAGAATAATATCCCATTGTACGCGTACGTGATGTAGTTTATATTGACTGTCTTTGGCTTAGCGATCCACGCTGGCTCTAACAAGGGTTGGGTCGATTACAGGACCAAGGTAATCGATTACGATTACTTGAGAATACCACGATTATGATTGTGATTACGATTACATTCATTATGGTAGTGATCGATTACTATTACATTGTAAAGTAATCATGATTACAATCATGATTGCAATGTGTATAACACAAATATGAATGCGATTCTTCTTCAATATTTATCCAGTTACATGTATAATACCGATATAAATATGCTACAGTGTTTACATGATATGAAAATGAAGAGACTTTGAAGCCATTGTAAACTGTTAATTTGTTTTAATATCTCTGAGATCAATATTCACCATAGAGCAAAGGAGCAAGTAATTAATTTGCCATGAATGCACAGGCATTTATAGAGATAACTCAGATTAGTGCAAACAATATCAGTGGAATTATTTGAATATATTTTTAGTAACGAAATGCATCATGTATGTTGTAACTTTAGTCAGGTAAGATCTATATAATAAATAGGATAATTAGAATATAGTCAAACCCCCAACCTACCGCCCTCTGTAACTTGATCACCTCTGTCAATGGACCACCGTTTCAGTCTTAAATGATTGCCATGGTTTAAGTTATATTTTTCTCCTATGACTCGGCCACCTCCCAACTCCATACTTCGACCTTTGATCTCTGTCTAATGCCCACGTTTGTCACCCCGTATGACAAGCGGGGACCTTACTTGTGTTTCGGGAGAATCCCCAGGCTGTCGCTAGATAAGCACAGCCTCTCGGTGGCCAAGATATACCATGCGTTAATTTAATTGCCTGTTTGTTATCTGACTGCTGGCCAATCAGGATAATTTGCAACTGGAGTTAGAACGATGGTGTCAGATAGAAATCATGGACGATTGCTGGTTGTGTAACTAGCTTGGGCTTAACCGTATGAAAATAACACGTTAATCTGAAATGCCTCTTTATATGAACTGTAATAGCGGCAACTTCTGAAGCAGTGTTTCAACAAATTTTCCTTTCATGTTCATAGAACCAAAAAAAGCCCTGACAAATCAGTTCTATTGTTAACTTTATCCTTGTTAACCATATCTCTGGCAATAATATAATCTTGTGTAATCCTGAAAATAATCGTTGATTACGATTACATTTACAATGTAATCGATTACGATTACATTGCATCTGGAAATGGCGATTACGATTAATGGAGATCATGTAATCGATTACAATTGATAACGATTACCGATTACCATTACCACAACCCTGGGTCTAACACAAATAGGCCTACTCATTGACCTGAAAGAAAACTAGACCGAGCAATCAGTGATGTTTGATTGGGCCACCATGACCAAACAGCGCTGACTTCCGGTAGGGGGAAAAAGCAACGTTTTGAACCTATGAATACGGACATTTATTGTGATGTGTGCATTGTAATTTTGTGTGTGCAGAGAACCTGTATTACTCCATGAAATATGTAGATATCGTTTTATGCAAGTCCGTAGATCTAGTTTAGTTGGGATCAAACCAATGACCCGAAAGAAAACTAGACCGAGCAGTCAGTGGTGTTTAAATGAGCCACCATGACCAAACAGCGCTGACTTCCGGTAGTGGAAACAGCAACGCTGAAGCGGCTGCGTTTCGAGTTTTGAACCTATGAATACGGACATATATTGTGATGTGTGCATTATCATTTTGTGTGTGCCATGAAATATGTAAATGTCGTTAGGTCTAGTTTAGTCGGGATCAAACGCCAGAGACAGAAGAGGGTTGTCGAATAGGCTAAATATAATAATAGTTCAGATTAATTTCCCGCAAAAAAAATCTTTTAACAGTTATTTTAAATGTGTTCCTTATACTTACCTATGAAAAGATATTCCTTTTGTATTACTTCCACGCCAACGGCTTATGTAACCAACGACACAACAACAATTCACCATGTTTATAAACCTGATGTTTGCCATCAAATCGGCGGCCGTGTTCGGTCTAGTTTTCTTTCAGGTCAATGGGCCTACCCCTCAAACCACCTTATCTGTTTCGTCCCAGAGGTTATAGGAAGACATATTCTCTTATTTGCGAGAGGTATTTGCAAGATATTTTGAGATATACGTCGCAAGAGAAACATTGAGAGCATATCAGAGCACTAAAAAGCAAACGCATATTTTCGTTTACTGACGCATTTTTTCATTTACTTACACATTTCAAGTAAGTATATGTCTGTGCAAATTTAATTATTTTGTACCCAAACCAAGGAGATCTGTTTGGCTTCTGTTGTGCAGAAACTTCCACTCAACATATTATAATCATAAGAATACAAGTACAGTTAGTACAACTAGTATTCTTTTAATAAAAAGAACACAAACCAGTTATTATACTAATTTTTCTTTAAACACACAACATATTTACAGGGGGAGAATAACAATTAAATAACACGGACCCCCCCCCCCTCATTTCCACGTGGTCTAAGGCAGGAATGCCCATAAACCTAAATATACAGAAAACTAGAATACTCCAAACTTTTACATTTTCACAGCGTGCACCAATAACTCATTATGCCATTTGTCACTTTAGCCAAAATGTACAATATTTATCACAAATTTCATACAAGTTGTATAATAATAATTATTATTATCCAATAGTAAAGTTTGGCCCTGACTTGGGATCGGGCGCTGTGAATAATCTGGAGGAGAGTGAAGAAGAAGAAAGGAATGTCCCAAACACATCTAGTGATGCTCATTGTAAGAAATTAGACGTAATACGAAACTGCTCTACAGAGAACGAAACCCCACAAACACTGAACGCCGAGTGTACCACAGACGCCCAAGATGGCCCCCGTAGACCAGATCACGTGAAGCCAACGTCAGACGACCAATTATCATTGGACGAAGAACCGATTTATGGCAACACGTTGTCAGACCGTGATAAACCGTCACCCGTCAGATTGGAAGACTTCGAAGCTTACGCCGAGAAGAAGAAATCGGATATGACTGTTTTCATGGCTGAGTACATGGTATTTTTATTGCTATCCAATCGTCCGGTTTGTTGGCCTGATGTTAATATAAACGTCTTATTTATGCCTAGTTGAAGTTTATTTTATATGTTGTCGTTTTATTAAGTCACTTCCAGCAGATAATAAATCGGCGTGTCTAACTGGTCGAAAGGGGCACAATAAAACAAAGAACAGATATCGCAACATATTTCCCTGTAAGTATAAGGCAGACGTTTCTCACATATTTGCGCCAGTTCCTCGCGCAGCCATTTTTCGGCCTTAATTTTGGCTAACATCATTTCTAATAATCCAAGTCCGGTGGGATATGTTTCATGAAACATGCCTCTTTCTAGATGAAGACACCAGAGTGATATTGAATACCACGAGTGACAACAAGAATTGCGACTATATTAATGCCAGTTACATTAAGGTAATTTAATAATTAATTTACTTGACTTAATTATTGAAATCACAATTTAATTAGGATATTTATGTTATGAAGTGGTTTCAGTGTATCAATATGAATATATCTTGCTGAAAATAAGATTACTATTTACTGGAGTACTTATGACAAACCGGGAAATAGCTCACACAAGAAGCCTTTTATAAAGAGTAATACATTTTTCTTAAATGGAGCCATTTTTCAACCAAGCAGGCAACAGGCAAGGTTTTCTCTGTCGAATATGCCATATGTTGTAAATTTTAAATTTATTTAGAATTAATCCCCATGGTGAAGCAGTAAATTACCGACCAAATACGTCTCCCTCACTTGAGGTAGCCAAGCCACGTAAAATAATTGCCATTTCGGACATTATTATTATTATTATTATTACCGTAATCCGGTAGGGCAAATTAATTTTTTTTAAATTTACGACAATTCTCTGCGAAAGGTAGGTTATATATTGGCCGAGTAATCTCCAAGGATAATAATATGTAATGAGAGATGAAATACCCTCGGGAACAGCCAGCCTGATATCTCAGCCCTGAAGTTCCTGCGATCTTTAGCTATGGATAATTCCCTGATACTTTCAATACATCTTATCATGAATAGGTTTTGAAATACTTGTGGGCTAGTCGAATATGTGCGTCATTAGCCCGCAGGGATAATGACACACATATTTGGTGGGGTATCTTTGGAGAATATCGCGATTAATTGAAGAAGTTTCTGTATACTCACAAGAAGCTGGTGCCATTAATCGTTTATGAAGCGCTGTGATTTGTTGCTTTGCGACCTGTTAACATATTTTGGCCAATGACAAAATGTCTTATGGAGCAAAAAGGGCGTGGGACCACTATTTAAATGTCCAGCCTTTATCAAAATGCTTTATGCTTGTGCATTGCATCATGTTTGACAGATATTAACATAATTGATTGAGAATGCTGCGTTGTTATTTGACCTGTCAGGATTTTGTGACATTTTGTGACTGAAATTGGATAAATTTGCAGTTTATAAATGAGAAATGGATAAATTTGTTTAAAAGAAAACATTACCGAGGGATCAAATGGTAAGTCTAATAAACTAGAAAGAGGGAAAATATGAAGAAACCAGGGTGAGGGGATTTAAGATGCATTGGCCCAAGGAGTATACCTGAGGACCCCCCCCCATACTTTTGGGCTAGTGAAATGTCCCATGGGCTATATTGTTCTGCGGGCTAATGACTGACTGGAAAGTATTTAGCTTCTAACTCTGATCATCATCATCATCATCATTATATTATTATTATTATTATTATTCAGGGTGCAAACAGAGACAAAGAATATATTGCTACGCAGGGTAAGCATACGGTTAACATTTTAATATTTCTGATTGTAATTATTTTTATAAACCAACCCCAACTTAACTGATAAATGAAAATTTTCTAACAATGCAGGCCCAATTCAGACTACTATTAAAGACTTCTGGGAAATGATATGGCAAGAAGAAACCAATCTAATTGTGATGTTAGCTAATTTAACAGAGAATGGCAAGGTAAGATGTACCAAACAAAGAAACAAACACGGGCACAAGATATACATAGAAACAAACAAAAACACAGACAGACAATACACAAATACATGCAGATAGATAAATACGCGATGGTGTCGTATTGTTTACTTGGCAAAATGTTCAGAGATATTTATTTATGGATCCATACGTACGGATGTGGCTTGAGCAAGCGGCTAAAGGGGACACGGACATGGCATACATATGGCGGCTTCAAGCTTACGGGGTGCATTTGTGTGTTTCTCTTTTAGTCCAGGAGTAATAGCTTGAAATGTCATGAAATGTCAGGAAAGATACAGAAAAGTGATGTAAATAACATACTAAAAGTCCCCAGATATCCATCCACCAAGATAGCGTCCAAGATGGCTGCCATTATTTAGTTTTATCAAATCTTTGCAACCAGACATAGTATAAATGCAAATATAGTGTCTAGACATAGGTTTTCTCACAAGGAATGTCATGAAATCATTTATTACATGATTTGAAAAACACACATCTAAAGGATTAGCCAATCGTCGTCCTCATGAATCCTGACCAGACGATCGAACAATTCCTAATGCGGATGATGAAAACGTCTGGAGGAATGATGCAGGGTCGGGTATCACAGACAGTCAAAGGACTACAGGGTTCATGTCATCTTTGTGCAGTAGCTGAAGGCACACCCACCATTTGCTGGATATGAACCAGATCGTCTGGTATCCCTTTGAACTGGAATTGTTGCAGATGCATATGCAAACTGTGACAATGCAGTAGAAATTGGTCGTGCAGCAGCATCACAAATGGATGGTCAAACGTTCACAGCCATCAAGCTACACAGAAATGACAAAGTGATGATGATGATGATTGGTGTTTTATGGCCACTTTTGTGCACATGGTAGGCTAAATGGGCCGAGCGACCTCCGTGGGTAACGAGGCGAAACAAATTTCAGATATGCCCACGCCGAGATTCGAACACGGGTGGTATTGATCTGTGGTCCAACGCGCTACCGCTATACCACGGAGGCGCCCAACAAAGTGACGACTATTGGTGAAAATTATAAGACCATCAAAGTCAGGGGACAAAATGCAGTAGTCAATCCGGGCGTGTTATTCAACAGAATCACATGTGTTCTGAATAACAGTTCCGAGGTAGTGTAAAGTGGGAGTCATGTTGAAATCGTTCACCACTCAGCAGTGCAACAGGCAAGAAAATAGCATTTTATTGTAGATGGTGGTCACCTGCTTCAAGCAGTTGTTTGGCCACATCCATCCACATATGGTGATATAAGTCAGTCATATATTTCACACTGAAGCATTATGGTGCTGGATCAACAGGGACGTTTGATGGATATGGTAGCACAAATTCAACAAAGGTAGCTGAACAGAGACGTAGAGTCCAGAAACATAGATCCAGTGACATCGTATTCGATGATAACATGCCAACTACCACTACCAAGCAGCATTCTTGGCTAACAGTCATAATAAGAAGAGACTGATACAAACTCTACGCGAACAGATGCTTATGGCTGGCATACATGTCAAGCAAGCTGAGGCAGATGTGGACACACTGATTGTCTCAACAGCGCTGACCACAACAGAGTCAGAAGAGCTGCCTGTCATTGTTGTTGGGGTAGATACGGACTTACTGGTATTGCTGGTGGCTCGGGCCACCTCTTCTACAGCCATGTACATGCTATAGCGCATCAGCCCTAAAACACTGAACAGCATTCATGAAATTCAGCATGCTATTGGAGACACAACCAAACACTTGATGTTTTTACATGCTGTGAGACGCTGTGATACTGTGATACTGTGATATATCGTCAGGGCAAGCGCAAAGCTTTCAACATAATCCAAAAAAAAAACAGGACTATGAACTGTTGGACACATTCACAAAGACTGGATGCACACATCACGTGGTGAAAAGTGCAGGAGAAAAGATTATTCTCAAGCTGTATGGGGGCCAACAACTTTGAATCATTTGATAAATACCGCCACATCGCGTACAAGCGGGCAATTGGTCAAACTTTCCTAAGTTCATCATCTGAGCTAGCAGGTCTATTACCAACTAGTGCTGCAGCAAAGCAGCATTTGTACCGCACGTATTACACGGTTCAGGAATGGGTGGCAAATCCTTTGCCACCAACGAAATGAGGATGTAGATCACAGGATGACACACTCACACCAGTGGAAACTGATCTCGCTGTTGCTCCAGACACTTCGCTGAACATGGTATCATGTGGATGCAAAGAAGATGGTTGTGGTAACATGTCATGTGGGTGCAAGAAACTTGGATTGTTTTGCACCTCATTGTGCACCAAATGCAAGGACGAATCCCTGCAGAAATACTACACCATGAAGATGAAAATACTGCATCAACATTATTAAATATTGCGGTAAATGATGAAGATGAGAACAAGAGCCAACCGTGATCCAATAGTGTACTGCATACTTAATACGTAACATGCTATGAAAAATTGCTTAGAGATCATATGAGTTTTATATATCTATTACTCTCAACATGAATTGAAACAATTATGGGTTAATTACTTGCATTTGTTGTGTAGAAATGACTATCCAGTTTGGATGCTAATATAAACGAAGTGTGTGTGCTTCGTAATTAGTGTAATGTCAATGTGCTAATCCACCATTTCAGTTTATAACTAATATTAACTCTGACAACTTACTTTGGATTTATTAATTTTAAACAATATTACATCATCATAATTATGATTTCTTCTGATATCCCATGTCGCCCCCCCCCCTTCACGATGCTAAGAAACCATGCTTTATATTACATGCCATTTATGTGTGCCTAATCGCAGGAGTTGCAAATAGTGTGGTTTGTATTGGACATAATGACCACTATGTTAATTTCTGTGATATATAGTTTTCATATCATGTAATGAATGATTTCATGACATTACCTGTGTTGAAAACTTATGTTTAGACACTTTAATTGCGCACACAAGCCCTCGCCCAGCGCAGATGAGGAGAACCTCAAAAGTTTACCAAACCACCCTTGGCTAGCAAAGAAAACGTTCTCAACATTGCTCTCCGTAATCTTTGGAACTCACTCTCTGAACATATTAAGTCCTCATATAGCATAGTCACCATTTGAAAACTCACCTTTTCATAATTGTTTATCACTCTATCCGATCATTTTGCATCGTACCATGACTGAGTTTGCCCAACCCCTGTACTAGGTACGCCACTGAGCTCGATTCTTTTCGAGGATATTGGCGCTACAGAAGTTTTGTAAATATTATTATAATAATAATAATTATTATTATTATTATTGTTATTATATTACTATTTAAAACAAAAACAGGCACCAATACTAAAGTTGTCAAGTTGTTAGCTAATTATCACTAGTTATATATAACATCTGATAGACAATGGCTAGTTGGAGAGGTTTATAACCAATTAGTTGTTATGGTGAGTCATTCAGTCCGCCATAGCTTGAAGCTAACTGAACTATATTGCTCCATCACAATGAAATGATAATTCATACTGGTCCGGTTCAGAATGATGCTAAAATGAATGAATACCAGACCATGCAAAAAGATAATATTTTGGTATTTTGTTTATAAAACAAACCTATATTGATTATGCCCTGAATTATGCCAATACAAATATACGTTTTACAGGTTATTTTACATGCGTATTTCTGTTTATTTGACAAAACATGCTCCCCCAAACAAAAAAAAAGAACACCCTTCCGGATCCACCCCTGCGACTCCATTCTTTCAGCTACATGCGATTCGCCGCTGCATACCCTAAACTGTTCACCGCAGATCTGGCATATGAAATGTTAGCTTAATTGTAACCTTTCAGTTATTGTAATGTTGTTATATTGTGCTATAGGCTCGTTGTCACCAATATTGGCCTGAGAGCTTCGGTGAGACTCTTAAAGAAGGCATCTTTAGTGTCACTTCCGATGACTTCGCTGTTACTGCAGATTACACGACGAGGAATTTTACGTTGAAGAAAGGGGTGAATACACTTACACAAATACATATGTTTATAATGCATATATTTAAAACACATATTTATAATATATACAGAATTACAGTTTTAATACGATCTTGATTAAACCGGAATAGTTAATGATACATATGGAAATATATGACTTGATTCCAGGTTTCACAAAAAAATGCAATGCACATATTTGTATATGACCGCACATTCATCTATTGAGTGTGGTATTTTTCACTGACAGAACAAAAAACGTAGGATACGACAGTTTCATTTCACCACCTGGGAGGATAAAAATAAGCCGCTCTATGGTGGGAACACTCTGTTGGCATTCTACAAAATCGTTCACAGCTTTGACAAAGACAGGAGAGGACCAATGGTAGTACACTGCAGGTAGAATGAGTGAGAGACAGAGAGGAAGAGAGAGAGACAGTAAGAGAGAGTCAGTTAGTCGGCCAGTCCAGTCAGTCTGTCAGTGTACGAATGGATGAGATTGATAATCTATCATCGATTTTTCCCATTATAAGCCTTTGTATTCTTTTAACATTTAGCGCTGGTGTAGGAAGAACGGGGACGTTTATAGCGTTGGACATTCTACAACAAGAAGTTACACGTAGTAATGTTGTCGATGTGTATCAGTGTGTAACAAGATTACGAACAGAAAGGATGAACATGGTTCAAACAGTGGTAAATACACACACACACACACACACACACACACACACAATTTATATATATATACATACATGGCCCGGGAAGGTTTGGTATGAAAATATTAATTTGTTATTGTTCGCTAAAACCATCCCACAATTAATATGTAGTATATTCTGCAGATACAGGTTTCCACAGTTATATTATATATTCTTCCAAACAACAGGAACAGTATATTTTGGTACACGATGTATTAGCAGAGTATATAAAATGTGGTCAGACGTCATACGTCTGTAATGAGTTCAAAGACAAATTTGCCATGATGTGTGGGGAAGAAGCTAACAAGGCACGCCCATCTGAGAGTGACAAACAAATCAAGGTATAATATACTTGTATATAATTGTAAAATATTTAGATTAATTTATCTTTATTCTTGAAAGCTGTTTTTGTATGTAGATCGATCGTCTGCCATTAACGCGAAATATTACTGGTATGCTTCCAGCTTCTGGAGGAAATGAAAAAGTCTATCGTGGATAATAATAATAAAGCCGAGCTGTTACTGAGTAAACATAGGAAAAAAACACATCAGGACGTAAAAAGTAAATATTAAAACTTAATAGACATAAAGCGAAAACGTGCGTGCGTATATGGGTGTGTGTGTGTGTGTGTGTGTGTGTGTGTGTGAGGGCGCCTCCGTGGTCTAATTGGTAGCACGGTGGACCATAGATCACTACCACCTGATTTCGAATCTCGGCGTGGGCATATCTGAAGGGTGATTCATCCTTGACTTAGCTTCATTACCTTTGGAGGTCGCTCGGCCCATTTAGCCTACCACGTGCACAAAACAAGTGGCCATAAAATACCAATCATCACCATTGTGTGTGTGTGTGCGTGTGCTTGCATGTGTGCGCGATCTAGCCAAATGCTGATGATACTTGCAAGAAAACGTCGGCTTACAAAGAATATCCGATTACATTACAATACACGGTAAATAGTAGTTCACTCGTTTGCTACATCAACGGGTTCATTTCGTCAGAAACAAAGTACCACATAATTACACTTTGATTGATTGATTGATTTTATTTATTCAAAATCATATACATACAATGATTATTACAGATATCACAGTAGAATGTAAATATCACAAATATTGTGTACCGATAATAAATAAAAGGGTGACACTAAAAGACAATGCTAAGAACAATATAAAACTTATTTCCATAGTGACAAGTAAACAGATGGCACATGGCTAAAACACGTCAATATGACGTTCGTTTACGCAGCGATTCCACATCTGAAGAATGTTTTGTAATCGATAAATACTTGCCTTTGCCCTTCCGAATATCACTCCCGCGGGATGTGCGATAGCTACACCCCCCACGACAGATTTTATTACACGTGTATTGTACGCGTGTATTGTACAACGTATGTAAAATGCAAGTTTCTCTTCTCCTATCCATTGATCTACTGGATCGCCTTTGTTTGCTGGACTCTAGAACTCGCCATGGAACGAACTGTTCTATATTACAATGAGACTAATTAGTGAATTGGGATCATGTATTTGTATACGACGAATATCACGCCATGGATCAAATATAAAGTGAAAGAGGCAGCTTAATTGTACATGCCGAACTCTGAAGAAGAACTTGATCAAAATGGCCTTTTATATGTTATTATTATTATTATTATTATTATTATTATTATTATTATTATTATTATTATTTGACTATGAGGTTATCAATTTATAAAGAGAGCAAAGAAAAGAATACAATTACTTCTTAGATGTATATATATATATATATATATATATATGATGTGTGTTGATGGCATAGAAAGCAAAACATTTATTAGAGACGCGCTGTATCTTTTGAGTCTTCGGTTTCTAGTTTTCGCTTTATCACATCGACGGTACAGATAACAGAATCTCGGTACTGACATGTATTGCCTGTTTATTGTTTGTAGAGCAAGATACGTGTCGTGTTTCTTCACGATACTAATATTTATTAGAGTAATTCTTGCCGAGAAAAATTACTAAGAAAAATAATTTACTAATTTTTGAACCGATGAATGTTTCTTTTTCATACTACAAATGAACGTGCCCACAGGATTTGATCCAGATGGAGCGTCAATCTAGGAAATTCGACAATCGTAGCTTTTTAATTCATTACGCAGATCCAGATTACGAGTTAGGCCTTTCATAGAGGCAACGTTTGACCGAAACAGTGAACATTATTAAAATGTAGATTGTAAATACGATAAAACCCAACAAAAGAAACAACAAGAGTTGCTAGATAGCTCCATGTAAGCACCAGCTCCGGACACGGTTATTTTCCCGATCAGTTGATAGCTACGTGTTGTTGCTAATCATGTGTGACTTCAAGCCCCAACTCATTAACCACGGTTCCGGGTCTGATGAAAACTGTTAATCGGCCTAATGATATCCGTAAAAGCGACCACCCCTCTTGAAGCGCAGTTAGTGTGCTACGAATTAGCACAAAAGCCAAAATAAAGGGAAAGCCGATATTAGTATCTACCAATATACTCCGGTGATCTGTTTAAGTCAACAATTAGCACTCATCATATAACACAAAGCACTAAATTCTTGTAGCCCGTGTAGATACATCAATATATAACTACATGGGTGTTAGTGTCAATACTGGCCGAGCTTCACAGAGACATACAGATATTCCAATAAACTTTTTGTGGTCGATATATTGTAGTGATGTATAAAGCTCAATTACCGGGTTGAACGGAGGGGTTGGGGGTTTGGAACAACATGTTATAGGAAATTTCTATTCCAAGGTTATTTGGAACATATCCTAAAAAGTACGAGACCAAACATTGTTGGATTGTCAGTCTCTCTCCTCTATCTCTCTCTCTCTCTCTCTCTCTCTCTCTCTCTCTCTCTCTCTCTTATATATATATATATATATATATATATATATATATATATATATATATATAATTATTTATAAAGAAGAAAATGAGCAGCCCACTGTCGCCGCCAGTACAGATGAAGAAGACCCCAATGTGATATTTGTAGATGTGAGTTAAGCTGCAATATTATCTGCTTAGAAATAGCATCATTCAACAGCTAAAATATATGTTGTAAATTTGTATATAAACCTAGGCTAACGTCGTAAAGAACTACGATCAAGTATAGTAAAAACAGTTACATTCGTAATGTTTAAAAAATTAATAATTACAAATCGTCCATAATGGGGTTAAAAAAAACTTAAGCGACTTCTTGGCATGATTATAACAGATCCGGAACATTGAGGTTTAAGGTTAAAATGGCGGGGTTATCACGGTATTATCGCCCAGCGGACCCCCTATAAATTCCACAGTGCAAAGCGCGGCTGGTTTGTTTTGGTTTTTGACGTCATTTATGCTTCAGGCTTATAGGTTCAAAACTCGAAGCGCAGCCGCTTCAATGTTGCTTTTTGCCTCTGCCGGAAGTCAGAGCTGTTTGGTCATTGCGGCTCAAACACCACTGAGTGCTCGGTCTAGGTTTCTTTAAGGTCAAAGGTAATATGATTTTAAATCTTTTGTAATTCAGAGCTTTCGGTCACATGACTTTTACGTTGTGACGAAGATGCCCCTATCACTGGCTGTTAAGGATTTCTGGGATTTGATATTTCAGACGAAATCTCAAGCGATTGTGATGTTGAATCAGATTGACAAGGTGGAAGCATTCATCTGCTATTTTAATTAAGATAAATATTTTTTTAATTTATGATATTCATAACAATTCTGCTGAAATAGATTATGCTTAACATCTTTATTTTTTATTTTTTACATAGTCGATGCAGCCATATTGGCCGAACGAAGAAGGAGTTTCCCAGCATTACGGTCCTTTTGAAATAATTCTTCTTAACTCGAAAATTTCGAGTACCTCTGATTCAGTCATTATCAGAGATATTTGCGTTAAGCACGAGAAACAGGTAAGGGTTTTCCAGAGCTCATTAACTAGAATTTCTACATTTAAATTCGTTACCAGAACATAGAATTTTTTTAAACTGAAGTTTTAGACTATCCAACTTTATTCGAATTCGAAACTTTTATGAGAACATGCAATTGAAATACAGAACGTTATGTACATTACATTACATTGCATTTATTATATAATTGTATGTATATCATATCATAATATATAACGGAAAATTTGTCTAATACGACTTAGCTTTTATATATAATCTAATAAATTATTGTATCGTTGTATTGCTCACCTGAGAGTTTTGTAAATAACCTTTTTCTGTGAAACTTTATATATTTTTATAACAACAAAATCCGTTTTAATTAATTTTGTTAGGTGTAGTCTCTGAATCTATTGTTCAATGTTGGTTACTGATTGCCCGATGTTCAATATATAACCTGTAAGAAGGTTACTCTAAGGCACTTGACAATAAATAATTCATATGGATGTAACATATTTACATCTTTAAAAATACATAATTCTTTCCAGCCAAATACATAATATATTCAGCTAGGAAAAGCTGAATTTTTTGTTTGTTTTTATCTTCTTTTTGAAGGTATAAATGGTCTTGCACTTTCTGATGGTTACTGGAAGTTTATTTTATAAGGTTGCAGCAGTCTTTCTGGAACATCTATTACCGTATGTCACTCCACGCGTTGTTGGTACGGCTAAGAATGCTCCAGACTCGGTCCGTAGAGACCTTGTCGGCTGATACGGAACGACAAGTTCCTCTAAGTACTGAGGGGCAGTCCCATGAAGTGCCTTAAAAGTGTACATCAATATATTGTACTGCGACCTGTATATAACCGGAAGCCAATGCAAGAAGTTCAAGACTGTTGTTATATGTTCTCTTTTATGAGTGCGAGTGACTAACCTGCCAGAAGAATTCTGTACTTTCTGTAGCTGTGTCATCAGTGTGCTTGGAAGACCAAACAGGAGAGCGTTGCCGTAATCTAGCCTAGATGTTATTAGGGCATGTGCTAGTGTTTTGCAAGCATCCAATGTGATGTACCGCCTGACATGACCAATATTACGAATTTGGTAATAACAGGCTTTGGCTATTGCATTTACTTGCCTCTCCATGGTCAGGGATGTATCAAAATATACTCCTACGTTGTTCACTGACGATGCTACAGAAACAGTATTATTACCTACCCGAAGCCGTAATTCCTCATTTATACCAACCTGATGTTTTGGATTAAAGATAATATAAAACTATTCATATTTTGAGAGCAATGATATTTTGCTTTTGTGGGCCTCTGTGATTGGTGCACAGAGGTGCACATTGATCTTACGTTTGTATGGAAATGTAAAAAAGTCAAAACAAAAAACAAACAGGGATCTTTGCATCAGAAAAAATCAATTTACGGATCCGTGAATACCTTATCCATTATTATAAGTAATTGGTTCGGGATCATCTGGACAATTGCCATTCTCGTTGAGAATACTACTATGTAAATAGGTACATTTGACTACTATTACTACTACTAGTACTACTCACCAACATGGTTAGTGTGGGTTCGGATTAAATAAATTCGTAACGAGGGAAAAATCATGAGAAACTCATTTAAGTGGAAAAATGCATTTGAGAGATAGCACTCGTCCGTGAGTTTTAGCACTCGTCTTCGAATGGTGACCGGTGACAGATTACCATTTCTCAGCTGTTCACATTCTTTAGTGATATTGCTACCATCTCGATCATTTATCACTGTGAATCGATCATTTCTCAGTAGGATATATTCTATTGTTCTATACATTCTGATCAAAAAGGAAAATATTAATTAGCATTAGCTTTACAGATGAGGTTATTTGTTTCATTTTATTTTCTCCTCGATTACAGCACAAGGATAACGTAGTGCGCGTGCGTCAATTCCAGTTGCTATCGTGGCCAAATGAGCAGGATGTGCCATCTAAAATGGAGGATATTCTGAGACTTCTGGAAATGTTACAAGATTGGCAAGAGAAGAACACGTCATCAACCTCTAAAAATATAATAGTACACTGTCTGTATGTATTTTTCATGTTAATATATATATATATATATATATATATATATATATATGTGTGTGTGTGTGTGTGTGTGTGTGTGTGTGTGTGTAGTGAGAGGAGAGAGAGAGAGAGAGAGAGAGAGAGAGAGAGAGACTTACATATATTCCTAATTTGTTCCGATGAATAAAATCCGGTTTATACACAATGCTACTACCTATGTACAAATGTGTCCGTTTTTTATATTAAGGACTGGATTACACCACAGCGGCTTGTTTTGTGCCGCCAGTTTTATCTTAGACAAAATGAAGACAGAACAAATGGTTGACGCATTCCTTGCTGTCAGATGTGTGACAAGGAGACAACCAAATTTCCTCCAATTAAAGGTGGGCAGAAACTGAGTATCTATGCAAATTCGTATGTTTTTATGAACGGCGAAAGAACTTTTCTAGAATTAGAATGAATATATTCCAATGGTTTCTTGCCTAAATGAATTAATAAATCTGTCGTTTCATACAGATATTAATATATATATGAGCATAAACAGACATATATAAATGCAGGTAATGAAATAATAATTTGATAATGTATTACGTGCTACATGCATATTTTCATATGTTTATTTTCCAGACTCAGTACAAGTTCCTCTACGAATTGTGCTTATATTACATGGAACACTTTAACACATATGAAAACTTCCAGTACAACCCGATATAATTGCCGGTAATTGCATGTGCACAGTACTTTGCACATTATTTTTTATTAAATTATTAAATTAATAATGAAACTGGTATGACTAATATGAATTATTGCATTAAGAGCATGGATATGTGTAATAATTTTCAAACAAAATTTCGATATATTTTAGGCATTAAGATACAGAAAAGGCTTCAGTTTTTATATTCCATTTATGGGATGAAGTAATTTAAATATATCTTTAAAGTGCACGATTCTATAATAAAATATATATGCATAGTTATGTATTACTGTGCAGGATTGTGTTAACATGTTTTGTGTTCTTTCTTATTCTGTGTCTGTCATAACAAACATAACATGATTTGTTTTTAACGGAACTTTTTGTCAACTATTGACAATATTTACTTGATTTGTTGTCTTCGTAATTCTTAATCAATTCCACATTATAGTGTTATGTTCAAATATATTGACTTATCATTACTGCCTATCATCTAAGCTAATATGTTATAGAAATAAAATATATACAAACAGTTACTGTCATTATATGTATTTAATCATATATATATATATATATATATATATATATATATATATATATATATATAGAGAGAGAGAGAGAGAGAGAGAGAGTATATATATATATATATATATATATTATATATTATGTGTGTGTGTGTGTGTGTGTGTGTGTGTGTGACATTATAAATCGAAGATACATTATTTTAATTCCCTAGCTTGTTAATGAATACTTCAATGTAAAATATGATCGATTACACTAAAAAGAAATATTGACTGAAAATTACTTTGTACAACATACATTAAACGGGGCCAATTAAGAGAGTAATTAAAGTTTGTAAAGGGAGAGATAAGCCTCCATCCTCCCATTAGGGGCACTTCGATGGTTAAGTGGTTTGAGTATTGCGATGCAAACATCTAAGTTGTGGTTTAGAACCCGACTCATACCTGTGTTTGTAGGATGTTTCATTAGATAGTTATGAGCGCCTACACTACAGGATCAAAACAAGATAGCTAAATTATGATAATGGCACAAACCACATAAACTAGTCATATCTCGTCTAAGAATTAATAAACTACTATCATGCTAAATTAGGATAATGGCACAAACCACATAAACTAGTCATATCTCGTCTAAGAATTAATAAACTACTATCATGCTAAATTAGGATAATGGCACAAACCACATAAACTAGTCATATCTCGTCTAAGAATTAATAAACTACTATCATGCTAAATTAGGATAATGGCACAAACCACATAAACTAGTCATATCTCGTCTAAGAATTAATAAACTACTATCATGCTAAATTAGGATAATGGCACAAACCACATAAACTAGTCATATCTCGTCTAAGAATTAATAAACTACTATCATGCTAAATTAGGATAATGGCACAAACCACATAAACTAGTCATATCTCGTCTAAGAATTAATAAACTACTATCATGCTAAATTAGGATAATGGCACAAACCACATAAACTAGTCATATCTCGTCTAAGAATTAATAAACTACTATCATGCTAAATTAGGATAATGGCACAAACCACATAAACTAGTCATATCTCGTCTAAGAATTAATAAACTACTATCATGCTAAATTAGAATAATGGCACAAACCACATAAACTAGTCATATCTCGTCTAAGAATTAATAAACCACCATCATGCTAAATTAGGATAATGGCACAAACCACATAAACTAGTCATATCTCGTCTAAGAATTAATAAACCACCATCATGCTAAATTAGGATAATGGCACAAACCACATAAACTAGTCATATCTCGTCTAAGAATTAATAAACTACTATCATGCTAAATTAGGATAATGGCACAAACCACATAAACTAGTCATATCTCGTCTAAGAATTAATAAACTACTATCATGCTAAATTAGGATAATGGCACAAACCACATAAACTAGTCATATCTCGTCTAAGAATTAATAAACCACTATCATGCTAAATTAGGATAATGGCACAAACCACATAAACTAGTCATATCTCGTCTAAGAATTAATAAACTACTATCATGCTAAATTAGAATAATGGCACAAACCACATAAACTAGTCATATCTCGTCTAAGAATTAATAAACCACCATCATGCTAAATTAGGATAATGCCACAAATCACATAAACTAGTCATATCTTGCCTAAATATGACTAAACCGCCGTCATGTTATGATATTTCTTTTTAAAGGAACAATCAGTCCCACTCATACTGTCACACACAGAGTCTTGGTGGGCAATATTGTTTTAAATCGAGATATACTACGGCTAATTTGCCTTATAAGTTCAGGATTTTAAAGTAAGCCTAAGATACGGAATCAATAGTTATAATAATAATATT
The DNA here is from genome assembly GCA_025642065.1 of Paralvinella palmiformis. NCBI lineage: Eukaryota > Metazoa > Annelida > Polychaeta > Terebellida > Alvinellidae > Paralvinella > Paralvinella palmiformis. The sequence goes on along the minus strand of JAODUP010000455.1, from coordinate 207,495 downwards.
ATAATTAAATGATCATTTTCTATGTATGATTTTCCCAAGATGCAAGAAAGTTGTTCTTGTAAAACAATTAATAATATTTATTTTAAAAAAAAAACAAAAAAAAAAAAACAACAACAACAGTTCACCTTCAGTTAATATTTCCTAAATATGTAATGCTTAGAACAGTACCCCAAAAATTCCACAATAACACTCACGAAAATATACGTGATATCATAGATATAAGGAAATAATCCAAATTACTCTAGGGTCGCCATTACGTCTGCACCTTATTCCAGATTCGAAGGCGGGAAGGAGAAAGTGAAGTGCTCTGACGTCACCTGGACCAGGTTCACATAGACACCAGTTAACGTTCTCGGTTAACTGATACGGTTGTGTGTCATTCACGGCGTAAATTTAAGAAGATTATTGTTTTTTGTTCTGGAATTATTCCTGGCTAACACTTGTTTACATGCTTCTGTTCGGGCCTAACAGACTTAATTCCGGTCAAACTGCTGGGTTCCAGTGACGTCAGCATTCAGAAGCTTCCGGTCTCTGTCTAACTACAAAATGGTGGCGCCTACAGGCCAATAAAATTGGATTAATAAGCAATTTGGACTGGATTATTTAATATGTGGGTGATCGTTTTTACATTTTGACATTATTTATGATATTTGTAACCATACAGCTGTATTAGTCCTAGAATTCAGATGAAGGTCGGCTGTTCCTTTAAGAATATACTTGTCGTTACAGTCTAAATGTAGAAAAACCATCTGTGAAATAATAATCTGAACGAAACATAACATTCTACAAATAAAACCCTTGAAACAAGTATCGAAGGGTCGCGGGTTCGAAGCTCCGAGAGCTGCAATGCCGTCATGTGGCGATTGGTTCACTCATCCATAAAAAGAGAGCACCTGTTAGGGCGTGAAGGCTAGATGTTCCAGTAACGTTGTGCGTCTATAATGGCAGCATGCTTCGTATGCTCCCTTGCGAGTTGAGATGTGTGCTGGGTGGAAACAGGTCTGAGTCGGGGATAATAATACTGTACAGCGCCTTAAAACAAGATAACCTAGTTCTGGCGCTATATAAACATGCATTATTATTATATATTATTACTTAGTACGGGTGATAAATTATACTATGTTGTCACTTTACAGAGGTAAGCCTGTATTTTTGATACTTCTCGGTTGAATTCGATATAACTGGCCATAGTATGTGTTTTCTCCCGATTGAACGTTATGTTTTATTTGTTAGATAGGTTCAATTCTATTTTGAACAACTTTGTCATATAGTGCCAATTCAGTGATTTATTTCGTCTGATATTCAATGTTCGTTAATAGCATGAAGTTCGCCATGGTTTAGTTTTCGCTGATAATGGGCTACTAATTATTCAAAACCTCAGATGATTTCAATCATGTGTCTTGGTAACGATATAAGTTATCTTTGTTTAAAAACGCTAAAATCTGAGTGTAATGCTTCTTAGGGGAGAACGATGATTAACTTACTCACTGCATGGATAAGTTCCACGAGGTATAAATAGAGAACAGACATGGGGATGAATCCAATTCCGGAATTGGAATTGATTTTTTTAAATAAAATGGAATTGGAATTGAAACTTTTTGAATTAGAATTGAAGTTTCCTACAATAAAATTAAATCCACAAATCAATTTACCACTTTATTTTTTAATTGAGAAATATTTCTTCCATGACAATTCTACTTGGAATATAAACTACTCGGAGTAGGTATTCAAAGTAGGTACTCGGAGTAGGTACATGGAGTACCTCCTCATGGTAAAAAGTAGTAGGTAAAAAAGAGTCGATAAAAAACGAAATTGGAATCGATACATTTGGAATTGGAATTGATAAATTTGATTGGGAATTGGAATTGACAAAATGGAATTAACCTCATGTCTGATAGAGAACATATTTAATCAAGTATAATAGAGAACATATTTAATCACAACTGCGACTCCACTCAATCATGTCGAATGTCTGAGTAGCCCTCTTTCACACCCCCTCGCGAACAAACACACAGGAAGCGTACGGCGAACGAGAACGTCCGCTTCGATATTTGATGAGGAAATCCACAGATAAACGTGCAAGCGGAAAAATGACTAACAGCAAATTGTCAGACAGTGACGTATAAGGGTTATTATCTTAGCACACTTATTATTGGTCACCTTTATTTGAGTACATATGTACCGTCTGGCGTGACGTCATTGCTCCAGTAAGTTCATTAACAAACTGCGTTATAAAAAGACATCTTCATACCGGGAGTGAGCAGAATAATTCGTCCTGAAGCGAATCTTCTGAAAGAACCATACGACCGAGAACAGATCCTGAAACATCTCCCCCTGATCCTCAACCTGTGTCCAGTGTATTTAAGACTTGCTGGGCAGGGGATGATTCCAAAAGTCATATCTCGTCTAAGAATTAATAAACCACAATCATCCTAAATTAGGATAATGGCACAAACCACATAAACTAGTCATATCTCGTCTAAGAATGAATAAACTACAATCATGCTAAATTAGAATAATGGCACAAACCACATAAACTAGTCATATCTCGTCTAAGAATTAATAAACCACTATCATGCTAAATTAGGATAATGCCACAAACCACATAAACTAGTCATATCTCGTCTAAGAATTAATAAACTACTATCATGCTAAATTAGGATAATGGCACAAACCACATAAACTAGTCATATCTCGTCTAAGAATTAATAAACTACTATCATGCTAAATTAGGATAATGGCACAAACCACATAAACTAGTCATATCTGGTCTAAGAATTAATAAACTACTATCATGCTAAATTAGAATAATGGCACAAACCACATAAACTAGTCATATCTCGTCTAAGAATTAATAAACTACTATCATGCTAAATTAGGATAATGGCACAAATCACATAAACTAGTCATATCTCGTCTAAGAATTAATAAACTACTATCATGCTAAATTAGGATAATGCCACAAATCACATAAACTAGTCATATCTTGCCTAAATATGACTAAACCGCCGTCATGTTATGATATTTCTTTTTAAAGGAACAATCAGTCCCACTCATACTGTCACACACAGAGTCTTGGTGGGCAATATTGTTTTAAATCGAGATATACTACGGCTAATTTGCCTTATAAGTTCAGGATTTTAAAGTAAGCCTAAGATACGGAATCAATAGTTATAATAATAATATTATAATTAAATGATCATTTTCTATGTATGATTTTCCCAAGATGCAAGAAAGTTGTCCTTGTAAAACAATTAATAATATTTATTTTCAAAAAAAAAACAAAAAAAAAACAACAACAGTTCACCTTCAGTTAATATTTCCTAAATATGTAATGCTTAGAACAGTACCCCAAAAATTCCACAATAACACTCACGAAAATATACGTGATATCATAGATATAAGGAAATAATCCAAATTACTCTAGGGTCGCCATTACGTCTGCACCTTATTCCAGATTCGAAGGCGGGAAGGAGAAAGTGAAGTGCTCTGACGTCACCTGGACCAGGTTCACATAGACACCAGTTAACGTTCTCGGTTAACTGATACGGTTGTGTGTCATTCACGGCGTAATTTTAAGAAGATTATTGTTTTTTGTTCTGGAATTATTCCTGGCTAACACTTGTTTACGTGCTTCTGTTCGGGCCTAACAGACTTAATTCCGGTCAAACTGCTGGGTTCCAGTGACGTCAGCATTCAGAAGCTTCCGGTCTCTGTCTAACTACAAAATGGTGGCGCCTACAGGCCAATAAAATTGGATTAATAAGCAATTTGGACTGGATTATTTAATATGTGGGTGATCGTTTTTACATTTTGACATTATTTATGATATTTGTAACCATACAGCTGTATTAGTCCTAGAATTCAGATGAAGGTCGGCTGTTCCTTTAAGAATATACTTGTCGTTACAGTCTAAATGTAGAAAAACCATCTGTGAAATAATAATCTGAACGAAACATAACATTCTACAAATAAAACCCTTGAAACAAGTATCGAAGGGTCGCGGGTTCGAAGCTCCGAGAGCTGCAATGCCGTCATGTGGCGATTGGTTCACTCATCCATAAAAAGAGAGCACCTGTTAGGGCGTGAAGGCTAGATGTTCCATTAACGTTTTGTGTCTATAATGGCAGCATGCTTCGTATGCTCCCTTGCGAGTTGAGATGTGTGCTGGGTGGAAACAGGTCTGAGTCGGGGATAATAATACTGTACAGCGCCTTAAAACAAGATAACCTAGTTCTGGCGCTATATAAACATGCATTATTATTATATATTATTACTTAGTACGGGTGATAAATTATACTATGTTGTCACTTTACAGAGGTAAGCCTGTATTTTTGATACTTCTCGGTTGAATTCGATATAACTGGCCATAGTATGTGTTTTCTCCCGATTGAACGTTATGTTTTATTTGTTAGATAGGTTCAATTCTATTTTGAACAACTTTGTCATATAGTGCCAATTCAGTGATTTATTTCGTCTGATATTCAATGTTCGTTAATAGCATGAAGTTCGCCATGGTTTAGTTTTCGCTGATAATGGGCTACTAATTATTCAAAACCTCAGATGATTTCAATCGTGTGTCTTGGTAACGATATAAGTTATCTTTGTTTAAAAACGCTAAAATCTGAGTGTAATGCTTCTTAGGGGAGAACGATGATTAACTTACTCACTGCATGGATAAGTTCCACGAGGTGTAATAGAGAACAGACATGGGGATGAATCCAATTCCGGAATTGGAATTGATTTTTTTAAATAAAATGGAATTGGAATTGAAAATTTTTGAATTAGAATTGAAGTTTCCTACAATATAATTAAATCCACAAATCAATTTAAATTTTTTTTTAATTAGAAATATTTCTTCCATGACAATTCTACTTGGAATATAAACTACTCGGAGTAGGTATTCAAAGTAGGAAATAGGTACATGGAGTACCTCCTCATGGTAAAAAGTAGTAGGTAAAAAAGAGTCGATAAAAAACGAAATTGGAATCGATACATTTGGAATTGGAATTGATAAATTTGATTGGGAATTGGAATTGACAAAATGGAATTAACCTCATGTCTGATAGAGAACATATTTAATCAAGTATAATAGAGAACATATTTAATCACAACTGCGACTCCACTCAATCATGTCGAATGTCTGAGTAGCCCTCTTTCACACCCCCTCGCGAACAAACACACAGGAAGCGTACGGCGAACGAGAACGTCCGCTTCGATATTTGATGAGGAAATCCACAGATAAACGTGCAAGCGGAAAAATGACTAACAGCAAATTGTCAGACAGTGACGTATAAGGGTTATTATCTTAGCACACTTATTATTGGTCACCTTTATTTGAGTACATATGTACCGTCTGGCGTGACGTCATTGCTCCAGTAAGTTCATTAACAAACTGCGTTATTAAAAGACATCTATTTGGTCATTTTGTTCCACACAGGTATTGTTCGAGGAAAGAATGAGTTTTTAAAAAGCAAGAATTCGTGCTGCGTACAGCTTAAACTTGTCACTTCTTACTTGTGCTATCTCTTGCTATATTTTGTTCATTAGATTGAGTGGAGCTTCCTCCCATATGGATTCAAGTGATTTCCACCCTAGTTTATTGATCATATCAGTCACCCCAGCAGTACGTTTATAGTTGTTGATGATACATCTGGTGGCTTTCCGCTGGACCGCTTCGATTAATTGAATGTCTTTGGCCATATGTTGGTCCCACATCACTGTGCCGTACTCGACCCGTGATATGATTAGAGGAAGGTGCGCTAGTTCCCGTGGTTGTCTAGGACTTCTACTTAAGTTGCCCCGTAAGAATCAGACCATATGGTTAGCCTTGGCTGTTGTTGTTACAATATGTCGCTCCCATCTAAGGTCACTTGATATTGTGATTCCCATATATTAAGTGTTAAGATGCATCCATACAGACTATGGCGTGTTGAGGTGGGTTCTTTTTGTTTGTTGGTTATTGTCATTTACAAATAACATATTTGTGGGTTATATTTCATCCCCCAAGTGTCAGCCCATTGGGAAAGGGCTGCGAGATCTTGATCCAACACATATTGGTCCCTTGAGTCCATGATGGGTCTATAGAGAAGGCAATCATCGCCAAAGAGGCATACCTGAGATTGGACGACAGATAGCAGGTCGTTCATAAACAATAAGAATAACAATGGACGGTCTCTCGGAGAACACCAGACAACACGTATGTGTTGTCTGAATGCTCGCCATTGACTACGACTCTGGTGGCATGATGCAAGGAAGTTGTCATACGGGACAGTGTCGTAAGCCTTGCTTAAGTCTAGAATGGCAACATCGACTGTAATCTTCTTATCAAAATATGACATAAGGTCATGAAGAGTAATTAATAGCTGTGATTAACATGAATGGCGTTTCTAAATCAATGCTGTATGGGTGTTAGAATGTTGTATCTATCCAAGTGTGCATGTATGTGTGTATTGTGTATGTAGAGCTTTTGTTATTGTTGATGTCACATAATATTTAGGATTATTCCGGTGTTATTACAAGTATATTTTTGAATTTGGTAGCATCTTTTATGTGAAAGGTCAGTGGTCACAGTAATGTATATGGAATATTCTTTGTGTTTCCACCCAAAAACTGAACTTTGATAACCACCAGATTGTTTGAGCTGAGTGCTCATGGTTAACTCTCAGCTGGACTGTTTGTATGTATTCAATCAGTGGTATGTGCTCACAGGGGAAGTGGGCGGATGTCAATTGTACATACAACACAATGGCCCTCCACAGACTCAAAGGCAGGCAATAAATATTATGCTGTGGCTAATGGACGTATACCTGGAATATAAACAACATGTAATCAATGCCATAAATAAACCAATGCATATTCAGGATCATGCCATGGGGACTTCCCTACATTGAAGGAAAGTATCACCCTCATGTCTACCAATGGTGTCAGTGAAGATGAGGTTAGAATATTTGGATTTGGTGGTAAAAGATATACCTTGGAGGAATGGATCCGGAACCGTGAAGATTTGGATAAAGAGTTTGAGCTAAAAACACCGGCATAGAGCACAACATCAGTATTAGATGATAACCATGAGAAACAGGTGATACTTCAGTCCCTGCTGGCTTATGGGTTACTCAGCGGTACATTATAAAATAATGATACAAATTTTATTTCACTCTCTTGGACGCCAGTAGAGCATTTGACAGAGTAAATTCTGTAAAACTATTCCGTTTGCTTCTAAAGCGTCAGTTATGTCCACTAATGTTACGTTTTCTGGTTGTATTGTACACAAACCAGAGCATAACGTATTCAAATGGGTTCATCTATGTCAACGATATGTTCTGTCTCTAATGGTGTAAACGAGGTTGGGGTTTTGTCAACCATACTTTTCACAATGTATATTGATGAACGTTTGTCTCGATTATCTGCTTCCAAACTTGGATGTTACATTAGCAATATTTTTTGTGGGGCTTTAGAATATCCAAACGATATTAGTCTTTTTGCTCCGACACTTTCTAGTTTAAAATATACGCTGAATATATGTCATCAATATGCTGAAGCTTATGATGTTATGTTTAATTCGTCCAAAAGCAAGTTATTATTTTTTGGTCGATCGGACTCCAGATCTTGTGTACATGTACCTGATATTATAGGTTCTGTTAAAGAATTAGTTAAGCATGATAAACATATTGGCAATGTAATTGGACAAAATTGTTCTATGCATCAGATTATTTGAGCGCCTTGAATGGTAAAGTAAATATGGTTAAATCTCATTTCGGATACATTGACTTTGATAGTCCATATAAAATATTTAAAACATTCTGTATGGTTTCCAGCTTTAGGATTATGATAATAAAATTATCTACACCTTCAATGTTACATGACGAAAGGCTATTCGCAGGTTACTCAACCTGCCAACCACAACCCATTGTAATTTACTACCATATATTTCTGATGATATACCACAAAACTTGCAATTATATAAGCGCGTTATCTCTATTGTTAATGGCTTATCAAAATGTACCAATGTAATCACATCTCTTTGTTATCGATTAGTTGTTAATTGTAGTGCTTCTTCTGTAAGCAATACAATATCAATTATATCATTAATGTGGTGTGTACCTCGATCATATGTGTGTACTATCAACAACAATACTTATCTAGATGCATTGATAACAGTTTAGCTATCACTGACAGTGTGATACGTGATGTTTTACACATGGTACATATTAATAAGTATTTTCCCCAAATATCTGCATATTTAATATCTGCACATTGGATCTTAAATACACTCACACAGAATAATTACTGTACATGCACATATTAGCTGTAAATACACAATGTTGTATATTTAATATCGGTTTGCTTGTTCAATTGTGTTCGTATTTTGTTTTTGTAATAGTATATTCTTATGAATATGAAATAAAGAACAATACTATGCTCTAGGAGCTTACAACAAACACCCATGAGCGAGATAGGTCTGTAATTCACTGCCTTGTGGCGATCCCCCTTCTTTAAGATAGGCGTCACGTTTGCATTGTGCCAGGACTCAGGTAGTGTTGGTTTCGATCGATTGTTGGAATATTATGTACTGGTGCTAACTGATTGGCCAATTCTTTGAGAACTCTGTTCTGGAACCCGTCTGGGCCAGATGCTTTGTTTACCTTGAGCTATGTGAGTAGATTGGGCGTGACATGCAAGTCAATGGACAGCCATGGTATATCCGGATATTGGTCACCTTCCAGGGCATGGATGTTGGTAGTAGCATCCCCTTTGGTAAACACACTGACTCAACTTGTTCGTTTAATATACGTGCCTTAGCTTGGCTACTAGTGTGATATTTGCCTTTGTCAAGGATAGGTGCTATGCTCCGACAGAATTTGCCGTTTTGCTTTGACGTACTTCCATAATTTGTTTGTTGTCATTAGAGGACAATCCTTTCAATAGAATGTCATTCATGTGCATCTATTCAGCTTTCCGTAGAGCCTTCTGTGTTTCTCGTCTACATGCCTTATAGTTAGCCCAAAGTTCAGGTTCTTTAGTTCTTCTGGGTTTAAAGAAATGTTTGTTTTTCTTATTAATTGGCTTCCGGGGTGGTGATGTTAGCCGGGAGACTGTTAATCTGTTTGATGACATTTTAGAAGGCACATGTTTAGAAATAATATCAAGCACATGAGAGTTAAAGCTTGTCCAAGTGTTATCCACACTTTGTTGTTTCCAGTCTCCTGACAAGAATGTGTTCATGAAAGTACTTCCATCCCCCCTGGCAGCATCCCAGTTTGTCTTGGAATACGGGAATATTTTCCTTAGTGGCTTCTTTTGTAGTACTGGTTTAATGACGGAATCGGTTAATATCATATCTTGCATGATCTGAGATACCAGAGGTGGTGTAAATTCCCTTCAATAGACCTGGATTGTTGGTAAAATACGAGTCAATTGTGTTATTTTCGCGAGTTGGTTCACGCTGCAACAGGCTCAAGCTAAATTCTGTGGTGAGGCTTAGTAAATCTTGACAGAGTGTTTTGTGGGTGCAACTGTCTCTGGTCGTGTTGCTGTCCTAGTCAATACTGTTGGCATAAAAGTCACTGCCAAACGTTATCAATTTCTCTTTAGTAGTCGAGAATGTGGTTGATAATTCAGCAAACGGATCGTGTGTTACATTGGGTGGGCGAAAAAATACCGATAAACATGTCCTTGGGTTTTTGTAGGGAGACCCGTATCCGGATGAGCTCACTATCGTTGGCCAAATATACTACTGATGATGGATAACAGTCTTTTATGGCCACAAATACTCCGCCTCCACCGTGTTTTCTGTCTTTCTTGTATGGGATATACCCCTCTGGAAAGACATCGGCATCTAGCGTGTCATTTCCCAACTTAGATTTAGTCCCGATAATTACATCAGGATCAATGTAGTTTGTTACAGCTTGTAGTTTTTATGCCTTCCCCTGTATACTATTGCAGTATACCACAAGTGCATGCCAATTATTCCGCTTTGGGGGAATCCCGTAGTTTCTAGGCTATGTGGTCTTGGTGTGTCGGGCGTGTTTGGGCTACTATGTGTCTGAGGTTGGAATATTGCTATCGGCGAAGTGATAGTTGATACAGTGCTATTTTTATTTACATAATTTAGGCTACTCTAATTATTCAAATGCATGAAACAGAGTGGAGCTGTGGTTGAGGGTCTCACATTTACAACACAGCCATACCACATTGTCTTTCTCTATGCTGTACACAGATCAGTACATCACGGGTAAATTGTGGAGCATGGGCGTGGGTTCAGCTGGATATCGCCACTCAGTATTAGTGCAATATGTGTAATAAAACTGTTTTTTAGTTTTAGTCTGGTTGGTGGTGTTGCTGGTGGGTATTTGTGGGTTTCTTTACAGACTGCGGCATCATCACTGACGCAACTGTAACTATTTGGAAAACCTACAAATCTAAAATCGCAATCTCCTTCGGGATTTGCCGCTCTAACGAACTGAAAAGACATATAAGGGAGGACAACGCCTCCCCCCTCCCACACACACCTCTGAAAATAGCAACCAGGCCACCACATCGCATACCACAGAATCCTCTCATTGCTCCTCGGATGGCGACGGGATACCTCAGATATATACAACCCTGATTCAGCGTTTCGGGAATTCGAACTTCAGCTCAGGTTGCTGAAGTATCTCGTCAGCAATAATGCATTTGCCTAGTACGACACAGTGTCACCAAAATCAAATCCAGCTCTCAATACCTGCAGCGTTCTAGGTAAGACGAATACTGCAAGGCTACAGCTAGTGCGCTAACAGTGCTTGGTTTCACAAAATTCATCAGAGTCGTGGGAAATCGAATAACAACAAATGCTCACAGTCACGTGTTACGGGAATCCGTGCTCAGACCGCCACAAAGGCTGATCCAATAACCGCAACAGCAGTGAAGAGTTTTAACTATAATTACATTTGCCACCATACCAGGCCGGGCAGTGAGCTCCGGTGGCCTAGCGGTTAAGCACTCGGCACTTGGTGCCAACGGTCGCAGGTTCGAACCCCGTAAGAGGTCGAAACTTTTCCAGGGATTAATTTCTCGACTCACTACATCGTGGGTGGCTCACCACGTTAAATGGCGCTGCCGTCTCCACTGAATTATTTAAAATAAAGGGAGACGTTAAAACCCCCCTGAGGACGTAAAACACTCTGGCAGTGACCACCCTCAGGGTATTTCGGCTCCATCTTTCCGTACTGCTCCCCTGTGAGTGGTGGGGGAGGAGGTTTCTCAACCACTCCAACATAGAGGCTGTGCTGATTAAGCGACAGCCTGGGGATTCTCCCCGAACAACAAAACCAACCAACCAAGCCGGTCCACATCTTTCCGTATAGCTCCCCTGTGAGTGGTGGGGGGGGAGGTATTTCCCCAACCAGTCCAACAGAGAGGCTGTGCCGAATAAGCGACAGCCTGTGGATTCTTCCCGAAAAACAAGACGAACCAGGCCGGGTGTGCCTTGTTAGGTTTCTGATCATAAAGTACCTAGAAACATATATATATATATATATATATATCACTGTCAAATGATGAGATCGATGTGATGCTCGATCTTCCATTGACCTACGCGAACATGAAATGTGGGTCACAATAAACTTCTACTAAGAGCAGTGACATTGTGTTTCCTGTTACAACTACGTCAATCAATTCGGATTTCAGAACCAGGAAACATAAACAGTAGACGGAGGCTAGACAAATTGTACCAAATATTGCTGATAATAAAAATGACCTATTTTAGATCATCCCTCAGCCAGTCTACCATTATACAGCCCATTCAGATAAAATTTAAGTTTACATTATTATTTAGATATTTACATAAACAATGTCTATCTAGTATGTGCATGCATTGTTTAAGCTCTGTTCATTAGAAAAGTTCGCCACGCAGACTCCGATAAAGTTCAAGCGGTTAACTGGGACATAGGGCCTCAGTGAGGAAAGGCCAACATTCACCTCAGTACATTATTTTCCAGTGATGTTGGAACTAAAGAGGTACCCCGCTTGTTAGTTACTATTACTCAGGATGAGGTGGGAACTCAGTGGTACTACATTAGCATTCTTCCCAAGGCTCAATCAACTACAGATTTACTAATATGTACTGGCTGCTGTAGACTGGAATGCATCATACTGTGACAAATTATTACAAAAATATTGCATGTTTCGGAAGTACTATTATGATGACACTTGCAACAACTGTTTTAATTTATTAACTCTGTAACATTTAGGTTGAACCAAGCGTTCATGATGTATGAGTGGATTGTTGACATTCACTGGCGCAGGCCCTCTTTTTGGAGTAATCCAATATTGTATTTGTGGGATATATTTCTGATGTGTAGCCCTTTAGCCATATGTCTTAATTAGGTGTGACCAGCAAAAGCAACAAAGCACTCGCACACTCATTCACTCAATCTATATTATCCCTTGCTCCATCCATACAAAATTGCTCTTTGCCAAATATAAGAAAGTTAGCATGAATATTTAAACATTCAAATAAAATAACAACACATTCTTTGACAATATTAATCCATTTTTATTGACATCATGATATTACAAAAATATACATTTTCCGAGTAATACTTCATTATGTTAAATATCCTATCATTTAAACAAATTTAAAATAAATATTAAGATGCTTTATATATAGATTATTATTAACAAGTTTCTTTGTCAGTACAAAATTATACTCCGGAGACTGTCGTGAAACATGTTAGAAAATCAGTTTAGGGGTGATAACACACATACACACACACAAACAAACACACACACAGTGAGAGAAAGATTTTAAACAACAAAACATTTTTCTCAAAACATTATCCAGTACGTGAAACTTCAGCACAAACATGCTACTAAACCATAAAATAAGTAACTTCTTAGCCAATAATTATGATTTAGCAAAATCATTATACACACACACACACACACATACATACACACACACACACACATATATATTCCAAACACAAAGCATTCTTCTTAAAACATTACCTGGTTATGTGAAACTTTATAACAAACAAGCTAATAAACCATGTCTTAGCCAATAATCATGATTTAACAAAAACACCAATACATTTTTTTCTATTTGAGATTATATCCAAAACACAACATGATTACTATATAGCGTTTATACATGAGAATGACCTATTAGTACAATTATCTATTAATGCAGATACCTTAAGATGAAAAGTATAAGATATTCTCATCACTTAACCAAAAATAGATTATACTTCTGTCTAAGTCGAGTTATTTGGACAAGTATTTCAAAGCTATCTCATACAGAAATCTGTACTCATCCTGAAAAATAAAACAATATCCATTCTTTGGTTTCATGGTGATTCTTGATCAATTATATATCTCATTTAATAATTTTTTATAAATAAATGACAAGTACATATTACATATACCAGTGCATATATATATATATATATATATATATATACGTGTGTGTGTGTGTTTGTGTGTGTGTGTGTGTGTGTGTGTGTGAAAATATAAGATTATATCTGATTTAATAGACAGTTATGCATTATTACATATTTACTGCTAAATACTTACTATACTTTAACATTGAATTAAGTACTTTTAGCTTAGACAATATATTAAGTTATATATTCTTCAGTTAATCTGTGTATTTAAAATATAAGTGTCACCTGGAATTTTTCTGATTATGTGTGTATTACCTGAAAAACTGAGTCAGTTAATACATGCATTAACTGATAATTTCAGGTAATATATGCATATTTTCTGTTTATGTAGATTAACTGTATTAAACATATACTATAAAAGCATAAAAAGTACACAACATACCAATGTTTGGAAAAACTGACATCTGCTTCTTGACACATTCCTGGCTGCCAATAGAGCATCAACCTGTACGTCTAGTTTTATCTTGTCAATAATATGACTGACTCCACAGAAGAGACCGCTGTGAGTAACACCATTCCTAAAGAAATGTAACCAAAACGTATCAGAAACATATTAGAATTATTATAGTCATGCAGAAAACTCTAGATAAATAACAACGTTTCGATATATTCGCATAGAATAATACAGTCGGAAACAACACATTTTAGGGCTGTAGTTTGTATTATGGTTGTTGTATCCCACCCGCTGTAAGCAAATTGAAATAATGAAAAGATCTATATTTACAGGCAGTGTATCACCACGTGAGCCATTTTATGGATATGCTTGGAGTATTTTTGCTGTTGTTGCCAATTATGTAGTTCTTCTACCAACGATAACAAGACATCTCTGTCCGGTGGCAGCACTTCATTATTCGGCCAGCCAAGTAACTGGTAATGTATGACATTGAGGGAGTCTGACGAAGGCTGTCTTCCGTCATCCTTCTTGTTCAGTAACAAGTAAAACAATACAAATTAAATACAACGGACAACACTGACTGACGTTTATCTGGAGAAAAAAACTATGCATGACTGATCCTGACACTAAACAGTCAAAACTTCTTTTTTTTAACGTATGGGTACCTTATTTGTGGCTAGGCTAACCATAAACTGCCTCATGATTATATTAGTGGAGATATTCGTTACTGCCACATGTTCAACCTTGATTGGCCCGTATATCTCCCTTCCTCCATCAGGCCAGTACTGCTCGCAGGTCTGTGATAATACATAGTGTAGTACATTTATAATTCAATGGAATTCAAACCGAGTTTCTAAGCACAGCTATTGCACACATAAAACGAACCTCATCTGATTCATCCATTTCGTTGAGCATAACAATTGCATTAAGCTGATGATCATAAACCAATCTCCAGAAGTCAGCCTGTGTGTTCGGCAATGGCATTTGTGTTACAACATAATAATTGTGTTTCCTGAAACTCTGGAAAGCAATGAATAGACTAACACATTATAAACTACGTAATTGTGTAATTTTATTTTATATCACAGAAGACAGTAAAATAAAATTTTAATTTATCCCACTGAGATTATAATGATTTTATAACTCAAAAATGTCTTCACCAAACTGATCTTTAAATTTCAAATATTTTAATTTAAAGAAAAAACCATAATCTTTGGGTTACATTGTTTGTAGCTTTTGATACATATAAATCACACACTGAAATAATTAAATACGAACTGAATGACCATGTGAGGAGTTTATTTAACTATGGCATGGATTGCAGTTGGCCCAATGTACATAGACAACACCGAGATCGCATCCCACAACTTTGAATTTTGTCATGCACTGCACTACTAGATACAAAGCTGCTAGCTTGTACATAATCCCGACCATGAATCAAAATAAAAATTTAGACAATTTATAAATGCAATTCTCAAGTACCATATCAAAAATCAGAATTCTGACTGGTGCCATATTTAAAGTACACATCTTGATTCTTGTTCATATGAAACATTTTAACCAAGAGCTCTCCAATTAGATAGGTCACCAAAGTTGAAAAAACTAAACAAAAATGAGATAGCACATGCACGTTTTCATAATGTAAATTACTATTTTTAACATGGTCAGCTTCCTGAATTAGGTCAGCAGGATTTTCAGCCTGACACATTCTGGATCCATATTTATGACCCTGTAATTTTCTTTTGAATAGTCTGAAGGTTCTGTGGCTCCTGTTGACTCTATATCTTGTAAATGTTTGAACATAATATGTTAAATTAAATAGTTCTATGATAAAGTGTTTGATGTTGATGAGGAATCAATCTAAATCTTTGAAATTCAGCGGCACAGAATTTGAAATTAAAAGACGAATGGATACCTCACCAATCAGTGACAGGACTAAACCTGTAGAGATACATGAGAACTATCACACATGATTCATAAGTTCAAAAAGTGGCTTGAAACCGCATATTTACAAAGTAACATTTAATAAACTGGGGATAACCGAGACAAGATTTGTGATTTTATTAGTAAATAAATTATCTGTTATTGTTTACATTTTGATAAAACAAGATACCGGAAATAGAATTATTACTTACATCAACATAGACAGCATTAATGTAATTACTGTGGTACTCGTGTCTAATGGTCAGATATGGTCGATCCATTTCATCTATAACAATATTAAACAACTAATATTTACCCTCCTCTCTCTCTCTCCCTCATTGTGTGTGTGTGTGTGTGTGTGTGTGTGTGTGTGTGTGTGTGTGTGTGTGCATGTGTTTCAGAAGATTGTCATTCAAAGGACTGTATATATATCCAGTAATTTTATTGTGACATTGCATTTATGTCATTTAATGCAAGAATTTCTGCAGTCTAACAATAATTTATAAATAACAGGGGCAACCCCCCCCCCCCTATGTTTTTTATTTTATTTTTTGTACTACAGATTAAATATGGATAACTTCAGTTTATAAGTATAGCATATTTTTATGTTAAAGTTTATACATACAATGCGAAACGGTTTTAATTCTCTGACTGGTCCAAATCAACGAGTAATATCATCTGTATTTCAGTGAAAACTTAAAAAACAAGTTTTAGTGTTGTACCTGGTATTACAGAAATATCCCTGTTTTTGTCTTTGTTTTCTTCCAAAAATCTTTCATTGCTTTCTTCTTCTGGTGTAGATTTTAGTTTAGACAACAGCTTAAAATATAAGATAGTCTGTATACACTGATTTCTCCTATGTAATCATTATGGCTAAAGAAAATATAATTCAATTGTTTCTGATGCATATACATATATATATATATATATATATATATATATGTGGCAGGTATTTGTTGTTAATAATAAATATATTATATTATTTTGTACTGCATTATTGGGAAGTTTTATACCATAAACTGTTTGTGAAGTTCAGATTTTCCATTTTCTTCACAAATCTTGCTAAATTCTTCAGCCAGGGTATAACAAGGATACGATGTGTTTCCAACATTTATGGCTTCTAAAATGGCATCGTGTAGGAATATAAATTGTTCCTTATGATAATAAAAGAATTAAACATTCATGACATCAGCATATTATACTTTGTTTATATTATTGTGAAATTAATGAAAATAGTAACAGTATGAAAAAATGCATTATTCTATATTAACGTATAAAAAGGAATTATCACTTGAATGTGTTTTATGATAAATTCTAGGATTTACCAATATCACATTTATAAACTGTGTGATATACCTGAGTCTGCACCATGAGCATTCTTTGTTCTCTTAACTTTTGTACACATCCAAAGACATCAACAACTCTTTCATGTTCCATTTGTTGAATCAGTATATCAAGAGCAATAAATGTTCCCGTCCTACCAACACCGGCACTGTATGAAAGATGGCGATATCAACACACTATTTAATGAATAAATTTTAATAAGTGTTATTTGTTATTAACATATTTCTCTATTTGTTATAAAATATAATTATTTCATTTAGACATACCTGCAGTGTACCACTAATGGACCTGTTCTTTCATCATCTTTGGAATGTACTTTCTGATGAAAGTGAAGAAGTGTAACTTCTCCAAATGATGGCCTTCCTTTGTCTTTCCATGATGTAAAATGATACTGATATATTGGACGAGATTCATCCTGGTCATACTGTAACTGAAAATAAAATATGTTACTCATTAAATATATATTACATAGTAAATATGACGTATGCTAAATCTATTATATCCAAGTACATTGTCTAATGTTAAACGTTCCCACAAACTTTAACTGAAATTTCAATATTAAGATATTTATATATAATAAAAATTACAGGAATATGATTATAACCTTTTGATAGTTATCTTTGTTAATGTGAATCTTTATGCCCCAAAAAATAGATAGGAGGAAGCATGACATGAATGTACAATGCTAAATTATGATCATACTATTATAAAGTCAATTTCTGAAAATAAATCACACACTCACACTAGAGAGAGAGAGAGAGAGAGAGAAGAGAGAGAGAGAGAGAGAGAGAGAGAGAGAGAGAGAGAGAGAGAGAGAGAAGAGAGGAGAGAGAGAGAGAAGTGAGTGAGAGAGAAAGAGTGAGAGAGAGAGAGAGAAAGGGGGTACTCACCTGTTTCCTAAGTTTCAATGACCTAACAATATAATCAGCATATTCAACCACAGATTCCAAAGTTACAATAAACTCATCATGTTTTTCTGATTGGTTTATCTCTTCTGGCCAATAGCAGTCGCACATTCTCTAAAAATTAATCACTCAGAATTTGTAATGCAGTTTTATCTTCAGCATGATTCATGTTCAAGGGTTTATTACTAACATAAATTCAATATTACCTACCCTGCCACCTTCCACTAAGTTGGCTATCATAACAATTCTATTGGCATTGTATTGCCAAATCATTCTCCAGAAATCTCGCATGGTCTCTTTAAAAGGTCCTAAAATTATATATGTTTTGTTTTTGCTTAGAAAACTAAAGATTAACATAAGAAAAACAAAGTTTATGATTTCAGGGAAGAACTGTGATGATATTGAGGGAGGACAGGGAAGTGGCCATGTGCTGTTGGTGGGAAGGGTGTTAGAAGTAACTCAGTCCAGTGTAGAAGGTGTAGTAAATGGGTCCATAAGTGCTGCTCAGGTGTGAAAGGTTCAATAAGTATGATTGGGGATGTATTTGTGAAAAGGTATGTGAGAGAGCAGGTGATGAAGAGGATATCAACATACAGGAAAGTAGGGATCTGGGAAACGGTGTGTGTCTAACCACAATTTGAAATTTCTGTTAAAAGGGAAGGTGTTTGTGACATGTGTAGAAGCGCAATGGTGTACAGAAATAACTTGAGCCATGAATGCAGAGCAGATAAGACAAATTGAATAGACAGAGACGAGAATGCTGCAATAGATATCTGATGTGCATGTGAGAAATAATTATATATAAAAGTTACCTAGTGCTGAGCTGAGGGAGAGAAGATGAGGATCGAACTGGTGACTGATGTTGTTAAGAGGAATCGGTTGAGGTGTCTGGGAAATGTGTTATTGAAAGATGATGGTGACTTGGCAAAGAGCAGCATGTTGTGTGAGGTAGATTGTGTGAGAGGTAGAGGAAGACTGAGGATGACATAGAAACAGGTGATGAAGAAGGGTATGAATGAGTGTGGGCTGATTAAGATAGACATGCAAGGTTGGGTAAAATGGAGAAGAATTGTGTGGGCTGATTAAGGTAGACATGCAAGGTCAGGTAAAAAGGAGAATGGTGTGGGCTGATTAAGATAGACATGCAAAGTTGGGTAAAATAGAGAAGAATTGTGTGGGCTGATTAAGGTAGACATGCAAGGTCGGGTAAAAAGGAGAATGGTGTGGGCTGATTAAGATAGACATGCAAAGTTGGGTAAAATAGAGAAGAATGGTGTGGGAACCAACCGGCCAACTCCCTTGTAAGAATGGTAAATTCCTGATAAATGCATTGTTGTTGTTGTTGCTATGCTTAGAAAACTTTTGTGTAGCATAATTTGCTTAATAAAAGAATAATTAAATAAAATATATCATACATTGTTTTAACCAACTACTGTATGAAACACACCAAAACATAAGTAGATAATATGTGATTAATGACAATCAAAGTACCTTTAATTCAAATTTTAATTAATTAATTAATTAATTTGTACCTTTTATATGTTGAAAAAATTAATTCATATTTCTGTTTAATAATGCATAATATAATTTATAGTTGGTACAAAATATTGATGTTTGTTTTAATTTATGTGATACTATACAACAGTTGAAAGTAATTATATTATCAATCACCATCGGATAGAAATGTAAGCAAACTGTTCTAAAAAACTTCTTTTAAATTAATATTGCCTATGATACTGACCCTGTGTAGCAATGTAAGCATCCTCAGTAGTTCTGTAACCCTAAAAATATAAATATTCTCTTAACGAAAAGTAATTTTTTCACCCTTTAGAAACATGCAAGTGTTTAATAATATGCAAGTATAACAGAGTGATATAAATTACTGATAGATTGAGTACCTTTATAAAGCTGGCATTAATATAATTCCCTTCAGTTTCCAGATTGTTGTCTTCATTCAAAATAACTCTGTTAAGATCATCTGGAAATGGATTAATATTGATATGAAATGATACTTAATATGTTAACCTAGTTTTAGTAGATAAATGATAGCTTAACCTCATGTTCTGAAAGTAATCAAGCCATTCAGATAGTAGAATATATTATTTAACACATAACAAGAGGTACATCCATACAAGGGTACATGTTCCGAAATCTGTTCTTCTTTTTGTTGTAATCAGTAACAGCAACATTACACCTGCCGTGATCTGCAAGTGGAAGTGCCTGAAATTCAATGATAGTGGTAAAATTGATACATAATTGTTTCCTTTGTACGTTACGTTACACGTGGAACATTGCAATTTGATTAGAGTTGCATATCAGCAGTCACAGGCGCAACATCAGAATCTAGAATTAAGTTGCCTACCTTGTAATCATCAAATGCATTTTCTGGATCAGCCTTTTTCAGGAAGACGTAGTTCTCAAATTCAGATACAGGTATGGCAGACTTTAGATTTGATGTTTCTTCTTCACGGAAATCAAGACGAGCAGGTATTGTTTCTGCTGACTGAGCTGCTTCTAGTTTGCGGTCAATTAGAATTGTAGAAGTATCATGCGCAGCTGGAAGCATGCAAAATAGACAGTACAACAGCTTATAATATCCTAACAACTGTATGCACTAATTATTTATTAATTAGTGGTGAAGTAATATTGATAAATTTAAAGTTGTGCAAGATTTTCTGTTCCTTACCTGATTTATGAGGAGAAATGATATGGTGTCAGTACTAGACGTGAATAATATGAAAATATATCACTAAATATTAAATAATTTATTGGACTTACAGGTCACAGAAGCTGTAACTTCTGACAGTCTATCATTACTTCTATGTTCTACTATAAGAGATTTTTTCCGCATTTTGTAAGCCATTCTCTTCCTATTTGGAAAACAAAGGTAACGCCGTATATTTCAGCAAAATAATTTCTGTCCTGGATCATTTTAATCACGACACGCTATTTTATTTTAACTACCGACTGATTATCCGATCAATATTAGTTTACAAACATTGAATGTGTTATGCTACCTTCATCTTATGCCAATTGGAAAAAATATTATAGCAATGCGCAATCAATAAAGGTAACCTCTATATTCGTACCTTTGACATATGAGAACTATTAGCATCACAGAGAAAACAACAATGACAATAACAACCCCTACTGCTGTGTATGTGACTGTGTTCCAGTTGACTGAAAATGAAACAAAACAACTCCTTACTCATTCCTAAAATAATTATTATAATAAAAGTTTATCTTTTAATACAGGCCATTTAAAGTCAATTATAGTGAGCACTAAGGGGATTTAATTCTTTAGCACCAGTTCTGGCCACATCTAGTAACATCAGAACATTAGAGGTGAAACATATCACAAACACAACATAACAATACAATATGAAAATCAATCTGGAGGTTTATGGCGTTAAATATCAAGTTAATTATAGCATTAATTCAATTGACTTCTTACTATTTTTAAATGTTTATGCTTTTTTTAAAGGGTGATAAATGATTAGTAACAGTAGAGTAGCAATGTATATATAAAGAGAGCATTACCAGGATGGGATTGTGTCTTTTTTCCTGATATAGATTGATCCATTTCTGTTGTTATTGTTTCTGATGAGGCCACGGTAACTGTTGAGGTTGTTGTTGTGGTTGTATCTAGTGCTGTTGTTGTTGTTGTTGTTCTAGTCTTTGTAGATGACACTATAGTTGTTGTTGTTGATTTTGTAATTAGAATACCATCTACTGCCACTTCACATAATGTCATATATTCTTTATCTCTGGCATACGTTAACCTTCTAACATAAACATATCTTCCTTGTTTATTGTTACAATTAAATGTAAAATTGCCTCCACGACTGACTGGTTCCTTTTTTCTATAATCTCCACAACTCTGTTTGGTTTTGTTCTCTGAAGTAGCAACTTCTACAGTAAAGTTATTCATCCGCCAGTATCCTGGAATTATAATTTTAATTAATTTAGAAATATTGTTTAATTGATTTTTAATTAATTAAAACTAAAACAATTACAGTTTGTTGTGTTTAATTCTCCCATCAGTTATCATGATATTATTTTGGTGAGAAGAACATAAAGTAATTAATTAATGTTGAAATTAAGTCCAAATGATAAAATTACCTCCTTTATTATATGTGTTCCAAACAGTGACATTATATATACTATATGTAGCCTCCAGATCCACCCACCACTCAGCAGGTACATTATTATGCCAAGTGGTGTTAGGATGTGCACATACATTAAGATAGTAATCCGTCTTATCATCCTTATCATAAAGACCATCTACAGCTTTATCTGCTGTAGCATTACGATAAACTCCTATCTGATAAGCTGTCTTATTTAGGGCTATGTTTACTGAAAGAGAGTAACATTATATGTGACACATACATATGGATACAATACAGACACAGTGTCAAGATAAAGAATGAACTATGTTAAAACTGTTGTAAATACCCCCATCTCTCTTTTCCTATATCTGCTATATATATATATATATTTGTGTGTGTGTGTGTGTGTGTGTGCGTTTATTAATTTATTTGCTTCATTGTCTACACTAACCTGCTAAACATGGTGCCGCCAACAATGTACAGATTACAAACCAATTATTGGTGAACATTTTCTTTACTCTGACACGGATGAGTGAAGAATACCTTCCTGGTTGAGAACAGTCCGATATCCTGTATACCTCTCTCGTATAACATAAAGTGGTCTAGATCTCACATTAATAATCCGATCTATCACTCAGCCTACTTACTATATTCCAAACCGAGATTATGATACACCTTCTTCCTTCTTTAGAAATCCCAAATAGTCAGTCAGGTGATATAGTTTTGTTAATGTCAGCGATGGTCTACCTCAATATACGTCTTCTTTAAAAGCACAAACACCGCCTACCTTTATGTCTCAGTAATGTTGTCTATCAGGCGAGGCGTAAAGTTAACAGTCTGTTCGCCTTTGTACGTTTTTTATAAACACATTATTTCGGGAATCACTGTACAGCGCCTTTGAATGGGTCGTATTAGAAAGGGCGCCTTATTGGAAATATAGATTATTATTATTATTATTATTATTAATTCTATTATTAAGAAGTTCAGCAGCACGACTCGGTAGTTTAGGTCATTATATACAATCGATGTGTTGTTTATATTAGATTCTGAATTACGTCCTATACCTAATAGATCAGCCAAAAAACATCAAGTGTTGGACGTGATCCTTGATCTGGATGTATCTATTTTAATGGATGTTAGCTATCATTATACGGAGTTTCAGCTACCAGGTGTATTTTAGTGAGACATCGATCAACAAATCAGACTCGGTACGAACAAACAAGAATTTTGACGAGGACACGGACAACTTTATGGTCAATCTTTTTCAGCTAAAGATGACGATATTATGGTATATAATTAAGGCTTATTTCAACCAAACTGTACTGGGAGGATTTTAACATGGAACTTTACACGAGGATATTAAATAGAGCATTCGAGTGTACCTCGGAGAGTACATACATGTACTCTAGTACTTGTATTTTCCGATCGACATACTTAATATACTGTGTTTTGTTCTGGGAGAAGGAGACGGAATACCCTGAGGGTGGTCACTGCCAGAGTGTTTTACGTCCTCAGAGGGTCTTTAACGTCCCCCTTTATTTTAAATAATTTAGTGGAGACGTCAGCGCCATTTAACGTGGTCAGTCACCCACGATGTTGTGAGCCTAGAAATTAATCTCTGGAAAAGTTTCGACCTCTTGCGGGGTTCGAACCTGTGACCGTTGGCACGAAGTGACGGGTGTTTAACCTCTAGGCCACCGGAGCTCACTAGTTTGCTATACTAATATGTGTACTTCAGTACATTATATGTCTTCGTTAACGTCCTATGATACTATTTTCTGCAATCGAAGTCGTGTTTTGTGTGTGTGTGTGTGTGTGTGTGTGTGTGTGAAATAATGGGATTAAAGTATGTTGGAACTTGAGAACTGTCAGAATAATTAGATGTCGGAACTTAAGAACAACCCGAGCCCCGGTATGTGTGTATGTCTCTGACTTCCCCCCCCCCCCTCTCTATCTGTCTGTCTGTGTGTGTGTGCTTTATTCAAGACCCAAATGTTTGGCTACGCTTCAAAGATTGCCAAGTGACTATAGTATAAAGTGTAGCCGGAGCCTACGAGATAAACACATATACTGAACTACGTGAAATGAACAATTACATTGATAATAAAAGACTAAAACATCAGGAACAATAGTTTATAGTCTATTAGTGGATTGTGGAGAATAAAATGGCGTCTGTATTGTATGTGCTCGTAATATCAACATTAGTGACGTCATCTTTTTCTGGTTAGTTTTGTTTCTCTTAGATATTACACGTATATCGTAAACAATCGTATTGATTATTGTTCGATTATCTGATTAATGAATTAATAACATGACTGATTTATTATAGGATCGAGAGAACAATAATAATAATTGACTGGGGTCTTTAATGACACGTTATGATATCAAACGGGAGTAATATATGTCAATATTGAAAAGCGGAATTAAACACAAATTTTCAGTATATTCCTTATATCAGTAGTGAGTGGCTAAAACCACCCACACTCCATCACCCACGTGGGAGAAAAGTGGTCCGTGCAATATTTTATATCTTTAGAGATTAAATAACTGGCTCAATACCCACGATCTGGTAGTTATAGGCCACTATATGTATGTATATGTAACTATAGAAAGTCATTATTCACCCGGCTGCCGGTTCCCCAGTGAAGATTTTGTTTCCTGTCCATCCGGCAAAGATTCGGTTCCCCAGTGAAGATGTTTCTGCTTGCGCACCCGGCTAATATTGCCGGCGGTCCCGCTTGGATACTGGCATTCCCTGTTTTACTAACAACTAGCGGGAGACGGGAAAATGACGTTGATGAGCTGTCGGTGCGTCCTCTTTTTACGAAGACCCGACTGGGCTTGCTTTGCTTGCTAGTATTTCGGGGAGTATCCCCAGGCTGTTGCCTGATCAGCACAGCCTCTATGTTGGAGTAGTTAAGAATATCATCTCTCCCCCACCACTCACAGGGGAGCAGTACGGAAAGATGAAGCCGAACTGCTCCCGTGTGAGTAGTGGGGGTATGAACAATCACTGAATAATAAAAAGGGACAACACTGGAAATAAATCCTGGCACTTTCTTGTAATAGATCATGAAAGGAAAAAAATCAATCATAAGTACAATATTAATTATTTATCCCCAGTTACTTATTATGTAATATTTGTCAATTAAAACATGGCTTAGTTGATAAGTTGAGGCTGAATATTGCGACAATTCTTGCTTACTTGTGTGGATCAGCGACCAATAAGCCAATTTGCATAAGGATATTGCGTCATCAACAACCAGGGAACTAGGCGACATGCACTTAATATGTTTTGTTTACCTTTTCGGGATAATGCAATTCTCTCAAAGTGATGACAAGTGACTTATCGTTGTGTATTAGTTCTGTAACATCAACAATGGCAGAATTAGATGGATTATTGATACCTTCCATGACCTGGGGTGCTACTGGTTTACCGCTAGCACTGAGAATTTTTTTTAATCGTTGTGTCAGCTTATGTTCACCCGGCCTTTGGATGATAAGGACGAATAGATCAAGGCAAAATATCTTGTTATCTGGTCTAGTGAAGACGGTATTTAACTCGCCTCAACATCGAATCTCTCATATGAAGATGCTCATAAGCTAAGTACATATTGGGAAAAACTTGATAATTTAGTAGCAGCAAAGAGAGTAACTTTAGACTGTCTCGCTACAAGCTGAGAGAACTTAAACAAGACAATGGTAAGCCAGTTGATTAATTTCTCCGTCTCCTAGCTAGTGAATGCAAATATGCTGATTGTAATGGACAAATCAGTAACCCTATTATCTTTGGAATAAACAATGACTATATGAAAACAAAGTTATTGAAAAAAGATGAGAATTTAACAGTTGACCATGCACTGGATCTTATTAGAACAGAAGAAGTAACACGCCGCCAGGTGGCTGACATGTCCGACACAAAACATGTTCATGCTGTGCATGTGAATGAACATTCTTACTATAAGTCTAGTCATCCTCACCGAAGTCGTGGTCAACACACTCCATCACATCGCATCTTGTCCAGAACTAAATGTAGCAGCTGTGGTCTCGCACACTCAATTTCACCCAAACAAGCTTGTCCAGCGTGGGATACTATGGTGTGACAAATGTGGTAAACGCAATCTCTGGAAGCCAGTTTGTCCCTCTAATGAAAGTTTGACACTAACTCTGTCATCTTCGCACGTGACAGGGATAGGCCTCATCGATCTACCAGAGCCACCTCTAAACATATCCACACACTGGATACAACATCAAAAGAAGAGGAAAGTCTCTATTTCTCTACTCTGAATATAGGAAGCATAGATGTTGACAACGAGGAGACTGAGATATTAACAAAACCATCTCTACAGTCAAAAAAAAAGTGTCGTAAGAAGTTGACATGCAAGTTTGACACTGGCACTCAAGGCAATGCACTGCAATATAGATTTATTTTCAGAGTTACACCACTTTGAAGTGCTATATAATTATACTGATTTCGAAATAACGTTTAATTTTAGCCCTGTTTGAACCCTGATAACTTTTTAATTAATTGATACAGAATATGAAACTTCTAGGGGTGAAAGCTGCGTCATAGCTATATCCAAAACTGCAATCAAATGAAGCATATTAAGCCCAAATGTTTAAGAAACAAATGCTTTTACTGTGTTTAAGTGACCATTTTAAAAGGTGTAACAATGACACATTATTATGCTTATTCTGACTACTCTGATTCAATATGATATTTTAGGTGACGCTCTCCCACAGACAATAATAATGTGATTCACGTAAATGTATGAGGATTAACTGTTAGGTTTGAGTAAATAATAGTATTTACTCAGTATTGATACGATATTTCCTTATCCTCCATTGTGCAGTATTCGACTTTATTTTTAGCTGTGTCATTTAGCTTCTTCAATATGTAATTAATGTACACAACAAAATTTTAGCTTCAAGCGGGGAAGGCCTATAAAAGGCTAAGAACTATGGTTGATAGAAGTGGGATGTGTTTATTTACAGTTGATAAAACCCTAATCTTCAAGTCAGATTTCAAGATTTTAATCTAAGCAAAGAACATCCAGCGCTAGATTTCGAACTGAAGTACACCAAAGAGAGTGGCATACTAGGGGAGACCACTGGTTAGGATATCAGTGATAAGAAGGAGCCAGTCAAAATCATGCTGATGTCTCCCCCATCCGGAATATACAGAATGTAATCTCAGATGTTCCATTACAAATTCCAGACCGTTACTTTCAGGAGAATTAAGGTTTCATGGATGACAAAAGACTAACCAAATGTGAAACTACAGCGCATACTCTTTACCTGCAGCTAAGTACCACCGGAAGATATAAAGGTCCCTTTCTGCCAATAAATGACACCGGGTTGCCATAGTGGCATACTGAGTTCTAAAGAGTACCCTTCACATTCCTTCGGCTGAAGAGAAAATAGAGGACAAGGACACTTACCTGAACTGTGAAATAAGGTTAGATCTACGTGATAAGCCAGCAGGAAAAGGCCATAGTTCCATCTCTTTACTGTCCATTCTCTCTACAATTATGCAGGATATAAATTGAGCCAAAGATAGGTCGATTATGGAAGCAATCCTCGTTTTGGTAACCAATTTTACAACTTGAAAAACATTTATGGACTAGAAAAAGGCATTTGAGAACATAGGACATGTTTCTATGCTCTGCTCCTATTTCTCATTAGGCATATATCTGACGATCCAATTAATAGAAAACATCTTAGCAAGTCGAAAAATAAAGATATAAGAAATCACAATATCTCAGTTAAACGTTCTTGTTCCATTATACACATATTCATTAGACATCTTGGCCTGTACGGACGACCTGGTATTGATGAAAGACCCCCCCCCACACACACACACACACACTCCGAAAAGCTCAAAACAAAATTCCCCCCCAATTTTTCCCATAAGAAAAGGAAATTAAACCCAAAAATTTTACCAAAAGCTTTTAAAAAAAGGGCATTGGAAAATTTTGAAAAATTTAACAAAAATTTAAATATTAAAATTCTTAACCCATCAGGGGTTTTTTCCATGTTGCAGAAATTAAACGTAATGTCTACTCCAGGTTCAACATTATCAAGCTTTTCACAGATGTGAACATATAAATGCTTGTGACTATATAGATGTCTTTAATAGAGTCTAGGTGCCTCCTTGGCCTAACTGGTAGCGCAGTTGGCCACAGATCTATAGCACCTGGGTTCCAGAAGTATAAAGAAGCAAAATTTTCCTCATAAAAATAAAAACTGACCATTAATTACAACCATTAATTAAAGTTTTTTAAGGGAAAAATTTCATTAAGAATTTTAATTTTGGCACAAAAATATTGGATGCAAATAAATAAATTCGCTAACCCAAAATAAAAATTAAATTTTTTAAAAAATTTAACTTTTATAAAATTTAAAATTTAATATTATTCAACGACAAACGATGAAGATGTAATCATAGACTCTGACAATATTTGAAATACATTTAGATATCATTTACACCTATATTTCTGCGACATTTTGCAGGGATTTCTTAGCTACCTCACCAAAACTCACTAACGTATCATTAAAATAACACGTCATGGTAATAACAGAAAATAGATATCATTGACCACTATTGAAATTATAAGAAGTAGAATGTGTTTTTTTTTATTATAACAATAATCGTTTGAATAATCAACTCATTGATATAAGCAGCTTAAATATTCTTTAAATATTGGCTAGATAATTGACATATTCATATATTTGGGAATACCTCAATATATATATATATATATATATATATATATATATATATATATCCATAGCCCCTAATGTTACACAACAATGTCAGCATCTTGGCGTCTGAAACTCGTAACCTAAGTATCTTGTGTTCGAGGCTCAGGTACTGCAATGCTGTCATCTGGCGACTGTTTCATTCAGGTGTGTGCTGCATTGATAATTATCCAAGTCAGGGATAATAATACAACAAAAAGCCTTAGTACAGCTATCTAACTATTATTATTATTATTATTTGTGTTGTTGTTGTTGTTCTTTAGATCCTATTTTAAATCAGTCATGTAATTAATTCATTAATCAGATAATCGAACAAAAATCAATACGATGACATATACACTTTCTAACAAAAAGGTTTTACAAACGAAACTAGTAGTGCTGAGTGAAATTCTCATATTTCTGCTATTGTCGTAGGTATTAGAGTTATAACTAGATTTTAATATATGAACTAATATATACATTTTATTTCCAATTATAGTGTATTATATATGAACTTATATATATATATATATATATATATTTTATATATATATATATATATATATATATATATATATATATATATATATAGGTGGTGTTCATTTGGTCACAATTCTTTAGGAATTATAAACATCGCGAACATCAATATAGAAGAGTAACTTTACCTTTGTCTAACCACCTATCTATATTAACGTCACTATTTGGAGATATGTGCGCGTTTGGTTCCACGAGGGAAGCGGGGGGGGCCCAGCTCCTCTCTAATAGCTCTGGTGCTACTTTCAACTAGAGTTATGTCTGTATACCTTAACGAATACCTCCCAAATCGACTGAAGAAGTATTCGAACTAAACCGTATATTTTAGATATTTTCAATGGCTAGTGCCATCCTCATTTCACATTGTTCAGTCTACTCAAAGAAAGCATCTTCGTAGACTTGCCGTACACTTGATACAGACGTGAATGGATGATTAATCACGAATAATTAGCATGTTGACATAAAATCCTCCCAGTACAGTTTGGTTGAGATAAGCCTTAATTATATACCATAATATCGTCATCTTTAGCTGAAAAAGACTGACCATAAAGTTGTCCGTGTCCTCGTCAAAATTCTTGTTTGTTCGTACCGAGTCTGATTTGTTGATCGATGTCTCACTAA